>VXAL01005238.1:25695-62882 GCA_013399475.1 Chauna torquata | reverse complement strand
TGCTACCAAACCTTTACCATGTAGTCCCAATACAGCTGGGTAGCTGCAGGCAATGCTGCAAGTGGGCTCAGCTCCAAATGAAGTTCTAGGATATGCTTCCCAAGAATCCAGGCAGGATCCCGTCTGCAGCATGCATTGGGAGTATGCAAACACTTCTCCACAAGGAAAACCGAAACACTTCAGGCTTAATAAAACAGTACTGAGTTTCACAGCATTATTTTTTTTGCCAAGCAACCCTAGTGAGCAGCACAGGTGACAACGCGTCACTGGACCCATGCAGAACATGAGAAATGAGTGATGCACCTTGAAGTGAGAGACATGGCTGATGGTTTTTGTTAGTTCCACCGAGCTGTAATCCCCCACCATGCTCTTCCTCTTGTATCTAGGAATTCACATCTCATCCTGCCTTTTCTCCATAAGAAATCCTATTATTATTTGGTGTACAAAGCAAAAACTGTGTCATGCTTTTGGAGATGACTACACTATATCCTCGCAGCTGTCAAATCCGCTATCTGCAAAGCAGGTTTTATTTTTACCACATGCACTCAAGGAAAGAGCTTACCCTAGTTATGGTTTTCAAGAACACAGCCATAATATTTCGGATATGTGTACTATCATCGTGACAAGTCTGTCAGTCAGTCTGTCTTGAGAGCAGCTTTATTTTTCCTGCATTAGCTGTACTGTGATCAGACCTACGAGCCCGAGTGTGGCAGATGCTGCGTGAAAAAGCAGGGAAAACCCAGTCCCTGCCAAGGCTCATTCCATTCATTGCAGTACAAGAGTCTTTGAAAAGGCTGCTGGAGAACAGGAGCTTCCACAAAAGTCATGATGTGGCTGCCGCAGAGGCCTTATCACTGTGGTACCCACAGGGTAAGATCTTGTTCAACAGTCGAGTAAGGGAGAAAAAGGCTTTAGCACGGATGCAGCAGGACAGGATATGTATGCACGGGCAGGAAATGTGCGCAGATAAAATACCAGCCTCCCTATTATCTTCCTGGTGAAGCCACCTGTGCTGTGCAAATAAAATACGAGAGGCTGCTGAATGAAGGTGCTAATGCTTTACACCTATTTATTCACGTGGTAATTCAAAGCCTGACACGGGATAGAGCAGGACCCATTTCCCAGTGGAGTGGGACCTGGGAGCCTGCAGCAGGCAGGGCTCTCGACCCCCTGGGATGATGGCTGAGGGAACACCTCCAGTGTGCAAACCGGTGGAAAAGGAGTAAGGAAGCCTTCGGCTCCCTTCCAGCCTGCCCCCAGTAATCAGAATCCCAAACCATACAGCAGGAGGGAAAAACCAGCAGAGATTAATAGATTTCTTTTCGGCATAGGCACTTTTAGTGAGAGATGATTCTTGAAAATCCCTGAAAAATAGGTTATCGTTTGTTTCAGACTCTAGGAGAGTGGTACAGACCCTGCCCAGAATTCAAACGCGCAGTAAGCCTGTTGCTAGCAGGAGCTCTTCCCATTTCTCCCCGGAGAAGTGTAGGACGGAGAACTCCAATAATTCCACTCACCTCCAACATTTCTATCCCAAATTAGCTACCCCTGGCACCCGACCATAGCCCCAGCAGAGCCGTTCCTCACTCACAGCGCTGTAGCCAGGCAGCCAGGGATGCGAGAGCGGGACAGCCCATCTCATAGCTCCCATACCCTTGTACTTACGTGAGGAAAAGCCATGCTCGCGCAGCAGGGCTTCCACACGTGGCCCGGGCAATGTTCAGAGCACGGTGAGCTCTGGCTGTCTGGAGAACAGTTTTCTCTAGTGATCTCACAGCCGTGACAGCACACATGCTAGTGCAAAGCAGAACACAGTCATGGGCAGCTGGAACCCGTGTTGTGCTCAAGAACACGTGTAAATGCTCAGAACCCCATGCACACGGTGAGCGCGCTGTGTGGGAAGCTAACTGGCCTTGGCCATGGCAAACCATCGCCTTGAGCCGCAGTGGAGGCCGCCAGAGGTGTCAGGCAATGCTGCCCGGGATGCCCAAAGGGACAGGGAACGGTGTTGGACCCTTCGGCAAACCATTTTTTTAGCACACCAAACTCCCCTGCAAGTGCCACCACCACCTCACTCCGGCGCATCTATGCAGAAATGAAATGCAGTTCGCGCAGGGATTGCACCAGAGCCACCTGTTCCCTAGAGGCTGCGGAGGACAAACGTGTCCTCACGGTCACACACACAGCCCAGAGCCCGGCGTGGCCCCGGCCCCAGCCGGCAGCTCTCTCCGCACTGCCTGAGCAACCCTGCGCTGTGTACTTTGTGCTCGCGCCTTCGCTCTCCAGAGCCGCCCACTGATGTTCTCCAGGTGCCCACCACGGGGGCCGGGAGTGGCTCTGCCTGTGCCTCAGCTATGTGTAGGGGCTGGGGCCATCCCCGTCACACTGCAGACGCTTGTACCTAGAGAAGACAGCAAACTTTTTAGGACACACGTGTGGTACAGTGTACAAGAGCAAGGATCCGGAGATACAGGTATAAAAATTGTATTTATGATCCTTGTCTTTCCTTAGCACTAATGCTCTCTTAATTTTATTCAGTGGTGTCTAATTCACAATGGCCTTTATAGGTGAGGAGATGTTTACATTTGTAGAATCACAGAATCGCAGCATGGTTTGGGTTGGCAGGAACCTCAAGGACACCCAGCCCCAGCCCCCTGCCATGGGCAGGGACACCTCCCACCAGCCCAGGCTGCCCAAAGCCCCATCCAGCCTGGCCTTGGGCACCTCCAGGGATGGAGCACCCACAGCTTCTCTGTGCCAGCACCTCACCACCTTCATCATGAAAATTGGCTTTTAAATGTTCCTCGCTCCAATTTCTTTTTCACTCTTTCGCGCTATTTCTCCCATTGGTGCCTGGCTTTAAGCAAGACCTGGCCTAATCCGTGGGAGGAATGATGCAGCAGGCCGTTGGTCCAAGAAGTCCCTTTCAGTGAGTCCTACGTTCACATCGAAGCCGTGCAGAAGGGAAGGGCTTCGCTCACCTGCCCACAAGCAGAGAGGGCTGCACAGTCAGCAGGCTGGGCCATGCTCCTCTTCATGTCCCCAGCACTTCCTGGCTGTCGTCTCCAGTTAACCTCCTCCCTGCTTTTTAATATTGCTGCACCTCCTTCCAGGTAAAATAAAATCAGTCCCGAGGCAGGTGGTGATTACCACCTCATCGGCGTGCTGAAGTCACAGTTCTCCTTCCCCACCTGCTGCCCCGGTCTCTCTGGCTGGTGGCTACATTACACAAATGGGTGTCTGGACACTGAGCAGATGCCGAAAATAGAGACGGAACCCAATATATGACCCTAGACTGTAAAGAGGGGTGCAATTTGGGACGAAGACCACCGAGCAGAACATGGCTGTGCAACCTCTGCAGAAACAAAGTGCTACGGCGCCCTAGCAAATGAGACTTTGCAAGGCAGGAGGGAGGAGGTAGCTAAGAGTAATAATATGTTCTTATTCTTTCCACAGAGACCTGGTTTGTCACGTAGTAATACAGTCAATAGCTTTATCTACCTTTTGCAGCTGGCAGGCAGAGTATGTGTAGCAACATTACCCCCTACAGTTCAGCAGCATGTTCCCACTTTCTCTGAGCTTTGGGTACAGCTCTGGGTTTTGCTCATCTTAAGCTAACAAGGAAACTTCTTATTTTATCTTGAATCTATTAAACCCATGCGTGTGTGGAAAAAAAATTGAAGGAGGCAAAAGGAAGGGGTAAGTCAGCAGCCTGTAAAGACTAATTACTGCAAATAAAATCTTGCAAAAACACAATATATTAAATTAGCCTAAGCAACTTTCCGTTTGCAATTTCTCCTTATTTACAGCTTTTTGTTAACAAGTTTTCATTTCACAAGAAAAATGGAGGGTTTTCCCCATTCCCCAAAGTTTCCACCTTCTACTTGAGAAGGACGTGAAAATGAAAAGATGGAAAATTTACTTGATGGAAAATTTACTTGAAATTTCAGATTTGGGGACTTTATTGGAAACGAAAGCACGCTTTCAGAAAAAAATTGTCCTACACAAAGTTTTTCTTAGGCAACACATGCAAAATATACATCATATTTACCACTGTGTGGCTGCCTGCCAGGGGGTGCACCATGGGCTGCTTGGCAGGAGGGCTCCTGGGAGGGTGCATTTGGGGAATTCGAGTCTGACCTCAGCTGCTGCTTCCCTCGTTACGTTTTCCTTCTTCTTCATTTTCTTAAACACAAAATGAAGAAGAAACACAATAAAGCTTTCTTTAAAATACTGTAAGCCTCATGAAAACCAAAGGGCAACATGCTCAGTGCTGTAAGGCTTAAGGCAAGAAGCGGTACTGGCTGTACTTGAATTCGACAGGGAAGCCCCCGCTGTAGCTGTACAGATTCCCGTGGACCAAGTGGGCTGCGTGATCATCAAGCAGGAGCCAGGGTCACATCTTTTGGTGTACCATGCAAACTAGAGCTCACACAAATAGCAGGCAAGGAATTTCCTAGCCAAGTGTGACAATTTCATACGTGCCTGGTGTAAAACAGCAGCACAGAAAATTCTTACAACTGCAAGCCTTCCGTAGCAATCCCAAATCTGAACGGATTCTGGGTGAAGGGTAAACCTTTTACCACTGACCAGCCTGCAGCTGTGCCTCTACTACCATTAAAAGCACATTGAAGAGTCCAGAAGTGCTAAGCTTCCAGAATTGCTTCGCGTCCTGCCCCCGTTATCACACCCAGATGCTATCAGTGCAGACTGGATGACACACGTGAGCGTGAGCGCTTCCTTGCTGGGAGAGGAGAGCTGCAGGCGAAGCCTTTGCAGACGCAGCTTTAATGGATCTTGTTGGATCACCGCAGCCCTCTGCTCGGGGCTGCCTGACTTTTGGTTTGAAAGTACCTTATCGTGACTTCGCAGAGAGGAATCAGTTCTGACTGCAGGTTGTTTTCAACCACAGGGGCAAACCGCGCAGTACTTTGTTTGGAGGGAAGGGCACATCCTTCGTCCGAAACATGAACCTGTTCCTACAGCACACAGCCTTTCTGGGGCCACAGGGCAGATAGCAGCAACCACCCCTTTGTGTGCAAACAGCGTTACACAAAGTGCAGCCTTTCCCGGCAAATTCGGGGAGTAGACCACTATTCAAGAAGTTGTTCCAACTCGTATTGTTTTCTCTTCCTTCCAAGAATCTGTGATAGTAGCACGCGGTGGCGATCAGCTAATAAGAACAAACTTATAGTTGCAAGGAATCCCTCAGCTCTCCATCACGCTTTAACTTCCTCAGAGAGCAGAGCCTGATGGAGAAGTGCAGAGCTAAGACCTCCACAGACGCATCTGTGCACTCATAGATCAGTCATTTAAGAAAAGCTTAGGGCCCAGGGAGCCAGGCGCTCCCTTGTCAGAAGCCAGGATTTCCAGTCCCGGCACCTGCCCTGCAGCTCTCCCTGTGTGACTTTTGACAAGAATAAAGAAACTCATATCCCAGGAATATCAAAAAGAAACCTGTGAACATTTTCACATTAGGTATTCCCTGGGTTTGTTGTTATTATGGTGGTTGTTTACATTCTCTTTTCTACCAGAAATGCTATTATTGGGATTTTTGCCATGACGAAATGAAGGCTGAAATGCCAGCACCCCCCAGGGCAGACACTGAGCTTCCCAAACATCTCTTGCGAGGCCAGATACCCGCACCAGGCAGTTCTGGCACAGCACTCGGACACACCCAGATTTAATCTATGTCTCCTTGTAGGCGCATTCCCTCCTAGCAGTTTGGTGGGGAGCAGGATGTTCCTCGGGGAGCAGCTGATCCCCCCGTTGCTCCAGCTTCCATCCTTGTGTTTTTCCTTTGCAGTGTGAGCACTGGGTAGAGCAACGGTTGCTTGGCAGTTCTAAAGTACCCCCAATGCCTCCTATACACGCCATGTATCAACACCAACATTAACGCTAAAAAATGAGGTACCAGGGCAGCAAGAACGACGAGAAATGTACATTGCTACAAACTCTTACCAAAGGAATTTGAAACTCCATGTTTTAAAGAAAGCAAAACCTCAAACCTCTTAACTCCCATGCAGCTTCACAACCAGACCTGCGTAAAAAGAACAATCAGAGCTCTCATCAAAACCAATTTCATATGCTAAGGCGATGCCAAGTAATTACTGTAAGACACTGCAGTACAGCTGTCTCAAGCTCCTGTGTGATCAGCATATTTTAAGATCAGTTTGGCAGCGCTGTTTCTGGGTTTTGCAATCACGCGGGAGCCCTGCAGGCTGCCGACGTGCTCCTGGGACGCGACAGCACAGCCACCTCCTTCTCAAGGTGGGACCTGTGCACTTGTGGCAGCCTCTGGGGAGATGCCACAGGGATATCCTTCGGGATCTGTCCCCGCTCTGACACCCCGGAGTAGCTGCAGTGTGGTACCAAGGCAGGGGACTTGGGCTGCGCTAGCCCTGCTCCTCACCTCCCTGCGCTGACCAGGGGATACTTTGCAATGCAGATCCCAGGAATCAGTGGGAATCCATCGGATCACTCACAGCCAGCTCATGAACCTCCCTTCCCATGGGAAACACGTCATTCGGGAGCAGGTCTCTTGGCACGCCAGCTCGAGCAGAATGCGCAATGGATGGTCTTTGGTCTTTAATCTCTCCGGTACGAGTTGGCACGCATCACATCAGCCCTTGACACGGCACAGACAGGAAGGAAGAGCCCTTCCCTGCCTATTCCTGCTCTACCTTACACCCACAGTGGGAGTGCTTCTGTGGGGTACGTGCAAGTAGGGTCAAATCCTTCTCCCACCTGTGCTGGGGTGGATCAGCCCCGTGCCCATGACCAGTTTTGGTGGAGCTGCTCAGACGTGCAGAGCAGCAGCCAGCTGCCAAAGCATGAGGCTGTAGGCCCCTTTGACAGACCCCAGGGTATCCGGGACATTTTCCAAGAGATTTTTCACAAGACCCTGTAAGAGACCTTCAGCTTCCTGGGTCAGAGTCTGGAAGCCAGGCCTGTGGCCTCTCCAATGGCACTGAATATCCATGTTTCGGCTACTGAATCCTGCCCAAAGGATGGGATGCAGCTTGAAAATTAAGACACCTAGGAAGTCAGAGACTCTTCGTGTAGGTGCTGAGGTGAGCAAGGTGTCTGAGCTCCCAGTACAGTCAGAGGAGCTTACAGAGAGTTTCAGCTGACCAAATGTGGATGTCTGCTTTGGACGGAGCCAAATAGTTCCCTGTCTCCACTGTACTGACCAGGTGCTTGATTCAGTTGCCAAAACACAGGAATGTGGTGTATTTTGAAATGCTGTAGGGTATCCTATCTGGACTCCAGCTGCAGCTCCAGAAGGTCATGGCTCTCACATAGGCTGTATGCGGATGTCTCATATCCTAGGATATATTGTATGGCAATGGATGTCTACATGTGGACAACCAAATTGAGCCCTGGATCTCCATCACCTATAAGGACAACTCAACATTTTCCTCATAGGCACATAGGTTGGACCAGATGACCTCCAGAGATCGCTTCCAACCTAAACCATTCAGTGATACCTACCCACACGTAGACAGCAAAAAATGTCTTAACCTGTGAGCCCGATCCCACCTGGAGTTTTTTTGTTGTCCTGTACACCGCAAGAAACATACCTTCACTGCTCCTCTGTTACTGCTTTGATACGATTTCCCTGCACAGTACTTACAGGCGTATGACAGGCTGGATCCCAGCCTGGTGGAGATTTCACACGGATGTTCATAGGCTCAGGAACTTGGCCTGCACAAAGATCAAAAATAAGCCTCTTACATCAGCACCTAGAGGCACAATGGCATTAGGCACTTTATAAATTCAGATCAATTCTGTAAAAAACAATAGAAAAAGAGAGTTTTGTTGCCTGTTGTTTTGAATTTGTAGGAGACATTGCACAGATCACCAGCAAAATACTAACAATTAATCACATCTAAAACTTCTGCTTTGAATTTTTTCAGAATCTACCTAAACAAAAAACAAAAGGCTTTTTTTCCCTCAAAACAAACATGAAATGCTATCTAGTGTTGGCTCTTTGCTACTGCAGTCTCACAGAACTGTCTCTGAATGAAACAAAATGGGCTGTGAAGCGTTAACATGCCCTGGACTGTGTGCGTGGCAGCTCTGTGTGCTCCGGATATGGGAGCCTTCTCCGGTTTTAAACTCTGGTCTGAATTTCAAGGGCCATATAGAGCTCACACTTGCTGGATTCCCATCCCGCAGAGGAGAAATGGAGCAGGGAAAAAAGACCATGAAGAGAGGATGGGGAATGAAAAGTTGCAACCAGTTGCTGACCCATGCACCAGCTTTCCCATCTAGTTTAACCCAGCAAGTGGTTCTAAAATACACTTTATTTTTAATTTGTTTTAACTACATCCACTTTAACATTGAATAATGTAAAAAGCCAGTATTAACAATAATTTACACATTTATTTAACAATAAATATCTGAATTTAAAGCTTGTGGGACAGAATGACAATGGACTGAAGGTCCTCTGGGTTTCAAATCAATCCCTAATATTTGTCCTATGTGTAAAAAAAAATAATAATAAACTCTTGCAAGTAAGCATTTGTGGTTTCCATTCTGACGGCTCAGTTAATTAAAGATCAGATTCTGCCTCCAAAGCCGTGCTTGCAGGAGAACTCCTGTACAAGGCTGTTTTTTCACTGGCAGTTTTTCTGTCCGTCAGCCAGCCGCTGTGACATCTCAGCACACACAAAAACATCTTCTTTAAATTGCCATCAGCCTCGCCTGAGAAGGATCAAAACATCTCAGCTTCCCCTGCGTGATGTGCCTCAGAAATGTCACTGTTATCGGCGGCGGGTGACGTACCAGCTAACAGTTTTCTTGTCCTTGCAGGAGGAGGGAGCAGAGGGAGGGGGTGGGAAGGAGGCAGCGGCAGCCGCCGCTCTGACTGCTCACACGCTGATTTTGATTTCCAAGGCCGAATTTTCCATTGCTGACTCTGCGAGCTGCATCACTTACCTCTGCTTGTTGCATATACAGCCAGCACCGCTACGTGCGTGCAGCAGGGCTTGTGAGGAGCCCACACGAGCTCCCAGGGTTCATGGAACAGAGGCCGTCAGGTCAAGCTTGGCCATAAACATTTTCTATATGTTTTCAATGTGCCTCGTGGAAGCATATTTATTTATTCAGACCACTGCAAGTAAAGGTCCAGAAGCACCGTTCTCCTGAAAGCCATGCACAGCTTTCTTCCCGACGTACAGGCTGGATGCACCGCACATGCCAGACATCAGTCGTGTGGCTGTTGTCAGACTGGGAAATGATCGGACACTTGGAACATGATCAGGCATCTGGAAAATGATTGTCAGAATAAGATTAACTAATATAGAGTACATCCTTATAAACTTTTAATTCAAGTCTCTCACGAACTCGCAGTGCCCAACGTCTCCTGTTTCCAGCATGACGTGGTCCTTGTGCAGGCCGGTCCCCAGTGACACCAGTGGAAGCCGTGTCTGGGTGGACCACAGCGTTCATGGCAGGACCCAAGAACTTGGAACTTCCCGGCCCCCGCTGTGGCTGGCCACGGGGACTGCTGGCGTAGCACAGCCTCCACGCACGGGCACCCTCGCCGCTGCCTCGCAGGCTCCGACCAGGGATGCCGACCCTGCTGATGGGGCTGCACGCTACAGTTGGTTCCTACACCTGATCCCAAACCCAAAAATCATTTCACAAACTAGCAAGAAATGATGGGAAAGGATCCCCAAAGGGTGGGAAAGAATGAGACCTCTAGGACCAGGACCCCTGTCCTGTCCCAAAAATGGGTGAGAGACAACCAGCTGATTGCAGCAGAGGAAATGTCCCTTTCTGCAGCTGCAGGGCAGAAATCGTTGATGTTTCCTGAGAGCCCAATGCAGATGGAGAGGCAGCTGCCAGCTCTTATAATCTGATGTCACCATTCCTTGCTTCTGCTCCTGGGCTCATGCAGTTATGGACAAAAGCCAGGTACTGCTTCAAAACTGAACTCCAGGTCTTCACACCTGCAGGGAATGATCTTTTAAAATATAGCCCCAAAAAGGCTGGAAAACCAAAGGCGAATAAAAATTGTTGTGTGAGCCATAGGACTCATTCTCTCTTTTTCACCTCAGCCTGCAAAGGTGAGTCCGGTGACGTTATAACCACAGGGGCTGGCACTACGAGGCAAAAAGCCCAGGAGAGCGCACGGGCTGGAGCGCAAGCCCAGAAGGATGCGACAAGCCCCTGTGCTGGGAGCCCAATGTGCAGCTCCAGCACCAGATAAAAAGACATGTCCTGCTGAATGGTTATTATCTAATAAAAATACAAGGGAGACGTGCCCCTGATGGAAGAAACAGCAAGGTGTATCAGCACTTCAAAGCATCCCTCACTGCAGCAGCACGTTCCGGGCTCTTGGAAGTCAAAGCAAAGCAACAAGCCGGTTATCACACGGGACGGATGCGATCTCCCGTCGAGGCAGTAGGCTCCCTGGGGAGGAATACAGGAAAGAAAATATCCTGAGCAGAAATAATGCAAGCTTCATACCCTGGCTTGGGCATGACTTCGACAGGCACGAGCTGATCTCCCAGAGCAGCACGGCAACGGCATCGCCTACAGTTCTGAGCCCTTATAGTACGAAAAGGTATCACTGGAAAAGTCTTTCTGAGGTGCAGGTTTACACATCTTCTAAGGGCAGTGAGACAGTGAAAATGACCGTCCGTGCTGATTAGAAGGGTCTTCTAGACTCTTCTCTTTCACAAAAAGCACATCTACTAAAAGTAAGACGAACAACGCGTGGGAACCTGCGGACAGACGTGCACGCGTCAGGCTGCAGACAGGGCTGCTGGCAGCCGGGACCTTACGGGCGCTGGGTGAGGGGGCTGGGACGTGTGGCATGGCTGGGCTGGGACCTCCTCGCCTCGCTCCTGCTGGCCCTCGCCGGGCTGGACATCCCAGCATCTGCTCTCGGTGTCCAACATCTTTCCCCAGGTCTCAGTCTCCTTTTCTGCACATCTTTGCCAGCCCCTTCTGCCTTCCCTGCAAGCCAGCTCCAGCTCCTTCTCCCAGTCTCCCCCCACCAGCATGGTCCCAGTTTCTGGTGGCTCAGTGCAGCACGTGGCCACTTGTTCTGCTCCCTCGGGACAGAGCCGCTTTGCAAGGAAAACCCACCTGGAGCACCCTCCACATGGGCACGCACAGGGTTTTTTTATTCCACTGAGCTTTTACTGAGCCTGTTGAAACTGCACGGCCACGCACAGCTGCCGGTGCGGATGCAGGTTCTACTTGTTCCATGCAACGTTGCATCTACACCAGCACTTCTCCGTCTCAGGGATGTCAATTAAATATATCATGTCCTTAATCAGCGTAGGTATGGTGGGAATCCAGGGCCAAAGTGGTCCAGAAAGAGCTTCTAAATTGCCCACCAAGCTGAACCTCCCTGACAACATCCTCTAGTCCTTCCCCTGCTTTTGCGCTTTTTCTTCCTTCATTTACTCTTCTCCTTCCTCTTTTACTCCCAAAGGTTTTGCAGTGAACTTGCAATCCCCGAGAGCTTTGCACTCAGCAGATGAGCAATGCGTGCCCTGCATTTCTGCCACCAGGAGAACCCATCCTATTCTGGTAAAAACGAAAGAACAAGGCTGACGTTACTGACATGTGAAGTGTCCCTAAAGGAACAACCTCAAATAGCCGTGAAAAGCGGCCCTGATCTTAAGAGCAATAGCTCAATTTTGAGAGAGGTTTTCAAACAACCTTAAATCCTCCCTTGATAACAAGGTGAACACCTCAAACCTAACACACCTGAGGCTGGTTCACGTTACCTGAGACTGGTCCCAGCCCCTTCCCTCTCTGGGATTAAGGTCTTGGGCACCTCGCCTGCAGCATCTCAAAGGCAAAAGAGGAGAGAGAGGGCACTAGGTCTGAGACAGCAATTTCTCTACCCAGGCTGCTGCCGCAGTGTCCTGGCACCTCAGTTTCACAAGTCACTTGTTTTCTGCTCAATTCAGAACATTTTAGCACCTTTAACCATTAGGAAGCCATTTCGTCTCACTGGGTTTTGGCTATACAACTTTTTTTAAGCTTGTTATTGGTACACTGAGTTGCAGCAGACCCAGGATGAGCTGTGTTGTGGAAGGATGTGCTACACAGGTACGGTCACAGATATTTTAACTCCTTATGGCTACCAAGCCTGTAACAGTCTGGAGGCAGAGGCTGGCTTCGCTCACAGCTCTTATCCCACTGTCCTCTGGGTGCAGGTTTTTAACAGAAACATCTCACAAATAGCAAAACCTTGGGAAGGCAGCTATTTACCAGCAGAGAATGAGTCACCGTGTTTACTCTGCATGCTGGGATTTGAAAGACAAGAAGCCACAAGAGGTCACAGAGGAGTTGTCTCCTTGCCACTTATTTTGTCTGTTCCTCTGACAAAGGCAAAGCCATCTGCAGTACAAGAATGAAGCAGTGATGACCAAAAGATTTCAAAGGGGCATATGAAGAGTGCCAAATGCTCTCAATAAAACCAGAGAGAGCAAGAGGAGCCGTACAGTTCTTTGTGTAACCTTTACTCTGCTGTTAAGTGCACCAGTTTACAGTAATTATGGAAAAGCCACTGATTGTATTATAAATGTAATGACATTAGCAGGACTGTCACCTCGTTTGTAGCAACAGTTGTGAAATTAATTTTTTTCTTCATTAAGGAGATCCTTATTTGCATGATTAAAATGTCAGCCCAGATAAATGTATGTGCCAGAGAATGAATCACTGAGCAAAAAATGCCACCTGCCAAGCCCAGAGAATAGGACAAACAAGCAGGCGGCGCGGAGCAGCTCAGAACTGGATCCAGCTCCCGGCGGGAGCCGCTCCGTCATCCTCGGGAGCTGCGACGGCCGCGAGCGCGCCAGGGCGAGGATGCCGAGCCACGGCACCGGCACGGAGCAGCAGCCCAAGCGCTCGAGGTTTGTGCTTTGGCCGTGCTCACCCCTTTTGGAAGGGAGAACTACAGCAACTAAGCCACTGTGGTTTAGGGAGTTCAAAAAGCTACCCCTGTAAAGGAGGGCAAAATATATGCAGTCCAGACTTACCCCTTTGCTACTGTTTGGTAAAGCAAAAGCCCGTCCATGAGCATGCAGCTCCCGTGTCCTGTTCTTGCCTTCCACATGCACTGCTAATGCTCTGTGAAATTCTTCCGAAATGGCACCATCTCCCCTCCAACTGGACTGAAGCTCAGCAGCTCCACCTGCTACTGTGAATCAACAACACTTCCTATTCACTTTCAAGCTCCGGGCCCTTATGTGAAGTTCCAGACTCTAAGGCTGACTTACGGTTGTCCCCAGAAGGGCTGAGTCCCAAATAACAATGTTAAAAAAAAAAAAAAAAAAAGGAGTGAGGAGCACTAAGTTGTTTTCCTGTTTGACCAGGGTCAAGAGGGGAAGTCGAAGCGATAATATGGTGTCACGGAGGTTGTAGATGTTATCTGTTTCAAATAGGTCCTGATCCTGCAAGAGTATTTTCACTGATAATGAAAGCAAGGAAAAAAATTAGCATAGAAAAATATGCTATTTTAAACTGAGATACCCCTTTTAAAATACACTGGGACTCTCTTTATCTGTTTTTCATGGCAAATTTCATGACTTGGACTTTTTTCCCTTTTGGAAAATGCAACAAAGCAAGCAATCTTGATATTTCCTACAAACTCCATGGAAATCTGTTTGTTATTCAAAATGTTGGATTTTGACACAGTGAAACATTCCAATTTGATCTGACAGTTTGCTTTGTGTCACTTTAAAGTGTCAAGAGCTGGAACGGGAACTCATCCAGAAAAACCAAACACTTCGCTCCGGAAAAGTGGAAACAAAACACTTGAGCCTCACTGGAAGGCTGTGTCCTGGAGGAGTGCAAATCAAAACTTTCCCAAACCAGTGCGTTTCAGTGACGTTCTGTTTGGCAAACAGCGCTTGTCCGACAGCTTCCGACCAGCCCGGCACCGCTCCGCGACGCCCCGTGCGCCCAGGCAGGGCAGGAGAGCTCGGGCAGGGCGGCTCGTGCCGCAGAATGACTCGGTGGCCGGACAGGCAGGACAGGCAGGACGGGCAGCTCCAAGCCCAAGACAAGCTGCCAGTTTATCACAGCTGAAGCGAAGAGGCACAAACCTGCTGGAAATCTGAGGCTCCCCCCCTCTCCCCAGCCTCCTCATCTTCCTGAGCAGATCACTGCTGCTGGCATAAAATCTTTCTCCTGACCTTCGTCTGAGCAGAACAGTCTCATCAATACCAGTCTGTATGGCGTTCGCTTTAGAAGAGAACATGCTCCTAAGGTATTTCAGTGCAGACTCTTTTTCCATGACTCCAGTTAATCAAGTCTCTCTGTACGTTAGAAAAACGCTAAGGATATTTCTAATGTAGCTGCACTCAGTCCAGTATGAACTGAGCCAGACAAGTCATCTGGGACAGATGTTTCTTAAGATTTCAAAACTACATTGGCTATTTTCGTAAAAGTTAGGAAAGAATTGGTACTATCAGCTCCTGAATGCTAAGTTGCATGTATGAATTTGTTTATAAAATGGTGTGCACTTCAGGCCACAAACATGAAGCACCCCTGATGGGAAGGAGCAAAACTAAGGCAGAAGGCTCCAACCAAGGGACACAGATCACAGTAGACAACTCAGATCTTCACACAAGCATTTCAACACAGTTATGGCCAATAAACTAGAGGGTTTGTTCACTAACATGAAGGTGAAACCCCTTTTTTGAAGGGAATTGTTCATAGCTGTTGGCCAGGTGGAGGGAGTGCCCCTTCCTTCTGTCCCCCCTTCCAGGACACTCTGTCCTCACCACCAGAATGGCTCCCCTGGGGCAGAGGGAGCCTGGCTGCCCCCACACTGTACCTAAAGCTTCCAGGGAGGGTGTTCCATAAGGAGACAGCATGATGGGACACGGTCACACAAAACACCAGCTGCGGGAGCAGCCGCTGGTGGGGACCAAGAGGATAAAACCAAGGGCAAGGATGATGCCCGGCATGCAGGTTGTCACAAGGGTGGCAAGCAGCAGCTGGACTGCAGGGAGGCAAGTTGTTTGCTGGCCATGCAGCACAGTCTTGGAGGCAATGAGACAATCTGGTGGCAGATCCAACACTTCATTTACTCACAGAGAGGGTGGTCAAGCGCTGGAACAGGCTGCCCAGGGGAGTGATGGAGTCCCCACCCCTGGAGGTATTTAAGAGACATGTGGACACAGCACTAGGGGACATGGTTTAGTGATGGGACTTAGTAGGTAAGGTTGGTGGTGATCTTGGTGATCCTGAAAGTCTTTTCCAACCTAGATGATTCTATGATCCTATGATTTTCAAGATAATGAAGGGACTCCCATTGGCCTCAGTAGGCTTTTATGGGCCTTAGCTTGCAGAGAGAGAACAGAAAACACAAAGCAGTCGTAAAACCAAGATTAGCGTGGCTTTACCCAAGGCCTTTATCCTGAATGACTTCTGCTGTTGTCCTTGCTTCCCATGAGCAGTGGGTGGAGAAGGCCCAGCTTCCATAAACACAGCTGCCATCCAGCTGCACAAACCAAACATGGCCCAGTTCACCTGCACGGATCAGACACGACCCAGTTTGGCTGCACACACCAGCCACGGCCCAATTCAGGTGCACAGACCAGCCATGGGCCAATTCAGCACCCCTGTGGGCCAGGGAGTCTCTGCTGTGATCTTAGGAAACCTTTAGATGGGGTCCTGTGCTTAGGTGGGCGTAGCAGAAGCAAAGCAAGGTAAGAGACTGCGGGGAAGGGTGCATGGAAAAGGGGAAAACAGTGATTATTTTTGCCAGTCTTTGGGGTTTTATATCAGCTGCGCTTTGCAATTTGCCCTGCAGCCCCGTGCCCATCACCCAGCACGGGGCCAGGCTGCCCTGCAGCAGAGCTCCCAGCTGCTGCACCCAGGGCATTCCCCAGGGGACCCAGGGTGCGGGGTGGGCACAGGGAGGGAGAGGACGTGGGGTGGAAGGCGCACGTCCACGTCACATCTCCTGAGGGACTCGGCACATCACCACTGAGCTGGGGAAAGCCCCTCTGGCCAAGCTTTGGCACAGGCGCAAAGCAGAAAGGCTCTTGCTCCGGTTCAGCTGCTTACACATAGGCAAGGTCTCGGCTGCAGAGCCAAGCAGCCTCCTCCACCAGGCCTCCAGGGACAGACTGCAAAACCCACACGGAGTACAAGAGGAGTTCCTGAGTCCGACGCAAAACTGCTGACAACAGCAGCTTGCCAAATGGCTTGCTCTCCCTCCCCTCCATGTTTCCCAGCAGAATTTGATTCCTGGCCTCGGATCACGCCCTCGGCACTGGTGGGCTCTGCCAGTGCTGTCATGCCCTGCGGCTCCGCGTGGCATCCCAGCTCATAGGCATGCCTGCTGGAGACACAGGCAAGAGCTCGTGCAACTCCTCTGCATTCACAGAGAGGTTCTGATAGCCGCGGACCTGTGTGCATCCTCTTCCAGCAAGCCGGCTCCCACCCGCAGCCGGCAGCTGTTCTGCCCTGGAAGGCGTCCCCAGCCCAGCGCTGAGGGTGCAGGGTCCTGGGTGTGCCCTCACCGACCTCTCCTTACTTTTACTTCAGATGCTGTTTTGAGCAGAGTGGTTCGGTACAGGGTTTTTGATGCTATCTTCTTCTGCTGTCAAAAAAAAACTAGGCAAGCCAACAAATCCTTATTACTTATCAGTTTTCAGCTGGGTTCAAATTAATCTGTATTACAGTGTGGTGGACGTATACTTAATTCTTGCGTCCTTCCTGACACGAGGGAAATGGTTTTTTTAATTATTATTATTGCGGCATTTATGCTGAAAAGTTCTGCAGCAACTGTGCAAAGGAAAAAAGAATAGTAGGGTGAGATGCATGAAGTTAGATGATATGAAAGAAATTAGCAATGAAAAATAAAAAGTCCTAATCACTGGTTGAACTAGAGAAAGGCGTAACTAAAACACCCCTAATCTGCAAGGTATTACCACTGCCAGCCCTCGGTCTTTGGGAGGATGGGCCCAAGCAGTGAGTTTATCTGCAAAACCCCAGTGAAATTAATAGGACTTCATGAAGCAAGAGCAGCATCTCTCCCGCTCGTACCTGTGTTGCTTGGGCTCCCCAGGAAGCCCCACTTTTATCAACATCCCCTATTTCTCTGGGCTCCCAGTAAATGCTTTTCCTGCATTTTAAGCTGCGAACTTTGCAGCCACAGACTTCCTCCACTGTTGCCACAATAAAAGGCACATGAGCATGTTTTCTAAAATTAGCTAGGAAAAAAATTAGTTAGGGGAAAAAAAAAAAAAGCAGAAACATAATAATATAAAAGCTTTCCTTGACCTTGTTGATAGTTGGAACAACATCTAATTGCTAAATGTTGCACGTTTCCCTACAGACAAAACAAATAGGAAGAACAGCCACCGGATTCTGAGGACTGGCAAAGCTATCTACCATCTGCAGAAATTCAGCTGGGCCTTCAGCTGATAATAATGGCAGACAATACCCTTATTTTCCTCATTTTCTCTTCTTCTACACAATTGAATATCTTTTCCTTTTGGAATGGGTGTCCCCATTAGTCTGACAGTGGAAATGTTTTCCTGGGACCCTGCTATTGTGAAACACTCTAACTGATCTTTTCAGCGTGTCAGTGGTAAAAGTCAACAGCATCTTGAAATTGCAGACCAGAAGAATTGCCCACGGTCCCACAAATGATCCTCCCGTTCCTTCCACTAGAAAAAGTCCTCGCAACGCTTGATCTGAAGCACGCGCGGTTGTAGAGGTCAGGCATAGGCTGGCTGTCTATTTTTTTGTAAAGTTCCCTGATTTTGGACTCTTTAAGTGCATTGATCTCAGACTGCAATGCAAGGCCAACTATCGCCCAGCCAGCGTGCAAGGGTTGCACAGGAGGAAGGGCATCTTTAAAGGCATGACTTTCTGGTTCTGCATTTTAAGAACAAATTGGGAGCACTTTCTGTGCCCTGTGTCGGGATTGATTCAGGCTGTTCTGCTCTGGAAGGAAACGTCACAGCCAGCAGCACGTCCTTGGCCCCAGCGCTCAGTGGGGATTCAGCAGCACAGCACTCTGCTGTCCCCCTCCCCGCCTTTTGGGGGGTTTGGTTTGTTTGGGTTTTTTTGTTTGTTTGTTTGTTTGATTTGACTGTGAATTTCAGAGGTTTTAGACCACTTAGATCATTCTGCTTAGGTACAAAGGAAAACCTCCAACAAAATATTAGGCTGGCCACGGTGCTATATTCTGATGTTCATTTAGCTGGTTGCAGCACACAGCATCCCCAGCCATAGAGCAGAGCTCGCTGATTTTCACTGTATTACACCAGAGGTAGCTACTTTCTAAGTGACTTGCTTTTCTTTTTTAATTTATGCCTCTAATT
Source organism: Chauna torquata (assembly GCA_013399475.1). Lineage (NCBI taxonomy): Eukaryota > Metazoa > Chordata > Aves > Anseriformes > Anhimidae > Chauna > Chauna torquata. Next base: position 44,559 of record VXAL01005238.1, on the reverse strand, counting down.
TGCTGTCTAAATGAAAGTTTCTCCCGAGAGTATTTCTTTTCTGCTGTCAAAGGCCAATATTTGGGGGCAATTGTTTCCAAACCAAGTGGCTAAAGTCAGGATGATAGTGTTATAATTACATGAGTTTGCATTATGCATACTTGATTCCCTCTGTGTCTTCCTCTAGACTGTGGCAGCTGATGGTAATGGAGAATATGCTGCTGTATTATATCCTAAAATTTCAGTTTCCTGTTTTGGAAACTTGCAAGTCTCATGTAATCCCTTTTGGTAAATGCACGTGCTCCGGGGAACTGCTCCCTTGCCCGTGTGCTAATGAGTACTTCCTATCATTAAACCCAGGAATCATTACTGTGTAATCATAACTGGTTATAAAGCAATTAACAGGAAAAAAGGTCTTAAGAAGAATGCTGATGGTGTCTGGGAGCAGGCTCTGCTTTCCAGCTGCCGCCTGACAGGGGACTTGTAGGACAACACACCAGAAGCCTGACGTGCTCCTGCTCCTGCCCCAGCCTGGGCAGGGCACGGACACAAGATGTGTGTAGGCTGTCTTCTCCTGTTGAAGGGACTATTGCTGGAGAGCTGTGACAACACAGCTGCACGTCCTTCGTGCTGCAAGAAAATCCATGTGGGACCCACCTGGCAAAGGGCAGCCAGAGGCAGGCAGGCACCCGGAGCCCCTAAACCACAGGAGCTCAGCACTGCGGCGAGAGGAGGCTCAGGCACAGCTCAGCCTCCTCCAAAGTAACACCCAAACCCGGACAGCCCTGCTCTGAACCAGCCCGTGTCTCACCACTGGCCAAAATGGGAGCCCAGCGTGGAGCCTCAGCTCTAGATCCCTATTGACAGCTAATGTTAGCTGGGGTTTTATCCTAACTTTTGGGTTTCAATGACTTTTGGAGGATAGCTGAGGATTTTATTCTTTTTGTTTCCTTTCATTCCTGACTGAGGCGGTGTTTGGTGGCAAAGCTGCCACTACACCGAGGAAACTCACTAAGCAAGCTAGCTGAGTTCTGGGTTTTTTTGACAAATGGAAGGAGCGGCCCCGTGGTCCACCACACCATCGGGCCACTTTCTATCTGCTATGCACTTACTCTTACAAAAAAATCCCGCAAATGACGATGTTTGTTTCCAGCCACTGACAGGGGCACAAAGACAACCAGAACGGCAGCAGTTCCAGGGTCCAAGCAGCAGCACTGGGACCAGGCGGTGGCTGCTGACCAGGAGCTCTGCTCAGGTCTGCTCTGGGCAGGAGCCAGCAGACACAAGGTATGTGCAGCACAGAAACTTGGGCTTTCAAGTGACTTGCTCTAGATCAGAATGAGGAAGTAACAACAAATCTGGGGCTGAAACCTGGATAGCTCCGTTCTGCACGAACACCTCCACCATGCAACCTTCTTTCTTCTCCCTTGAGAAGAATGAATGCATAAAACCAGGTATTGGACCAAACTCCTCTGAGGTTCAAGCAAGAAATTCTTCACTGTGAGGGTGGTGAGGCGCTGGCACAGGCTGCCCAGAGGAGCTGTGGGTGCCCCATCCCTGGAGGTGCCCAAGGCCAGGCTGGACGGGGCTTTGGGCAGCCTGGGCTGGTGGGAGGTGTCCCTGCCCACGGCAGGGGGCTGGGGCTGGGGGGGGCTTGAGGTCCCTGCCAACCCAAACCGTTCTGTGATTCTATGCACGCGACAAGTGCCATGCACTTAGCTGGAGAGCATCTCTGTGAGCCCCAGCCCCTGGCAGCTCTCCCTAGGGAACTGCATGTGCTTTATACAAAGGACATGGCTTTGTATACGTACAGGCCACACGGCGTGATTCATCCTTGCTCACTGACCTACATTGTGCCAGAGCAGAATGGAAACGAAGCACTGCTGCTGCTAATTGGGCAGCACAGCACCGCCTGCTCGCCCAGCTCTAGCTGGTGCTGCTCATCACGAGGCAGGACAAGGTGAGATGCAGGCGGGCATCCACACACGTGGCCCGTCTCCACATCTGTTGTTCTGGCCCATGGTGGAATTGTTCCAGGCTTGAAGTCAAAATGCCAGTATTTTATAAAGAAAAGCAAAGGAGCAGCTTAAAGTCATAAAATAATACATCACAGCAAAAGACTGAATAGCAGAGGCCCCTGTGCTGGAAGGACGGACGTGCTGGAGGGCAGGAATGACAGCCGTTCGCAGAGCTTCGTGAGGAGGCTGGCACAGGCAGCGTCACTTCACACGTGATATAGCCAAGGCTTTCAGCCTTTCTGCTTAACGAAGGTTAGATTGCTCCCATAGGCTGTATCTGCTTGGAGGATTTTCTGAAATCTCACTGGCCTCACGGAAAGCTCCACAGCACCGGCAGGACTGGTGCTTTTTTACTAAGCTTGCTTGTGCCAGGTTATAGAAAAACATAGTAAAAATCCCACTCATAGCAACACTCATGCTGCCATGAAGCTATGGTGAGCACAGGATCCAAGGTTGGTGGAAAGACACAATGTCTTTTAGCAGACTATTTATTTTCAATAGCTATTCCTGGAAAAACAGGGAGGGGTAAAAGCTGTAGGACACAAAAATGTTGGCAATTAAACCTGTTAGACTGATGAGTCCAAGCTTAGCCTCTGTATGAACAGGCTGAGGTGAAGAGCACCACTCTGTCTACTCTAGGAAGCTGTGAAGAAGAAAAAACCTTTAGCAAGAGGTAAGAGAAGGTGAGAACTTTGTTGAAGAAAGCAGCCACTATGCCAAACAGAGGTAGCGTGGGGTGACGTTACGAATGGAGAAGCGGCTCCCACAAGGTACCAAACACCCCTCAAGTCCTGCTCTAATTAGTTGAGCCTGGCATCTCACAGTCAAATCATGAGAAACTAGTGGAAAGCTTCCCGATTTATTGATACGCTGGGGGAAAGGGCATGGAGCCAACTGACTGAAAGCCGACGGTCCTGCAGCAAGTGCTAGGATGCTAAATCGCAGCGGGAATCCAAACAGGGGGTATCCGTGGAGAGGAGATTTATCATTGCCGACAGCAGGCAGCATCATTTATTGATCCAGTCCTGGAGGAGCATGAGACGCTGCCGCGTTGCACAGGCGAAACACCGGTGGGGCAACGCATAGCTCAGCAGTCCCGTGGTGCTGCTCCGGGGCTCAGGCAGCTCTGCTAAGCCCACTGTCATGCTCCACAGCACAAGGCAGCACAACAGCCTCATGGCCCTCGCTGAAAGGGTGAAAGATCAGTAGCGAAGAGTTCTCTTCGCTACTAGGCCACCAGGCTATTTGTAAAGTGATAGTTTAACTTACTCTCTGCGTTTTTAGCCGTTTCCTGCTGGCTGTTTTTAATTTTATGTGCTAAGAAAACACAGCGCATTCAGTTGTCAGCTATTCCCCAAACTGGAAGAGTGCTCTCTAAAATCCTCGCTCTGAGAATGCCCTAGAATGAGTCAGACAGCTGTAGTTTTACTAGAGAAGGAGTGACGTGGATGCAAGCAAAGGCCACCCGGCAGCACTAGGCTCCTGCGCATGGCAGGGGGCTCTGCTTGGGTGGCACGCGAATGACCGCGCCGGAGTACCAGTCACCGCCACTCCAAAACGGGGACTAGATAGGGTTGCTCTAGCGAATGCTATGCCAAGGAATCTGACGTAGGAGCACCTACACATCCTGATGTCCTGAGCCCTCCTCCCTACGTCTGAGACCCTCCGGCTAACATATTTTTCATCTAGGTTGAACAGAGATGGCACCTCCCGCTGGGTGACCAGCTCCCTGCCTCTCGGCGCAAACCCTGCTGCCACAGGTCTGGTCATGGGATGGCCTTCACCCGCACCTGATGTCAGCAGGAGGAGGCTTAGTGGCATTTGGCTGAAAATGTCACATTTCCTTTCAAAAGATCCACTTCCTCAGTGATTTTCACTTCTCATCAACTTTTGCATAACTTGCTTTTTCTAAAGCTGGCACAGTTTTCCCTGCATTTTAACTCTTTCCACCTCCTAACCAAACGCATAAACTAAAGGTTTATGATTTAACATCGCTCCAAATGCAAGGGCACTCACCTTGTTTTGGCAGCTGAGCTGTAACGAATTCTAATGAATTGCCTGGGATCCTTCTTCTAATGGCTTTCTACGTTCTTAACAGGATATTGAAAAATAATAATAATAATAACATTCAGTTAAAGGAAACAAACTAACAACAAATAATTGGAACTGTACCAGTTCTTACCCTGCATATGCAAAACAGTGCGTGCAGACAGCAGCAACTTTTGCCTGAAAGAAGCTGGGTCACTGACATTGGGGTTTTGTGCTTTTAAATGCCCATCATAAATGGAGTCAGAGTGCCAAGGAAAACAAGAATGCCAGTGCAAGGAATCGCGATGAACTTTGCCATGAATCTGGAATACAGGCATGTCTTTAGTCTTCTGACTGGTTTACCAAAGCTTACGCAACGCAGACAGCAAGCACAGCTGCACTAGAAACTTGACTCCGACCCCAGCAGAAATCTCCAGTACCCGTAACATTTATGAAAGCTTGTCAAAGCATTTTCTTAGTTTTTAATTAGCTTCTGCAAGAGGTCACAGCTTACAGCTTGGAACAGAGAGCTGGGAGTAAAGACATTCAGGGCCTATTCCTAGCTCGGGAAGCAACAGGACAGGTGGCTCCGGGTCACTCGCTGAGCCCCTGTGCCCGACTTCCATAACTGTAAAATGGGTAAAATAATATTTGCTGCTCAGGGATGATGCCAGACCTAATTAGATGTTTGCAAGGAGCATGCTGACCCTCAGATGAATTGTGCACGAGAAATGAGTAGTATTATCATATGGGTAATGAGCTCTCACAAGACAGGAACTCCTTTGTTCAAGGAGACTGGCTTTTCCAGCAGCAGCCAGGCTACAGCAGAAGTTTATTAGAGAAAAGTGAGTGTTGCTCATCTCTGTGTAACTGAGAATATACTGCTTTATATTAGGAGGATTTATCTGCAATGTATTGCGTTCCTCAGAGTCTTTACCTTTAGGGAAAGCCTCAGGAACAACTCCTTAATGCCTAGTTTTGTTATGAAAATGAACTTTAGCTATCTTATGAATTGTTTATCTTAAGACTGCACAATCACTTTGATTACAAGAGTCTAGTGTTATTCAAAAGACCGAAGAATCTCAAGTGAGTAGATGAATATTGAGAAGATATGAGGGACATTCTGCTTTTCAGATTCTGTTCCACTCATGTGCCCATTTCTTATATGAAGAAGAACAAGGATGTAATTGTATTGCAACCTATTATTGTGATATAGAAGAAGCAATTATTATATGTATACAAAAAGATCATTAAATATTTCCATTGGTAACCACGAATCGCACCAGAAGTGTATTACTGTCACACCATATTTTCATTACATTCCCCACAAGAAACTTAGTTAACAATTAATTCCAGCAAGAGCATGAGGAAATTGAAGCAGAACACACTTTTTCATCCATCCTCAAAACCAGACTGAAATGAAAAACAGAGCGACAGAAAGTAACAGCAACTTGTTAGTTGGTAGGATAACACATGCCGACTTGAGCGAGCCGAGGCTTTGCAGCCACGTAAGTGGAAGGTGGAGCTGTGTCAGTGTGACACTGACTCCCTGCACGCTGAGGAGGTGAAGCAATCAGCCCAGCCCTCTGTTTTTCACTGCTGAGGAGAAATAAACACAGCTACCCCTTCTCCCACCCGCACGTTGCCGACAGCGCCGGCAGCGCCTCGGCTCCAGCTGGTGCCCTGCGTGCTGTCAGAGCTGCTCAGGCCGGGGCACCCGCCCTGAAGCACTTGTGTGCCCCGGCAAATGTTTCAGAGTCACTCACTGCCCTGTTTCTCTCATTTAAAGTGTGATCTCCTTTTTTTGCTACCTTCACAGATGATGGCAGGAAATAACCCGACGGGTTTTCTGTTGCTGTATCGTGTTCCCGTGTGTAAGCTAACAAAGGGCGACGTGCAGCATCCCTGCAGTAGCACAGCTGTAAGCGCAAATGGCACAGCCAGCGCTAACGTCACCACGTACGACATTTAGGAATTATGGATGAACATTACCTCGCCACGGCACCCACCGGACAGCAGCCTTCGCCTTTCCTGCCCACCTTGCATCGCCAGGCTGCACGGGACGGCTCTGCCTCTCCTGCTCCGTCCCGGCCGGCAGTCGCTGCCCGTGCAGCTTCACCACTGCAGCTGGGGAGAGAAAAGGGGCGGAAAGCGGCCAGGCTCCATCTCAGTCCTCTCCCCAGCGGGCAGAGCTCCTCTGTCCCCCCAGCAAAGCGCTAGCACAGAGCAGGGCATCTGTGGGGTCAGTGGCTGCAGCAGGCGGGAGCGGGCGAGGGAAGGAGCCCCTGGCTCCAGGGGGTGGAGGAGGCAGGGGTGTCGGAAGAGGAGAGGGCAGTGCCGGAGAGGAAAGTCCTGTGCCGCAGAGCGGAGGGGGATCACGAGCAGGCCTACAGCAACATCTGGTGCTGCAGCATTCAAAAGGCAGCGAAGTCTCCCGGGCACAGGTCCCAGCCCACCGGCGAGCTCTGCGGAGGCACAGGAGAGAGGCGGGGAAGGAGAGGCACCAAGGAAGTTTAAAAGAGGAGATGCCGTGGTTATAAGTGGACATTTATATTTCTTGCGACAGTGCCCAATAAACAGGCAAAGTGTAAGACATACGTCTGTGCCACTGTCACAGCACAGAATGAGTAAGTGCTGAATTCTTTCTCCTTTGAAGTGTTAAGTGAGAGAAGCAGAACAGCTTTGTAATTGCTAACAGCCAGATTACCGAACGAGGAACTGAAGGCAGTTATGAAATTGGCGTAAGCAGTGCTCCAGGGCTCCGGAGGTTCCACATTCTTTAATCAAAGTCAGAACCACAGTAACACCAGAGCTATCAAGCTAGCTTCACTTTAATTGAAGCGTTCAGGTATCATAGCTAAATGTTTCTCTTTCCATTGTTTATTTCTAGCTATTTTGCAATTACAGACCTTAAGTACAAAGCATGTGGCCTTTCTCAACTCTTCCAAGCTACGTAATTACAACTCTATATGATTAGCAAAAAGATTAACAGGAGGCCAGTTCTGAATTAGCCTTTTCACAGAGTTCAGCAGTCATCTTCCTTTATTTTCCTCTTTTTTTTTTTCCCCCCGCAGGTATATGACTAAATTCAGCACCTGCAGAGCAACTGCAGTCCTCCAGCCACATAACACACACAGCAAATAGAGGGAAAGGTTTCCTGGATTGCTTCCTTCATCTCTTTCTAGAAGGAATCACCAACTAGAAGGAGAGGTAAGTCAGCTTGATGCCACTGTGACAGTAAAAGCAGCCACTTCAGTGTGGATAACACTTATAATTGGTGAGTCATTGGGACATCTTTCTTGCTGAATTTTATAATTCAGAGGTGAAAAGTTGTGGATCCCACTCCAACTTTCACATCTTCATCTACTGGAAAGTGTTCTAATTCTTATATAATCTATTTTTAACACCACTGTAATTAATTGCCGTACTTTTCCCCACCTCCTCCGAACTCTTCTATTAGTAATTCTGGCCCACATTATCTGCTGAAGTGACATTCCAGCAGAATTCACATAGCTAATCCATTTAGCATAGCAGCAAATAGAGCACAGATCTGTAGCACCTCTAATACTTACATTTCAGGTAAACTTTGAAATTAGAGCCATGTGATGGGATCTACTTCAGATTAACACAGGTATAACAGTGGAACTGGATCTTAAGCTTAAGGCCTCAGGGTCCTTCTTTCTGGATCTCTACAACTGTTCTCGACCTCTACAGCTGTTCTCAAGTGGGTAGATATGATGAGAGCAGCCTACACAGCCAAAAGAGATTTTCCCCCTTTTGCCAGCATTTACTGCCAACACATAAGCAGGCAAACATTGGGTAATCCCTATGACTGTTGTTCTGGCATCTCTCTGCTTGGAAAACAGACAAGTCAGCGTCTGAGCACAACAAATTCTGCTGCTCCAAAAAACAAAAACAAAAACAAAACAAAACAAAACAAAACTTAGTTGCAAAGCACTTCTGATAACAGATGTTGTAAGGAAAAAGTTAGTAGGTCAACAGATGAAAATGTGGGAGCACTTCTTTTACAGCATTTCCCAGCCTCCTACTCAGTCTACTTTTAAAACTAAATGGTATTCAACCCCAGGGAATATTCTCACAACATTTTAGATCTTGGAAAACACATATTTTCTATTACTAATCATTTTTGCCTTTGAATTTCCACCTTCTTTTCTCCTTTCTGTAGTTCATATCCTCAAATAATGCTTACCTGACAATTTTTTTTCTCAATATTTTTGGTCTTTGACTACGGGACAGTCTGGGACACCCACTGTCTATTCTTCTAATCTGATGCAACTGCTTGCGGTGTTCAGAGAAGACGGGCAACATGCGGACTGCAGAAGATAGCCATTCTAGACCAAATCAAAGGGCTAGCTAGCCCGGTGTCTCACAGTGGCCAGCGCATTCAGAACAGGACAAGCTTGCACGGTTCACCCTCCCAGACATTTTCCCGGCTTCCAGCAACTTGTGGTTTAGCAACTTTATAAGCAGAAATGTTGCCTTGATATTCAATAGACTTTCTTCCAGTGTTTTGCTCTATCCCTTTCTCCGTCCTTGTAAATAACACACTGTTGTAGGTTGCAGATTTCAGATTTTGTGGTAGAAAATTAAAACATTTTTTTTTTTACTGTTATGTAAGTAGAGTCTCATCATCTGTGGTTATTTCATGCCTAATGAGAACAAGACTATGCTTAATAATATGCAGATTTCAAAAAAAAAAAAAAAAAAAACACACTTAGGTTCTGCAGGTTTGGATATTGGTGATTCAGAACACAGCTTCTTTCCCTGTGAGTTATTAAAATCACTGCCTCAGCATGTGGGTATTGCTGGATGTATCAGCCTTAACATTGAAGAAATGCACAAAGTTCTCAGCACCTTGAGAGTTCAAAAAATAACCAATCCAGCCTGAGTATAGCTAGTTCTGCTTTCCTCAACCTGCATGGCTGAAACAGTCTTTCTGATGGTCACTTAAATGCTCACTTTTTGTCCTCAGCTGCCACATGTACTCAGTCAGTGCTATCTGGTGATTGCCCTGGTCCATCCAAGAGGAAGCCGTACGGAGCTGTACTTGATGCAATCATGATGTTCCTTAAAACCTCACCCCACACTCAATTTTATGACTTCGGCGCTGGCTCTAATTACTGAATGGATTGAACAAGCTAAGCAGTCTAGCAACCTGTTATTAACACCACCTGAAAACACAGCTGAGTCTAGATATTAGAGGTGCTACCATCTTTGTTTTGGAAAAAAAAAAAACCTAAATGAGAGCAACTCCTCCCCTTCCATCCAGTTTCACCTGACCTCTGCTGATCTGTCACACCCTTACAATTTTTAGCTGAGTAAGATGAAACTACAGAGGAAAACTGTCTGGTACTGGTGATTCAGTACCAAGTTAAAATACAAAAGGAGTGCGTCCTTGTTCCTTTACTAGTACGTGTTGCACAGCAGCTCCTCTCTTCCATCTCTGCCCTGGCCATGCTCGCTAGTTAGCCTTTGAGTCGGTTTTGCCAATAAAAACCCACCTACATGACACCAGCCTCTTGAGTACACACTGCGAGTAAGTGGTTCCTACAGGAGCGTCTGCACGGATGCAGAAGTTTGCTCGTCAGGACTTGCACTGTCACTGGTTGTGAGCACTCTTGCTGCAGTGGCGTCAGCACACCAAAACAGCAAGAACAAATACAAACCTCCTCCTGTCGTAAGCATTCGATTCCTGCAAAAATAGGTCATCTAGGAATACAGGTTGCCAGAAGCACACATGGACAAATAAACACCTTTTGGATGTGCAATGGCAGAATGGGGAAATATCCTAAAAACCAGGAACAGTAATTCAGTAGGAGAAATAATTCTGTTACCTCAGGATTCAAATTGCCACATTGAAGTCAGGGTGAATACAGCCAACGACTTAATGTGTGCACGGTCAGACCCCTGGGACTGAGCTCTGCGAGGCGTCAAGCACTCCCATACGGTGCAGAGAGCGCTGCCTCTCCTATAGAAGCTCAGGAGTTTTGAAGAGTCTGAAATTAAAAAAAACTGCTGGTCCAGATTCTTCCTGACAATGGAAGAGATGCCAAGACATGGATGCAATACATGAGTTAATTACTACTCAGCTGCTTTCAACAGAAAAATAAATTACTGGTTTGATAGATTACAAGACTGCAAGAGCACAGTTAAAGGTTAGATAGCAAATCTATTCACAACCTCTTTGGAATAATAAAAGATAAAGTTATTGGAATAGGGTAAACAAATCTGTGATTTTTTCAATTAAATAAAACAAACTAGATCATTTTTGTTCATATCATTTTAATATAGAGTTGATTATTTAAATACCTAAACATTTAAAATTGAACTGATGGCCTGCCTTAAGGCCTAAACTCACCATACCCTACGAATTTAAAGTAAATGCAAGTAATGCTCAAGCAGCCCATGTTTGCTGCTGAAGGTGAAAAGGAAGACCATTTTGCTGGGGCCACCAGCAGGGAAACATATGGAACCAGAGCCTGGTGTAGTAACGACCAGTTTTCAGTAACTGCTGCCTTGCCTACAAGCACAGCGCGTTCAGCCTACTTCAGTTTCGTGCTAACTGAATTGAACTAACTAGTGACTAACTAGTTCATTCAAAGCCGCGAGATCTCACCTGTATTGCAAGTTTAAGGAGCACAGAAGGTTGTTTTTCTCTCCCAGTCTCCGCAGCAGGACTGTGTGTGAGGGTCTAATAGTCATTGGTAACAGCGATCACGGGAGACCAGGACACCCCAGGTAATGGGAAAAAACAGTACTGACAGTGCAAGAGTCAGAGAGCCCGGTGTAGCTGGCACCGAATCAGAGCTAGTAGGCTAAGCCAGAGCAGGCTGACTTCTGCAGTGCTACGTGTGCTTCTGGGCCCTGGGTGGCCCTGCGCCTTCCAGAGATGCTGCAGCCCACGAACAGCTAGAACATGGACATCTCCTGCAGAGACAGCGCAGGGGCTTTGTAGATGTTAGCGCAGATCCCACTGCACAAATAAACCCAGCTTGATTCACGGTGACAGCGCAAAGAAGTGCTCGTGTCTCTGCCCTGCTCTCTCCAGCGCTCCTTTGGGAGCACGATCCTGAGAGCTGACGCTGCACACCGCTGCTGGAGCCCGCGGGGGCCGTTGGAGAGGCCCTCACACAGCTATGACGCAGGTAATCTGCTGCTGGACCGGAGGGAGCCATGGATTTGACAGATGTTCATGCAACACTCTGCTTCAATCAATACAGCCTACTGGTCCAAAGTCAACTTTCCACGTAGTAAATAAACCGAGGTCAGAGCATCCCCAGCCTGGTTAATCCGCAACCCAGACAAGCCATGCGTAGATAACAGAGAATTGATTTCCACAGTGAAATTGTAGACAAATGACTACAAACTGCCCATTCAATTTATGAGATACAAGGAAAAATAAACGTTTTAATGATTATCAGTGATAACCAAAGTTTCTTAAGAAAAAAGAACAAAAAGCTCCAAAACAAAAGATAATGAAGTTGCTTATTTAAGGCATGACTTCTTATTTGCTGATTTAAAAAGCAAAGCAGTGCTACTATGGTGGATACAGAAGTCTGAGCTGTCTCTCAGAACAGTACATCCAGCATAACTTGACACAGATTACGGGGTGAGCAGGGGAAAGTGAATTTCAAACAGCTTTGGATCCTCCCCTTCTCAATCTTCTCAGGAGACTAAATAATATCTGGTGCCATTAGCAGATGGACTAAATGAGGAAAAGAAACAGGAAATTAGTTTGAAACAGCTATGGCTCAGAACGTTTGGGGAAAAAAAAAAAGAAAAGAAAAAAACATGGTTAACAGCAGAAGAGGTCAGGAGCAACACTGCTGCACTAGCTAATCCGGGCATAAGTATTAAGGTTTGCTGCGTTTTCTCTTGTTCTATAGTTACGTGTTGATACCTACTGCACGGGACTGTGGGCCTAGAAAGGAGAGAAGTGTTACATGCACTAGATTGGAATAGAGAACTAAATTTTGCTTTTTGTCCTTTTGACCAGTTGAGTCAGTGGACCTGTTCTATATAGCTGTCCAGAGCAGGATAAAGCGTGGTTTGCCTTCCTGATGTTGCCTATGCAATAAACTCTAAAAAAAATTGCAGGACACAAGTCAAAAAGGATTTTAGCTAATGGGAACAAAACTCTGTAAAAGACTCGAACTAAAAATTTCATACCTCAGTAGAAATTCAAGCCTCCCCAAAAGGTAGCACTGATCAACTATGCAGCTGTGGGTTAATTCATAACAGGCTCCTAGGCCATTCATTCAGCTGTTCAGTATCACTTGGGCAGCAAAGAAGCCTTTGCAGCAGTTTTGCTAAACACCATTACCTCAAGTTTAGGTCCAAATTATTTTTGTAATGCTTGGTTTAAGCAGTACATCTCACCAAGCCATTTCTCCAGGGCAAAAGTCCAATTGTACTTCCACCAGCCAAAAATATTCTCTGTTCTCCTTGCACTTCTGTCAGTCTTTGTTTCAAGCCGAACAGCAGCCTTTCAAAAAGACTAAGTTGTTTGATGGGCAGTATTACATAAAATTATGTTTTTAATTTTTTTTTTCAGCTGTTTTGTATCTGTTCCTGAAGAAAGGTTTATTGCAAAAGCAATGACACGCTCCACTGCTTGGGAAGAGCTAAACACAAGCTACTCTGCAAGTGTGCTCCTCACAAGGAGTGTATTTGCAGAACAACCTTCTCCCAGCCCTTGTTCTCTCTGTTCCCCTGGGAAATATATTGATGGACATATTTCATCTTGAACATGAAACTGCAGTAGGCATTATTTCTATGGAGAATCCAAATATAATTATGCAGACAGGAACATTAAAAATATGCCAATAATTCTTACAGTGTTTATTACACTTATCTCAAAGATTGGTGGAATTAATAGCTATCTGTAAAATGCACAGTCAGTCTAGACTGAAATAGTCGTACCAGATATATTGTCTTTAAAAATATTGTAAATTTCCTTTTTCATTCAACTTAATTTTTCATGAATGAATCTTTTGGAACAAATCCTTTTTTTCCCATTGAAATGGATTGGTAAAGAGAATTTCCTAATACAGAACAAAATCTTAATGACCTCCCTCAGCAAATCAGGCTGTGGACTTTAAACATGTGCTTAAAACTTTCAAGTGCAAATTTAACTGTTGCTCATGGAGAAAGTCATTGCGCAGTTTGACGTTTCTGACTGACTGCCAATTCAAATATCAGATATTCATGACAAAATTTCTCTCGTGAATGGACAAGACGCAGCTTTAGCAGACCTGTGTAGGTGAGTAGAAGCAGAAAGGGACATATTCCTTTCTCAACCTCATGAAAGCTTCTCTGTTACTTAAATGAGCCTTTGGTAATATCCCAAGACCAAACAACAGGACAAATTCTGCTTGCCCGATTCAGATGGGAAATCACAGTAGTGTCAATGAAACACATATAATTCAAGTTAGAAAGATTGGTCCAAATCTTTCAGGAAAAAATGACGGGAGTATTCAGAAAACACAGTGATGATGGGATGAAGGCTTGATGGAGAGTGAGAAATGTCATAGGCTACTCACACACACACACACCAGCATGATTAAATGCAGAGAAAAAGCAAGACTTGAAGAAGGAATATATTTCCATGGGTGGCTGCCAGAAGATGGGGATTAGATGCTGTTGCACTATTACTACAGTCTGTTTACATACAAGAAGCAAGAAAAACACTGCAGAGAAACAGGATTAGTACTAATCTCAAAATCACAGGGAAGATTATTTATATATATTTAGTAAGTTAACAAGTATTGAGTGGGGGAAGGGAAGTGGTACCACTTTTAGTCTCTTTTCTTATTGAAAAAGATTTATTTGGCCTTGCTGCCTCCTCTGGTATTTGCTTTCCTACTTATCCTATAATTTTAAAACCACTGACCAATCTTAACCTGGTTTTACAACTGCATAAAGGTCACTGAGTGAGTAAAGTTCTAGCCATTTTCAGCCAAAAGCAGCAATGAAAAAGACAGAATCATATGTGCTTTTTTATAATTTCCAGTTACGCTTGACTGAGAGAAATACTCAACATCTACTTGCAAGAATCTACAAAGGAGCTTATAAAGACCCCAAAAGCAAGAAAAGTCGGTTGGTTTGCCATCAGTTGAAGGGCATGAGCTCATTGGAAACTATTCAGTAGAACACTTGTGGAATGGCTTGGTGGTTAACTGCAGTGAGACATGCTTTCCAAACAGAGAAGACAAAACAGCTTGTGGTTCTGTGAGGAGTTCTTTTGTGGCACGACAGACTTCAGCAGGCCCATCCCTCTGCAGCTGCTTATTCCCAACCACCACACCACCGGTATGTATGGAAAAGAAGTAAATTACATCAGAGAAGGGATACAGTTGAAAACAGCAAACCAATCTGTTTTATCTGGCTCACGTCCCCATTCTGCTTCTCAGAATGATTACACAGAGATCTGTGAGCACAGGGCAGGGACTGGCAACAGGAATAAGTATGCAAGAGTAGAGATACGGCTGACTACCCAGTCAATAAATGCTTGCACAATCTGAGGTTCAATACACATATTGTAAAGTCAGACAAAAATCTAGGACCTGCAGTAAAGGATGAGGGTGAATGGGGGAGTGGATGGCTACACTGTGACAAAAAAAAGGCTTAAAACAGACTACGAAGCTTTACTTTGCATCAGAATAATTATCAATGAACCCACTAAGATATTAGCCAGTGTAAGAGCATCACAGTTTGGCTCTGTGGATTTGAAACTCTAAATTATTCCTATTTATTTCTTAAAGACAAGAACAAATAGCTGAACGTTGAAGAAGACAGTGAGCAAGAATTTCAAACAAGAAAAAGAACTTTTAATAAAATTAAACCCTCATATATTAAAGTTTTTTCTCAGACCTAAAAAAAGGCACTAAGTATATTTTGTGTTGTCGCCATAAGGCATGTATGAAGCAATGACACTTGGAGACTACGCAATTCTTTCAAGACTAGGCAGGATACATCAGTTCACAGCAAGCTCCAGGCTTTTATAGCCACAGCTATGTAGAAGCTGAGCTAGGGTCAGGTTTATACAACACCTCAGCTATGGAGCTCATTTTCACTTTTCTTTATTTCACAACCATTTTTATTAACCTTTGTACACAGAAAGGCTCAATTATCTGTTAACAGTCTCTTCAGTCATAAGTGTTCATTATGATCTGTTCGTAAGTGTGTAGATCTTTCTAGTGTACTTTGTAGCTCTGCTAATGATAACACATGCAACAGTCACCTGGTAAGGTTTAAACAACGTGTGTATCGTATATATAAATAAGCCTTCTATGAGCTTGTGGGACTTGCAACTTCCAAAACAGCTTCAGGCATTTGGACCCGTCTATCTGGCCTTAATGTTCACTTAGGAAATTTCCACATCTGTGGAAAACTCACCCTTAATGTCCGAAGACAGATTAGTAAATAAGTTTTTCAACAGTGCTAAGTACCAAGTCCCACTGAATCCAGTGGAAGTTGAGCGCTTCTGAATATGAAGTCAGCTAACGAGACAGCTTCCGCCCTCACGGTTGTAATCACAAGGCCTCCCAGCTGGAAAATACTGGTCCGTCTGTAATTTGAAAGAAATATGGGCAGGAGAGTTATTTATACTAAATCCACTTTATGTGGTGTGATCATAAGAAGCGGCCTCAGAGTTATCACTTTTGTGTAAGCCTTTACATTGCCAGGTGGGTGTAAAAGGCCACTTATGTCAAGAGGAATCCGGCCCTCTTTGTCTTCTGTGCATGCAAGCATAACATTGCAAATATTTACCCAATTAGACAGTTAGCTCCACCCGAGCATGAGCAAACAAAAACAACTGCTCATAGCATTCCAGAGAAACAACACATCGCAAGAGCAAAGATTTCCACACACACAAACACAGGCAACCATCTAACCACAAAGCAGCAAAACCAGCAGATTTTTTAATGTTAAAAAATAGGGGTAAGTCCTCTTTGATATCCACAAATTTTTTGTGCTGCTGATTCAGAAGTAGGAGACTTCTTGATTTTTCCAGCTGAGATTCCTTCAGTGAATCTGGGAAAAATAAATACATACTCAGCTGAGTACATGCCAAGGTTGGTTGACAAGAAGACTGATAGCTCTGAGATGGGACACAAAGCCATTTTAGCTTCTGAGATGGCATACAGAGCCTTTTTATCTTGAGGCATTTTGTACTTATGTCTTCTGTTTCCTCTGACGGAGGTATCGTTCTTTATTCCTTGTGTTTGTTTCTCAGTTGCCAGATGTGGAACATAAGAAACTAGCAACACCCAAAAGGTTAATGTCTGTTTGCTATGAGGTCTTTTTGCAATAACAATTTCTGAACCTCTGCAACAGATGTGAAGGCACCTATCTCATCTTTACTAATGCCACCAACGCCTGACCTTGTGAGGCAATACACAAACACAAACCTTACCAAAAAGTGAAACCTGGGTGAGTTCTCGACCTACTATCCCACATGATAGCAGGGTATAAACATATAGCTGCCCTCTGACCTCGAAGCTCAAATCTATCCCTCTTCATTCACCTCTGAATTCAGAAAACAAAAGCTTTCGCTGCAGTTGGAGGAGAGAAACAGGCACCTCCCAAGGCCAGTACAGACAAACTCAGATGCCAGCAGCCCTGTGGAGCTACTATTTACCTCTGCTGCCTGCAAGGGCAACTGAAAGCAACAGGGCTCGAACTGAGGCACCTCCATTAAGTGCGTTTATCTGAGCAGACTGAGTGGGCGCAGTGCATGTTCCTACACCATGCACGCGGCTCTCCTGTGTTTTGAAATCCAGTAAGCCTGAAAACTACAGGAAGTGAAGCTGGCAGCGTGCAGCTCAGATCATTAATGAGATGAAATTTGCAGAATCCTAACCTAGTATTTGATTTAAGACAACTCTGTTAGCAACATCTGTAAAAAAAGTAAAACTATGGCATATTTGAAGCAGTTGTATAAGGACTAACCGTACATTACAACAACAGCAAGAGTTACATTAGCATGTAACTACTACAATTTAGCACATAATTATGTCCTTGAGTTTATATGCAAGTGGCCTGATCTCATTATTACAAGTAAAGCGTGTCCTTTTATGAGTAAAAGCTGAAGGGTTTGGCTCTAAGTAAATACATTTTTCAGCACATCCTAGCTTCAGCAGTTTCTAAACTATTACCCCAGGCAAAGTTGTAGGCTTCCCACATGCAGCGTTTTTAACTTAAAGTTCAGCCTGACAATCTGAAAATATACCTAAAAGCAATTCTTACCACGTAGGTACCGTGCACTGCATTTAAGGTTACTGCTGATGTCACCACTGAAATAGGAATCTTGAGATTTTGCCTGAAAAGTGGCAATGTTTATAGCACTAATCAAGACGCAACACAGAAGCCACATTTTCATATCACGTCATGCAGCAACAGGTACACAAGTTCTCTCTCTGATGTTGTCTTTCCTCTGCATCGGTCTTCCTGTATCCTGAGCTTTACAATGCAAAGCTTTTCCCAATGCCCTGCTCAAAACTAACAGTGTTCTCTGAATCTATGAGTCTACACTATGATGGGAGAAAAAATCAAACTTCAGCACTTGTACTTCAAGGTGAGCTTAGCTCTACAAATTCACACTCTCAAGATGGCAGCCTGGAAGAGGCACTGGCCGTACTCAGGCATCTCCTCTGACCGCTTTCAGGTAGTTATGACTCCTACATAAGCTATATTTAAGCACTTCAAAAAACAAAATGTGAATTGGGCAGATCAATCCTATATGAAAGGCTCTGGAAGAAAGTGTTTCCCATGTGGTAGCAACTGCACTAAAACTCTTGACTTTTGTGCTCCAGAGTTTAAGGGACATGAAGATGTAGAGCTATAACCATGGTGTGTGATGCTGAGTCCATTCTTGGTAGCTACAGCTCTGCTATTTACAGCTATTACGGTAGTAAGGACAGGCAAGGAGGTGGCAGAGCAGAGGAGAGCTCATCTGATTCAGATCTCACCTGTCTCATCAGACACCAAGGCTGCAGCCAGCCCCCCGAGATGGGAACAGCCTTTCTACCTGACATAGTGAGAAGAGTTTGGAAAATCCGGACGCTGTAAGGTTCCTTCCTGTCCTGTGTAACTACTCATTCCAACTGCCTAGCTACAAGAGTGTCACTACACGTCTCCTCTGCTGTAGCATGATGAAATCTGAAGATTTAAGCACATACTGGGGGAGTAACTCCTTCATGGTGGCTTCATGGCTAACCCTACAAGTCAGCATATGAATTCCAGAAGCATCTTCCTCGGTACATGACAAAAGTGGGAAGGTTTCCATCATGAGAGGACAAAAAGTGCTGGAATTGTGTACCGTGAGAATAGGGCTGTAAGGGGAACTTACTTCCCATTGCAATCCTCGAGGAAATTCTCTATTCATTCTATAAGGGAATGACCAAGTCCCAAGTCACTAAACAAGTGAAAAACATTTGAGCTCACAACCAGCCATGGACAGGCTTGCACATACACCTTGGAGAAGCCCTTTCACAAAACTGGGTGTTTTATAAGAATCAGTGATAGAAATGTACTTCTCTGTTTTCTTCTCCAGGCAAATAATGTTCCCATGAAGAAATAATCTCTATAAAAAACAATGTTCCTTCTGTTTGTTTGTTTTTTTAACATCTGTTGTTTATTTCACCTATGCTTTAGACTATCATGACTTGGACTACTATTATAAAAAACTGGCCGTCCCCTCATATGATGATTGCCTAGCTGCTCATTTACAATCACATTCATTATAGCCAGTAACTTTACTTTTAAGGAAATACACTCCTTATAGTGCCCTGCTTTTTATGTCACAGCTAATGTT
>VXAL01005238.1:0-19118 GCA_013399475.1 Chauna torquata | reverse complement strand
AAAAAAATCCGGACGTAATGCGTTGATGGAGGGCTGAGGGGTTGGAGAGACGTCAGGCCGAGTCAGGGGAAATAGCAGCGCTGTGGTCTCAGTTTGCATTAAAAGTACTTTAACAACTCTTCCGTGTTCTTTTAATGCAGTGATGCTTTATTGTGCTACTTGCACCTCATAGTGAGAGAGTATGCCTGCTAAACTGGCATGTGTAATAAGCTCCATAGTACAAAGAGTGCCACAAGATACCCTCTCTCATAGCAGTTCTGATAGTCCTGTCATGCTTGGATTAAACTCTGCTGTTGAGATTTTATCTTAAGGTAAAGGTCCTGGTAACTGGCATTAAGAGGTGAAACTTCCAGCATCAGATCCATTATCTTACAGTGGTATGTCTCTTCACATGGAAGGTATTGCTCCTAGAAGTCTAAGGACAAAAATAGGGTAGGGAAGGAAACAAACACATTATAGTTAAAGCTGCATGATAATCATAGGGTTTGTGACAACATGTGGAGTTGCAAGCTTTAGAAGAATGAAACTGGTGTCTGTACAAGCTACTGAGCTCACGCTAGCCTTTGTTCTTTCTTCTGCTACCAGTTCTCATACTGATAAGGCTGAGAAGAGGCTATATGAGGGTAAAACTGCCTGGCTAACAGCATGAGTAGATATCTTTCACTGACACTTAAACAGCTGATGGCAGTTACTTCCTTAAGTTCTGCCCTGCTTCTATTTGATATCAAAAATCATCTGATTTGGATGGGAGCATAGGCTGACTTACAGTCCAGAAAAAGGAGGGAAAGCAGGTCTGCCAAACACTTTAGTCCAGGCAAATAGTAATTCGGGGCCTGATTCACAGGCAATAAACCAAGCTCATAAAAAGAGCTATCCTGCATATGAGCAATAAAGTCATATTCCATTCTTCACTGTAATTAAGCTTTTGTTATGTTTTTGTTATTTACTGGTACAAAGCAAACGTTTACTCAGGATGGGAAATGATGCATGCTCATGGGGAAGGAAAAAAAAAGGAGCTTGAAGCCAGCTACTTTGCACTATATGTCTCTGCTTTAAAGGTTCAAACAGAACATTACTTTAAGTCTGGTGTTTTTTTCATTTCCAAAGTGTATGGGGCAGGGGAGAATGTTAATAATTGTCTTTTCTTCATCAGGCTTACAGTAGCATGGTAGGCACCTCGCTACTAGGAGGCTTTGTCAAACATTTATTTGCTAAACTAATATTTAATAATATTGAAATAATCACAGTATAATGGTTACTATAAGTAGTCTTGCTTCTCTTGCAGCTGTCGTTGGCCTGCTGTACCCCTGCATTGACAGCCACCTTGGGGAACCACACAAGTTCAAAAGAGAATGGGCCAGCGTAATGCGATGTATAGCAGTTTTCGTTGGCATTAATCATGCAAGTGCTGTATCCTTCAACTAGTTTACGTTGTTGCTTGATGTGCTTAGGGTATTGCCATGAGACAGGCTCTTTCCCACTTGTGCCTGGCAGAACTGCAAAGGTAATGATGGTGCTACTGGCAGAGGCAAACTTCTGTGAGACCTGCAGTACAGTGCAATAGTTACTTTAAGGCAGATCAACACAGTTAACTTAAAAGTAGTTGTGGGGTTCTGGGATGGGGAAGGGCCAGACATCACCCTACATCTGGCATAGCTGAGCATAACAGGATAACTTGTGTTAATCTGTATGTTGTCTATATCTAATAGTTAACACAATTAACAAGTGAGATACACTAAACTCTTCAGCAAGAGTGTTGTTTGTGTTGAATAGTGATGGCTTGAGCAGAAAACTTAAATCAGCAGGGATAACTGGGTTACTTGAGGCAAAAATCCATGTTACTGTATAGTATATTCTTTGGATGCTCAGTGTGACAGAAGTCTATGTCGCCTTAGCACTCATGCTCCAGTCAGTCAGCAAGAGCTGTTATTGCTCAGCAGGTCTGAAAAACGGATCTTTGTAGTTAGAAATACAAAATCACGCTCGCTTCCAATTTGAGTAGAGTGTGTGCAGATTTAAAAAGATTGTCCTTAACATCTTTTTTCCAGAAACTAGATTTTGCAAACAATGTCCAGCTGTCCCTGACTCTAGCAGCCTTGTCGCTGGGTCTTTGGTGGACGTTTGATCGTTCAAGAAGTGGTCTCGGGCTTGGAATTACCATAGCTTTTGTAGCAACTCTGATAACCCAGTTCCTTGTATATAATGGTGTTTATCAGTAAGTTACACTTCAAAATAGTATTTCAACTCTCTTGCCTTAATAAAAACCAGGGGTGCACTTGTATTGGAAGTTACTTATTAACATATTTGGCATGTTCTTTTAATAAGGCATTTTGTATGTCTAAGGCAGCAAATTGTCATGTTGTTCTACATGATCAGATTGAGCATTGGGAGGGGAGGTGGGTAGCATTCAAACTGAGCTGTTATTGTGTCAGCATACATCTCAACAAACCAAACTTCTCCTGACTTGGTGTGTCATTAGCTGGCTCTCAGGAGAGGGAATTTCTAAACCTTGCTGGCTAGGACATTGGCTTTTTAAAGCTTATAAGTTAACAGACCTAATTTGGTCTCCCTATTTCTTCTCCTGTGTTTCTGTGTTGTTTGGGTCTGGTGAGAGAATTTCATAGCATCTTGTTAACAGTATGTAAGGTGATGATAATACCTTGTCTCTAATTTTTCCTTTTGTTTATTAGGTATACATCCCCAGATTTTCTTTACATCCGTTCTTGGCTTCCATGTATATTTTTCTCAGGAGGCGTGACTGTAGGAAACATAGGACGCCAGCTGGCTATGGTAATTATTGTATAATTAGCGTTTCCTTTTAACAGTCCAAATAACTTCTGTCATTGTTAGTCTAGGAACAAACTATGCCTTTAAGGGTATGACTCACAGATTGAGAGATTGATAGGTATCTTTAAAAGAGTTGAAATGTAAACATATATCCTGTGTTGCGAGTAGAGTGGGAATTGTCTTAGTAAGTGCTGGAGTATCTTCTCTACGAAACTTCATCCAGCAATAGCCTAAATAAGACTTGAATCAGTATACCAAATGTGGTCAGAATCTTAATTACTCCCTTTCTATCAGTAGTTTGACTTAACATCTAAGGTAGCTAGAAAGCTGAAAGACAGCCTTGCTCTAATTGTTCATACAGTAAAGCATTTTTCTTACATGGAAGAAATGACCCTATATAGCATTGAATTCCGCTACTCTGGAATGGAATATGTTCTTTCTGGTCATTTAACATGTAGTTCAGTTATCACTCCATAAATGGGATAATATAGTATAAGTGATTATCTCATTTGCTAGGTTAAATAATTATTTCCTTGTAGTGTACTTAACAGCAAACCTGGCAGCACATCAGCTTTTAGTCCTGGTTGTCAAGCGTATTTTGACACTGATGGATAGTAGTAATTAATACAGTATTGATTTAACTTCTGTCTCTTTTGCTACGTAACTTTTTTATCCTGGAAAACCTTCAACTATTCCCCTTCTCTAAGGCTGTTGTGGTTTAGGTGCCTTTAATTTTCACTGAAGGAAGGGCCTTTGTAGACTTAGGACTTCCTGAAATACTAATCTCTGAAGCTGTTTAGTAAGGGGGAAAGCTGCTTTTTGGGACTGAACCAGAAATGAATAAAAAGATTAGTCCAATGCTAGCTGTCTTGCCTCAAACAGGCTTTCTGTCCTTTCTGCCTAACCTTTCTAGCCCAGCGGATAGACACTAATGTACTTCGAATGTGAATAGTCAGAACTTGATACAGCAGATGGACTGGCTGGCAGACAAACTGGGGCAAAAGCCATGTTGCTTGAACACCACTGAATAATTTCATTAGTATTGATTCTCAGTTACACTAAATTAACAGTGACCTCTTGTAGAAAACATTTTTTTTAAAAAAAAAGGCAAAAGGCATGGGTAAGTCTACTCTTTCTTAATAGTTTTCTTCTAAAATTATTTCCTGCTGGCTTGATATCAAGTTACAGATTTCCCAGGACCTTAGTCGCAATCTTAAAACTTCATTCAATTTATTTTGCTCTGAAATTATTTTAAAATACAAGTTCACTGGTCCCAGCAGTGCATATTATCTGCATGTGCTTTTTTTTTTGTCCTTAGGACTAAGTGTACAGGGGGAGAGAGGCAGAATTATTTAAATAAAATATATTAATAACTATCACCTGATGCAAGTGGCAAATCTAGTCTTTGCTATTGTAAACAGTCTCAAAATGAAGTTATACAATCAATTATGTGCTACAGTTCTGTATCTCATTGGCACATGCCACACTTCCAGCTGCCATGCTTTTTATGTTAGAAAGCAAAGGAAGGAAACCTCAAAAAAGAAAAAAATAAAATAAGGCACATAATTTTTTTTTTTCCTTTGCTGTCTTGTTCACCTGGCATATCACCTAAATGTAGTTAAAATCAGACTGGCCCCTGCCTGTGACTTCCCTGTGAGTCTTGTCACCTTCCTTCCAAAGAAAGAGGGAAGTAGGCAAGGCAAAGCGTTCTGTTCTGGTTGTCTAGAAGTATCTTCTCCTGTGTTTTATTACTATTACTCAATCTGGAAAAAAGTTTGAGAACCCCAGCATCTTCATAGGAACACTTTTGCAGTCATTGTGAAGTGTTTGGTGCTGGAAGTATAAAGATTTCCACTTCTAAAGCAGATAATTCAGTCTGCTTGGTCCTTCTTCTGTAGAAATGAACCAAAAGCATCAGCCTGTCTTTGTTAGCCATGTGAGGATGGCAAGAAGGTGCAATATTTTTTTTTACTGCGGTTTTAAACTAAACGTGCATGAAACAGTCATTTTTGTAACTATATTCTGCTGTAGTCACTGAGCTGTTTGGCTGCTTTTGACAGTTGCAAATCAAAGAGCAGGTATTTTTCTGGGCATATCTAGAGAAGAAAGCAGCACCTGTGGAGAATTCTAAGTGGAGTAAAGTTGCCTTGCTTCTCGTGCCCCTGTCTTTTGCAGGTAGAAAACAAATTTAGAGAAGTAGAATGATGCTGACGGTGGTGCTTTTTTGATGTTAAAATGCCGTTCTAGTAACTGAAGCTGCCTAAGCTATAGGACCGTGTTTATCCTACTTAATAAATGAAACATTCCTAGGGAACAATTGTTCTTACCCTAAATCCTGCTTGCCTTAAAGTGACCAGAAAAATACACGGAAGATAGGACAGAAATACAGCGTGGTGTGCCTATTGTGCATGGATGTCAATAAACAACATCTAAAACTGTGGAGAAGGAGCTCAGTACAGCTCAGCTGTGCCATTCCACAGCTCCGGTCTGGTTGCCTTCCAGAGATCACCTTCTGTTCTGAGAAATGGTGGCTAGGAGGTGCTTGCTGCTTTTCAATCATTGGACCTCAAGTGAGCTCTTACATGCTGTAACCTAGTGCAGTATTGCATGTAACCAAACCTGCTGTTAACAGAGGGTATTTTTTTTTTTTTTTTTGCTTTCAGCTGGAGGATGAAATCCAATGTTTAGTAGTTTGATTTCAAAAGAGAAAGTGAAGGTGCTGCTGCTGCTGTCAGCTCTTGCTGCACATTATGATACGTAAAGTTGCTCAGTCATTGCTCATCAGCTGGATTAAATGGATGGCAATACATCATCTTGGGTTGTAACCGTCATTCTCAGCATCTGACAAACTAGGGTGGTATTTAGGACACCCACCTCACAAATATCTATTGTTTGCTACTGCTTGAGGTTGTGGAACTGTGAACACATTCACAACTTGGGACCATTTGTATTTTCAATGGAACGAGGAAGAACTTGCTGCAAGCTTTATTTAAAATAAAAGTTGTTTAAATGTCTTCTTACATTAATGGACTGTAGGGTTTCACAGTAGAAAAGGAGCTTAGGAGGAAATGAGCAAGTCTATCTGATACCAGGCTTTGCTTGGAAAATGTGATAATTTTTGCTTGAAGACAGTTTGAAAGAGGGCCATTAAAAATGAAATTAATGTCCATTAAGTGAGTGCTGTGCATCTCCTGCTAAGAAACAAACTGAGATAGGGAGGAAGGCCTAAAAAGTCTTATTAATCCATCTACCAAGCCCACTGCTTTTTATCAGATGGATGAATTGAGGCAGCACAGAACCATAGTGACTTTTTTTGTCTGCAGTTAAGGAGTACATCCTCAGTGGACTTTTACAAGAAGCCATGTCTGCTAGGTCATTGTCAGCCTAACTGAAGTTAGTTGACTGTTTAGTCATTGAAAATATTGCATTTTATAGTAACATCTCACGTAGTATTAAAGTATAACATACTTTTGGTTATTTTTTTTATCCATAGGGTATTCCAGAGAAACCACACAATGACTAAATCCTCGGAGGAGAGAACATGGTGCCAGTGTGAAAGCAACATTAAGAAGATGTGTTCCTGTTTTAAATTGAAGATTATTTAGAGAAAAATAATCTGTGGGCTCACTGCACAAATGACTTGTGGAAAAAAAAATTAATCCACTCTTAGAATAGCCAAGTGAAATTAACTGCTTATCTTGAAATCTTACCATGATTTACTGCATAAGCATTTGCGTATGGCTGTTCTCTGGAAGAGTTTAACACCAAGTTGAATACAAGCATTCAGGCTAAGTGGCAGTTTTCCAAGTATTAGATTCCAATGTAAGTTATTGAAGCAGCTGCCATATATTAAAGCCTTGAAACTGAAATTTAATTACAAGCTCCTGTATCAGTGCCCAAAGGAAGTAGATCGATGGTGCTTAACAATGATGAAGTATGGTTTAATAGGAATAGTATTTATCCAAATCTTTAAAAAAAAAAAAAAAAAATAGGGTTATTTAAAAATAAGAGTGATCGAAACAGATTAAAGGCATTGCTCTAATGCTTTTAGGAGTCTTATGAAGGAATCATGCCCTTACTTGCAATGCTGCATTAAGTTTGTCTTTGGCGGTGGAGGGGGTTCCAGGGATGAAAGGCTTGAAGTCACATGGTTTGGAATTTCTAAATTACTTCAGTACAATAGGTGAATACTGGAGACAATCTTGTTCCAACGCGAACTTTATAAAGAAGTTCTGACTTGAGCAAATCTAGTTCTGGCCCAGTTCAATAAGAAACATAAATGTATGCGAGTATTCCTGCTTAAAATTACACACATGCTGCAGTGTCTTACCGAAGTAGGTCTTCAGGTATCTTAAATGTCTAGTGTCACTGAAAATACCTGCATTGCAGGTGCTCATGGCCATTGAGCATGTGCCCCCAGCTGCTGAAGAGATTTGCAGTTTCCTCCTAGAGCTGTTCTTAACCTTGTATCTGTTTGAGTCAGGGTTTTGACTGAAATGACTGGAAACAGAAGCAGGCCTAAAATGTGATTTAAACTGTATGTGAAGAATAGTGAACAGTTTGTTTTCTCAGTTAAGTTTCTAAAAGAGATCACTACTTGATTTTTTCACAACCCTATAGAACTTGCAATCTGTGATTGCCTAGTGTAAAAAAAAAAAAAAGTGCTTATGTCACTACATTGAACATTTGGTGTTTCTTAATACTTAGTTCTGTGAGCACAATGTATTCGTTTGATAGCTTAGACCACAGTAGACCTAAATAGCAAGTATTAGGTCTTAAAATTGAAGTGCAATGTACGGTAAAAATCTGAGCCTTGTATTCTCTTCAATAGTGATCATTTCTTATGACAGATTAAAGAGAAAAGGGTTCTGAGTTCATTTCAATGCTGCATGGAGTCAAATGGAGCAATAATTTATTTAACTAGTAATAGTAAAGCTAGTTTTGTTGTACTTTTCATCGAACCCAAATTTTTAGAAATACTCCAATTTTGTGGTTATGGTGTACTTGTAAACTTTTATGCATTTGCCTTTTTGTATTCTACATTTTTTTTCCCCCCTCGTGTGTTCATTTCCAATCTTACATGGCCTCTAATTAGAGGCATCTCAAAGACTGACCCATCAAAAAAAGATGCTAAGGCAAGGTAGCAGCATTCTGGCTGTTTTCACTCTTCTAAGGGAATGCTATAACTGCTGCTTGTGCTGTTTTATAGAAGGAAGAGTTTAGCACAAAGGCTATATTATGAAACAGACCCCAATTCTAATCTTGCTTTAGTGTAAATCCAGTAATTTCACTGGCATAAGATCCTTTCTCAAATGCTTAAAACCTAAATATATAATCACATTTTGTAGGACCACTTCAAGAGATTAGGTCTTCAAATCAGGACTGGATCAGCTCAGATATTGTAATAAGTATGCTACCTGCTGAGGAGACAGTTTTGTAACCATCTTAAAACCATTTTCAAAACTTTATAAAACCAGATGTAAGTAAAGCTGACAGTGATCTCTATATATGGTCTATAAAGAAGTATTTATGATTTATTTGTAAAGACTGAAGCTAAATCTGTGTTACAAATAATGCAGCCAAAAAATGTAAGTCAAAAGTTCATTTTTTGCCAATACTTAAGTATCTGAACCAAAGTGATTTAAGTTTGGAAGAAGTGGGAGGGGGAGTGAAGAAAATTTGCACTATTCTGAATTTGAACACTTAAATTCTCATTCTTACTGATAAGTTTTCAGCAGTGTGTTTGGTTTTACACTTTTTTTACTATTAAAGTTTTACGATCAAGTCATGTTCGCCTTGGATTCTCTGTATTCACATTATGCAGGAATCTTTTTTGAAAAGGACAGTTGTTATGGCTGCATAACTAATACTCAGTCATGCATACTCAGTGGTTAAAAAAAAAAATCTAAACTGAACTTGGAAAGATTAACTTTTAGAAGGATTTCCAGCCTGGGTTATAAAGTGTAAGAAAAATGATCTTGCTATTTTGCCAAGAAAGTGGCATAAGTATGTGTTACTGCTGTGTGACTTAGGGTGCAGAATGCTACTGCCATTGTCTTCCAAGATGCTGAAATTCATCATTTGAAACAAAACATGGGGGTGCAGGGTAAACATTACCTCCTCCTGCAGCTTGGTTATCTGCACTAATGAATTACTAAATGCCAAAGCATCTGGTGCAGACAGTAAGAAGGAGTAAGCACAGCTGACAAGGCTAAGCACTGCTAAGACTGTGGCATCATCTGATTTAGGAAAGATGACATCTTGCAAATTTAAACAAAAAGACTTCAACTTTACTACACTTAAATACTTATTTTGGGCTTCTAGAAGCTGCTGTGGTTGTAGTGGAAGCAGTAGAATGGCTTTGTGATCAATCAGCCACTTCAGTGCAGAGTATGTTGGCTTAGCTCAAGCAGCCTTCATGAGGAGCTTCTTAACTACTTTGGCTTAGCCTGCATTCTGTTCAACTTAAGGGTGTGCTGTATGCCAGCTGAAGTAGTAGCTGACAGCTCCAGTCTGAAGATGGCCCACATCCTCCAGGTGCATTCCTTTCCCTCAAAGTCTGCTCAGGTTTTGCCAGAAGAAATTAAAAAATACACAAAAAGATTTGGGATACAGCCTGGTCTCAGAGAACTAGGACGTCATGCTGATGCTGTCCTTTTGAGACAGGGAAGTGTGCACAAAGTTTCTAAAGGAAAAAAAGAATGTGTGTTATCAGTCTTGCCAGAAAGTATGATGATTTGACCTGTGGACAGTTCCTGCAAGCTCATTCTGTGGGTTATTCAGCCTTTGGCTTTGAGCATGGGGATTTGCAGGTGCTAAATTAGCCACAGGAGGGCCCATAGACTGTTCTCAGAGTGCAGCAGGAACATATTGAGATGAATAATGAAATTAAGTCTCAATAGCCTTACCGCACATCAGGGTAGCTCCAAAATTCATGAGAACCAAAGCATTACATGCTGGACTAATTGAACAAAACATACTTCTATAGAAGAGATCATTAAGGGCTCTATCCTGGAAACTTTAGAGAGGTGCCTGTGACCACGAGTCCCTCCAGCTAAGAGGCCAGGACAGTTTCTTGTAAGTGACTGATTTCCTTGGGTAATGAAGTACCACGTGAGTTGCCCCACGCCTACATTGTAGTCCTTTCCCTGCCTTTAAAGCCTGTTGTGCAACAACGTTGTTCTGTCTTCACAGGCTACAAATGCTGGTTATGATGACAGATTAACAACATAGGCGTGAGGACTGCAGTTTTATTTCATAGCTGTGCGATAAGAAAGCCTGTAGATTGTAATGATGCTACTGGCCTGATATCGTTAACTTTCAAAGGCAGAACTCAAATGATGTGTGATAATTTCTATATATAAGGCATTACTGTACAAAAAGCCCTAAAGGTTCAGAGGTTGCGAGTTCTGCTCGGTGAAGTTTCCCCCGGCTGTAAGTAATGTTTTCTCTATTACAGTATGTCATGTCTGCCTATTAGGTAGTTTCAGAGTCCTGTTACATCATTATATTAAATATCAGACAAGCGCTACAGAAATGAAACCAAATTGTTATATTTCCTGTAGTAATTAAAATGCCCGTTACAAATCAGCATTTTTACACAGAAATCAAACTCACCTACCTTGCTTCTCCTGGGCCAGCCTGACATGGCTTGGGGCTGGGAAGAGGGGAGGCCAGCTCTTGTAGCTTCCCATCCCAATAGCACTCCGTGCAGAGTATTGTTTTCTGATTCATCAAAAGCAGCTGAGTAGCTCAGAGCAGCAAGAACGGAGTCACTGAATTACAGCTGCCCCACATTTTGCTGAGGAGGATTGAGAAGAGGAAAGAGATTTTTCCACCCTTTTTCTCAAGGTTAGCACCAGACAGAAGAGCACATGTTCCTGTACTGCAGAATCTGGCCACAGATTGCATGGGCTGAATCCTGGTCAGCACAATCACAGGAGCTGACATTAGGGTGTAAGCAAAAGGTAGATGACTTCACAGAGGCCAGATTTATTAGTCCTGAATGTTTTTAGCCCTGCTCAGAAAGCCTTGAGGGCTGTATTCTAATAGTATCTAGCTGAACTGGCTTCACTTTAAATATATATATATATGTAAGTCCTGCTGAAGGCTGTATATGTCTGTTAGCTGCACATGAATGCACAAAAAAAATTACCCTTTTCATGGTATCTTGAAGTAGGTGCCCCAAAATTAAAATATGATAAACTGGATTCACAGGGGAGCCGAGGTCGCATCCAATAAACTGGGCCTGGGATGGCTTGCTGAGATGTTTGTGCAGAAATGGAAGTTGTTTGGATGTGACCACGGAGTTTTTGAGGACAAGATGTCTGGCAGCTTTTCTGGCTGCATTATGAATTGCAGTGCACCCAAGAGACCCAAGAAAGCTTCAGATCAGATGGCTTGGGACAACCACAGCTT
Organism: Chauna torquata; assembly: GCA_013399475.1. Classification (NCBI taxonomy): domain Eukaryota; kingdom Metazoa; phylum Chordata; class Aves; order Anseriformes; family Anhimidae; genus Chauna; species Chauna torquata. The sequence continues at coordinate 7,913 of VXAL01005238.1, read as the reverse complement.
GGAGAAGACTGATTTCTCCTGCAATACAGAAAGGCCCACAGCCAACCGGGAATGTGGCCAGACATACCTACAGCCTTTCCTACAGTCACCAAGGAATTTCTGGGACATGCATGGTTGAGCAAGGGGCTTGTGATCCCTCTGGGAAGAGGAGGAGATTCCTAAACCTTGGACTTGGACACAAAGGAGATGTTGCATCAAGAACAGAGGTCATATAGGAGCAGGAGACAGTGAGATCACTGAGAGAAGTCACTCCTTTTGTGAGGGCAAGACAATTATTTCAACTTTTAGGGTTAAAGCACAGTTTCCTTATTGCCTGCCAACAGCATGTCTGAAGGTTTTTGAACAGCATCCTGCTTCACAGCTTGGACGAGGCCCATGATGCAGGGTTCTGTGGGTTGACGCTGCTCCTTGTGACCACAGGCTGGCATACATGTGAGGGCAACTGCCCAAAGGCAGCACCATCGAATGGTCGTGGTGAGCAACGCGAGCCTTGGCCAAGTGCAGGTACCACGATGTGCTCTGTGGGCAGCTGTCAGTTCTTCCAGAACTTCCCATGGATGAAGAAGGCCTTTCTCCCATTGCTGGTATCTTCCAGTGCCGACAAAAGTCCTCCATCAGAGCTGGCTGTGGGAGATCTGACACTGATCACAGTAAAAATGTGACCAGCTCCTGACTTTCGGCATGAGGACAAGACCTCTGAGCAGGAAGTCTGCATCAACTGAAACATTTGAACACTGGCTTCATGGCCCTTTGCACCTCGGCCTTCTCCATGCCACCCCAGCTGGGGTTTGCAAGGCAGCAGACACCTGTGCTGGACTTGCAGTCTGCATGCTGTGCCGTCTGGCCCTTTCCATTCCCGGACTTTACCCTCAGCATATTCAAGTCTTTTTTTTTTTTCCCCTGCCTTTCTGTGAGTCTCTTTCCTTGCACTGCAATACGGTGCAATGTGAAAAGCTAAATTTAACAAGTCAGCTGGCTGGAAGGACCCACATCCCTCTCCTCGGTGCCCATGGGGAGCAAGCAGTGAGCTGGGATGTTCTGCAGAACCTCTGCCTTATTCTGACAATGGCATTTCAGAAGTTGAGCTGAAGGTTTTTAAAATAAAAATAATAATAATAACAGTAAAAATCCACCCGTTCTGCCCTGGCTGGGAAGAGCAGCTGTGCAGTGCCAGGTAGGGAGCTGCGTGTTGTGCTGGAGACTGCAGCGATGTGAAACAACAGCTCTTGGAGAGCAAATACCTCAGGCTGTGCGTTAACTCTGAAACCTAAAAAGCCACGATCCAGGTTTTAATTCTGGGAGGTATCTGGTGCCTTGTAAAAACATGCTGCTAGTGGGTTTCATGCTAGCTATAATACGCACCTGATGTCATCTGAAAGCAAGGAAACTTGTCTGTGCCTCGGGACAATCCCAGCTCGTTCCTCTTAGGCAGCTGCAAGACCATCACAGCCAGATGTGCAGGCGCACAGCAAGTACAGTGGGGCTTCACAGGTGAACCCTGGGTTCCTAGGTCAAAAAAAAACATCATTGGCCCGATTTTGAGTCAAGGAGGATCTGGGGTGTTCTCCAACACGCAGCCAGGACCCCATGCTGCTCTGGGGTCTTCCCTGATCTCAGACCCAGTCGAATCCATACGGGGCAGGGACCGTCAGCACCCGACACACGCTTCAGGGCTGAGCCAATGCCTCCCACCTGGCGCTGTCCAGAAATCTCTCTGAAGCTAACAGAGATGTGGAGAATTCCTCCTGAGCTACCGAAGCATTACCAGAAACACATGCCCTGCTGACTTACTCAGCATTAGCAAAGCACACAGTGCACAAATCAAAACTTCAAGGGCTCCCTTGTGCAACAGAGGTCCTGTTCGGGCAAGCAGAGCTCATTTATTTCCATGCAGAGCTCCGCAGTGGTGGACTTCTTTGCAAGCTCTGTTATTTAATATTTTTCCTTGCTTTGCTGAAGTACCCAGACAGTGCACTCGGTGAAGTCCTGATCCCAGGAAGGACTGAAAGGCAAGGGACATGAAGCGCATCCCTGGTGAGGTCAGTGGGAGGAAGATGTGCTGAGCGTCACACACAGCTCCAGCTCCAGAGCTCTGCCCGCAGACGGAGCAACAGCCGCAGCGGGGCAGCAGTGACTGTCATGGCTGAGGTCCCTTCCTGCTGGCCTCAGTCATTTTTAAACCAAACCTCCCATAGGTCACTTCTCAAGCACCTTGCTTAAGGCTATCTCAGAACAAGCTGAGTAAGAGTGAATAAAAACATCAGGAAAAGAGCCACACAGTAGTAAGCGGCTGAGTTATCAGCTGCAAGTGGAAGAAGGTAGGGATGGTATCTAATAAGATAATCAGCCCTAGTGATTTTATCAGATTATCAGATTTTCATCAGGTTTTTCTTTTCATACGAAGAAAGCCCTTGGTATCACCAGGGCAGATCCTAGGGTCTTTGCTTAGTTTTCACTTTGTCCTTACTCAAATAGCTTGCAGAGCTGCCGGGATGAAAGTCAAACCACGGTACAAATGAGTTCTTACTCAAAACAAACTTGAAGATACGACCTGGAGACTAGTAATTCTCCCGGTGGGACCCAGCTGTGAAACACAGACATCTGCCCTAATTTTTGACACCCTAGGTTGTTGAAGGCAGTACTATGGAGCTGAAAGATTTGGCACAGGAGACCCATAGCCTCCAAGAGCGGCAGCTGAAGACCACACAGAGGATGTGGGACATCTCAGATGGCACAAGGCATCTTTGAACCCCACCATCACTATCCACTAATATGCTAGCCAAAGATGTCAATGAGCATTTAAGATGAGAAATACCAGGGTTTCAGGATTTTGCCCAGCAATCAAACATTGGAAGTAGACCCTGAAGCCAACGTTGCACAGATATCCCAGCATCATCACTCCCACCAGCAGCAGTCATGAGAAGGCGTCAGGTGAGGGAAGTTTGAATGCAAAGTTATGAGGTTGCTGGAGCCAGCAGCCTCACGCAGGAGCCGGCGAGTGAGTGTTTCCCATCAGATCTGCAGTGGGACTTGGGGAAAGAACAGCTGCATTTGCCTGCCTGCTCCTTGGGCATGTTCCACCTGCTTAATTGAAGGCAGGTCCAAATGAGCCATCTGTTGACCTGGTTGAGGAATCAGAGTTTCCCATCAATTTAGAGATATTTTTACAAGTTATTAAAGACCTGGAAGGAAAGGAGAGATGGGTAAAAAATGAAGGTAAGAAGCTTTGCCTTGGAGGCACAGGTAATATCTGTAACAGATGCTACACCCTATGCCTAAGCTAATTGTTAAATGAGTCACCCTGGCAAAAGAAGCATTAATAAAGGGAAGCGAAGACTGAACATCTGGAAAATAATATGAAAGGAAAGATTTTTCATATTTTGGAACTCCTTGCTGGGTGGGAACTGCTTGGGGAGACAGCTCTAATTGCTTGTCTGAGAGAATGAAAAGTGAGTCTATTCCCAGCCTGGAATCAGCACAGTCATTGCGCATTCCTCCCTGCTCTCGCATCCCAGTGCCGCAGCAATGATGTGGAGCCCTGCCCTGCAAGAGCTAAGAAGTGCTCTTCATCTTCTGCACCTCAGCTGGACAGCAGTGTGGACCTGTAAAGCCAACAGTGTGCACCAGCCTCCTCACGACTTGGGTGCAGGCTCAGAAGAAGCTGGTCTGAGCGGCTGAGTGCTGGATGTGGTATCAAAACAAGGTCATTTTGGTGGCATCTGTGTCTAAGTGCTGATGAGCGTTTTCCAGGATTCATTTCTACGCATCCTCTCTCCGCCTGGGGCTGTCTAACCTTCTTGGCCATCGCCATGTGGTGGGAGCGGAGAACATCAACTCTTCTGCTGGCTGCTTTGCTGTGTGTGGCCCTGAGAGACTGTGGCTCTTTGCTGGGTATGGAGAGCTAAAGACACGAGCAAGTTCCTCTCTCTGCTGAAAAACGTCTTGGTCAACATACAGCACGCTCCTCCGTGCACAGCTCTGGGGAGACCTGGTCCACCCAGCAAGGAGCACTGTGGGAAGTGTCTGCACCGCAGTCTGAGACTCTCCCTGCTTTGACACTTGAAACTGAGCTGGACAAAGACTCAGGAATGTTCTCAGGCCTCATTCAGCTTTGGCACGGGAGAGCCAGAACAAGACGTAACGGATCCCTCCGTGATGGCGGGATGCTGGGATTTTAGCACGTACCTGGAAAATGGGTCATGCTGTAATGCCTGTGCTCTGGCGGTGCTCTGGTGGGGTCTGACTGGGCTTAGCTTTTCTGCTCACTGTTCCTTTGGAGAAGCAGCTAATGATTCCTCACCTTCCCTCCATTTGGTCTTGTTGCTCTTTGATTATTTTGCCCTTTCTTTCAGTCTCCTCTTTCCTTCTTCCTCGCAGGAGAAGTTCCCTCACCAAACACCCTCACGTAGCTCGGGGCAGCCCAGCAGTCTGCACCCAGTCCTGGCACGTGTCAGCCCGGGGCTGATCTCCACACAGACCAGCACCCAGCCGTGTGGGTCCTGGGCAGGGAGCTCTGGAGCACATGTCCGGGAGGACACCGCGGGTAGGCAGCAGGCAGATGGTGAGAGAAGAAACACTGAGCGCGGGCTGGGCAGCAAGACAGCAGTCACAGCTCTCTCGTTTCGAAGCAGCCATTTGTTCCACTGCACAAGCGCTGCTGTCTGGTGCAGGAATGTAAAATACAAGCAGTTTGATCTACTTTTATAAATAGAGCATAAAAGCAGCTCAACCACCCTCCAAACACGATGCTGCTCCCAGCCCTAGTGTGCCAGGCACCGCCAGTGGCACGTCAAGCCTTCTGGAGCTTTTCTTTCCAACTGCAAAAGGGAACGGAAGAGTTTTTCAATATTTTGTGTTTGTGTTTTCCTAGATAAAGATGCAGACCTGAGCTGGGATTGAGTACCCCTCTGCTAGGCTGCCCCAGTGCGCTCTGCGTGCTCCACATCTCACCACCCTCTGGTGCCACCAGAGGGAGGACAACTTTGGGTGGGCATTTCTAACTGGCTGAACACAAAACTGCCACCACCCAGCGACTCCAATCTGCTTCTTCCCAATTTTCTCCTAGAATACGCAAGCGTGGGAATCAATTTTTCAGGCGGGGGAATAGGAGGGGTTGAACAGGAGAGCCTACACGAGGACGTGTCACCAGCCCTGCCATGGTATTTGCCACGATGCCGTGGCACAGTGCTCAGGAGAGACGTCCAGCTTGGGAGCGGGGCGAGCAAGGACGCAGAGAAGCGCTCCCAGGGCCATGGCATGGGCACGAGGGACGGGGATGGCGATGAAGGGCATGGGGACACCAGGGCACGCGGAGCGGGATGCCACCTCCAGCCCCCGCCGGAGCGTGGGCAGGCAGAGGCTGCGGCACACGAGGGTGCGCGGGGGGCTACGGCCAGGCGCCCGCTCCCAAACATGCGCGCAAGGATCCTAAAACGTAATTATGAAATTTTAAAAAACAACTTGACGTTATAATTATAACAGTTCCTGGAGGAGCCGTGTAATTGAATTCTAGGGTGTCTCGCTCTCATTGCAGGCACTAACAAGAGAGCGGCTCAGCTTCCCTCGCAGCCTTCCCGGAGCCCGGCAAAGCTCGGGAGACACCCAACAATTCAATTATTGTTTCCCCCTGGAAAGCAGATCATTTTAGACACGCGGCCAGCTCTAATTACAAAGGAGAGGGGGAAATTTCTCATGTCCAAAATTATTTGACTCATTAACAGGATTTACTTTCCGCGAGGCCTAAAGCGTGGGAGGAAGGAAGGGACGGAGGGAACGCAGAGCTCTGCCGCGGGTGCTGCTGGCGCGGGCAGAGCCCCCAGCCACAGCATCATCCCCTGGGGCCCGTGCTGGGGGCTGAGCCCCCCCGGCCCCTCCTTGCCCCCCAAGGTGAGGCCACTTTCCAGGCAGAAGGAAAACCGGGGCTGCACACAGCGGTGCCCGCAGAGGCCGGTTTCACGGCAGAACAGGAGGCTTCGCCCAGGCAGCGCGCGCGAGGAGAGCTGCTGCCCTTGGCAGGGACTCGGCACGAGGGCGTCCCTCCTCCCCGCTCCCCTCAGCGGTCAAAGCACAAGGTGTTTTTTTAAAAAAGCTTCATCATGTGACTGGTTTTGGTTTTTTGTTGTTGTTGTTGTTTTTTTCCTAGATTATTTTTAATGCTCTTTTGTGAGGAAAGACAATTTTATGTAGGGGAGGTCCGTTTTCCAATTACCATTAATTAACTCATCTCTAATAGATTTTTTAGAGCCCTCCATTTCCCGTGGCCGTGCTAGGGCAGCGGGCGGAAAGCTGAGCTGCTGCTCTGCCCCAGGATGGATCAGGCTGCCCCTAACCCCACCAAGACAATGCTTTAGAACGATTCCATATATATTCTTCAGTTTTTATATGTAATTTATAATTGTAATAATCTCTTCATGAGCTCTGCTGGGTGATGCTTCTGCCTGGTGTGCACATCTTGGGCAAGGGGGAAGCGACGCTGGGCATAGGCTCCCACCCACCCTTCTGTGACCACCCTATACCCCCACCCCAAATTCACCCCTTCCCTCATTTCCAGTGTGGAGAAATTAATTCCGATGTAATGTTTATGGTTAATTTGAAGTCTAGCACTTGTTAGATAATCCTGTTAGTAGCTTGCGAAAACAAGGGACCCCTTGTATAATCAGTAATTATAACAGGCGTTTTATGTTAAATTATATCTAATAGGCAAGACAAAAAGGAAAATGTGTTTTCGGCTTGAGCCTTGTTGGTCCAAAAGGAAGACAGGCCTGCTCTGTGCTGAGGAACTTAGTGAAACCGTACATCTCGTGGGGGGAATAAAAGCAAAGATTTGGGGATTTCAGTGCTGGGACGTCCAGTATCTGGGTGGGTGTGACTGCCCTTCCCTGGCCAGACCCACCTGTGCCAGACACCGCCGAGGGGAGGAGGAGGAGGAAGAGGAAAAGGAAGAGGAGGAGGAGGAGGAGGAAGAGCACCCGGGCAGCCTGGCTCTGCGCCGACGGGGCAGCAGTGAGCCCCACGGCCCCTCCGCTCTGCCCCACCGCGGGGTTTTGCCCCGGGGGCACCCCGAAAGCTGCCTGTGCGGAAGGACAGCGAGCTGGGCGCCGGGTCGGCTGCGCGGCCCTTCCGCGGAGCGCTGTGGGGAGGAAGAGCAAAAGAAAACGTGGTGGGGGGAGGCTAACGAAAAGCCTCCGTAAAGCCGTAAAATAGAATAAAATGAAACGAAATGAAATAATAAAATGAAATAATAAAATGAAATAAAATAAAATATACAAAATGAAATGAAATGAAATGAAATCAAATCAAATGAATGAAGTAAGTCCCCCAGCCGCGCTCAGTCTGCTGCCGAGAAAAGGGCTTTGTGCCGCCCGGGGGCAGGCAGCGGGCGCTCCCGCCCGCGGAGAATCCGCTCCCGCGGAGGCGGCAGCGGCCGCTTGCGGCTCCTCCGCGCAGGCGGCCCCGGGGATCGGGGGAGGCAGGCGCGCATCCTCCGCCCGTGCCCGCGTTGTCCCTCCGCGGGGATGCGGTGACAAAGAGCCTTTTGTCTGGCTGTAGGGCGAGCGGCCCCGTGTTCTGCGGTTTAGTGGTTGTAAAGTCTGACTGAACTCCAATAAACTAAACTGATAAAAACTTAAAATTCATGAAATAAAATGCAATTAAATGAAATGAAAGCCCGAAGCCGGGGCGGGCTGGCGCGCGTGGTTCCCCGCAACTTTTTCCAGCCTTCCACGTACGCTTTCATTAAAGCCTCCCCTGAAAGCAGGCGACGTTTAAGCACCGCGGTAACCGCAAATGCGTTTAATCAAACAGACTCGCGAGGAGCTCCCTGTGCACCAACACGCAGCCCTGCCCTTTGAACACCCGCAACCAGCGCCGAGCGCGTCCCGCCCGCTCCGCCACGCGCGGCCCCGTCTCACGGG
>VXAL01005237.1:43364-55329 GCA_013399475.1 Chauna torquata | reverse complement strand
TTCTCTTTTTGCTGTCTATAGTTAGGTTGGGAAAGTCTCATGCAAAGAAAATGTTAAGGACATAAGATTAAATAACTTATTTTAACTGAACAAAGAAGAAACTGTTTTGCCTAGACTAGTTTTAGAATATGGCTCTGGTTAACTATATTTGAAGTTTGGAAAGTCCTAATGATTTCTGTGGTTGTCAAATGCTCAGCAAGTTTAATATATTTGTTTTTGTAGTAGACCTGTCAGTTAGTGAAGAGGTTATCATTCCACTTTGCATTTGCGGCATGGAGATTTGAAAGGATTAAGAAATATATTCGGGCTTGCTAGTTCAGACGCGTAAGTTAGGCACTGTGACTCATCTGAAGTTCAAGCCAATTCTGCAATTCAGAATTTCTATTATCTGAGCATGCCAGACCTTGGATCCCTGCATTATTGGTCAAGTCAAGTAGTCACAACCAAGTTAACCATCTGAACTGTGTGCAATGTGACTTACATAAGGCCTAATAAGGCTTCTGTAGCAAACACAACATTAAATCCAGCTCTCTGGTTTTGCCAGCTTCCATTCTTCAAGGGAATCAAGGTGAAATAAGGGCTAGGATCTGTGCCATGGTTAATTCATGTCTTTTAAGTTTTTCTTTGTGGGGCTTCAGATACTAAATGATCACTTATTTCTCTCACAGATTCTTATATAGAGACTGATCTTTCTTTTAAGAGTTATTCTGACATGAGTCTAACATTCCACATGGAAATTGGGTGTGAGAGATTTAAAATTGAGCTTCCCTGGAATCCACAGAAATTATTCAAGCCTAAGTCTCAAGGTCACCTGTAACATCAATATCAAAATACCTGGTTCTCATCTGTTAAGGTTGTTACATTATTCCTATCTCTGAAGTAGATGATTTCTGTACTAAAGATACCTATGATGACTTATCATGAATAAAATTCAACCTATGTTTATAATAACAATTTTTCTAAGCACTTCACAATGTGAATACCTTGGAGGGGTAGATTTATAATGTAATTCTCTTTTCTCAGAATGGAAAATGTATGTGGGGATGTCTAAGTGTCTAGATGAAGAAAAAGCAAGGTGGTGTAAGATGTAGCTTTTACTAGGTCACAAGAATGATTTTCTTTGTCCTGAATTATGTCTGCTCATGGCCAATGTAAAATTTACAGGTAGAATTCTGCGTGGGTATTACAATTCCCAGACTGTTAAACTGCATCTAGAGTCATAAATGCTTAAGGTCCTTATCATCAGTTAAGACTAATTCAACAGCTTCATTCAAGACTTTGGTGAAAGATTTTTTTCTGTCACTGTTCTGCAGCAGGATGAAGAAACTGTTGTGGAGAGAATGCTTGGTGGAATTAGCCAACAAAAGGCAACAATGGGAGACTAAAGGCCTCCACAATATTTCTAGCACAGGTTACATTGTAAAACAGGAATATGAAGGTGAAAGAGTTATATCTGAGTGAAAACAGACTGACTAGCTTGGCTTAAGGGAGTTTACCTGCCTACTCCATTAGCTCCACTCACTGAAATGTAGTTTGTCAAGGATTTATGAACATACAGAAGCCTCATCAGAGAAGACTTATGGTCTCTGTGCCACATTCATGCACCACAGAGTCCTTGTGTGCATGTGTATGTCTGATATATCCAGAATGAGCCTGATTTATTTATTGTATGTTCTTTCATATTTTTCTCTGGAATTTCTCCATCATTCAGATCAAGCCTATATTGGCCCTTACTGATATGCACTTGTGTATTTTAGAACAACCAGAAAGTATAGGCTCTAAAGAGAAAAGACTAGGAGAATTCTATCTTGTATATGATCCAGGAATTAAGGCATGATCATCACTCATTTTTAAAAAGGGTAGGAAAGAGGACCCAAGGAACTACTGACTGGTGAGCCTCACTTCTGTGCCTGGGAAGATCATGGAACAGATCCTCCTGGAAGCAATGTTAAGGCACATGCACGACAAGGAGGTGTTCCGAGACAGCCAGCACAGCTTCACCAAGGGCAAATCATGCCTGACCAATCTGGTGGCCTTCTATGATGGTGTGACTCCATCAGTTGAAAAGGGAAGAATGACTGATGTCGTCTACCTGGACTTCTGTAAGGCCTTCAACACGGTCCCACAGGACATCCTGATCTCCAAACTGGAGAGATACGGATTTGAAGGGTGGACCATTTGGTGGATAAGGAATTGGTTGGATGGCCACAGCCAGAGTGTTGTGGTCAATGGCTCTTTGTCCAAGTGGAGGCCAAGGACGAGTGGTGTCCCCCAAGGGTCTGTCTTGGGACTGGTACTGTTTAATATCTTTATCAATAACGTAGACAGTTGGATCGAGTAATATCAAAATTTGCAGATGATGCCAAGATAAATGGTGCAGTTGATACAACAGAAGGAAGGGATGCCATCCAAAGGGACCTGGACAGGCTTGAGAAGTGGGCCCATGTGAACCTAATGAGGTTCAACAAGTCCAAGTGCAAAGTGCTGCACCCGGGTCAGGGCAATCCCAGACATGAGTACAGACTGGGAGAAGAACTCATTGAGAGCAACCCTGTGGAGAAGGACTTGGGGTTTCTGGCAGATGAGAAGCTCAACAAGAGCCAGAAATATACACTCGCAACCCAGAAGGACAACTATATCCTGGGCTGCATCAAAAGAGGTACGACCAGCAGGTTGAGGGAGGTGATTGTCCCCCTCTACTCTGCCCTTGTGAGGCCCCACTTGGAGTACTGCATCCAGGTCTGGGGCCCCCAACACAAGAAAGATGTGGACCTGTTCGAGTGGGTCCAGAGGAGGACCACAAAGATGATCAGAGGGCTGGAGCACCTCTCCTATGAAGAGAGGCTGAGAAAGCTGGGGTTGTCCAGGCTGGAGAAGAGAAGGCTCCAGGGAGACCCCATTGCAGCCTTTCATTACTTGAAGGGGGCTTATAAAAAAGATGGAGAGGGACTCTTTACTTGGGCAGATAGTGATAGGGCAAGGGGGAATGGTTTTAAACAAAAAGAGGGGAGATTTAGATTAGATGTTAGGGAGAAGTTCTTCACTGTGAGGGTGGCGAGGTACTGGAACAGGTTGCCCAGAGATGTTGTGGATGCCCCATCCCTGGAGATGTTCAAGACCAGGTTGGATAGGGCCCTGGGCAACCTGATCAATGGGTGGCATCCCTGCCCATGGCAGGGGGGTTGGAACTAGATGATCCTTAAGGATCCCTTCCAACTCAAGCCATTCTATGATTCTATGATCACAGTTGTTTCTCTGGACGAAAATGATATGATTCTATGTGGGAAAAATATAATTTCTTCCTTTTTCTTTGTATTGATTGTGTTTAAATAGGAAAGAAATTGCATTTTAACAGCAACTACATATTGATATTTGCATCAAAGAGCGTAGACACAAAGAAACCTTGCAGTTCATGTTGTAGGATTATAAAATTCAGGACTATATAATACAGGGGAAAAATACAGGGAGAATTGTATTTGATAAGAAATAGCTATAGAAATATGACCACATAAAAGCACGTACTGTAATAATACCACCTCCAGAAAGGGAAGATCTATCAAATCTAAAATATTTCCACTCATAAGAAGTTCATAGGTTTTAAGGCCAGAAAAGTGCCTATATGATCCCTTCATAATGAAGAGTAGAGCAGTGTAACCTCTGCATATCACCAGGTATAGATTTCACACAGTGATACCTGTTAACTATCACTCTTCATCTAAGGTGGATTATATATGTGGTGCTAAGAGCTAAGTTCTCTGTTACCAGTCAAAGCAAAGCAAAATGCAACTGGATTTGAATGTCAATGCTTTACAGATTTGGACACTGTAGACAGCAGCTTTGGAAAAGGTGACATAGTAGAGAAAGAGGGATATTTCCGCACACAGGTCAAATAATAGCTAATAAAAAGACAAAACAATAAGAGGGTAATAGGGGTGTAAGAATGTGATTTTATAAGCAGGTTAAATGCTACATTAACTGATTGTGTGTGCTTGTGTGATCAGTGCTGTTATTTGTGTGGTTTAGCTATGACAGAGATTTGAGAAAGAAATACAAGAGATCCCTCCTGGTTTTGTCATTGCTTAAAAGCCATCAATGCTTACCAAGTGGGAAATTCAGGCTCTGTGTGAGATGAACATGGTTTCTCCTCAAGAGGCACTGAAAGACAGGTCAGGAGTCAAACACTGCATGACCCTTCACTGCACCTGACATTGATCAGGAGAGCTGAACTCCCCTTCAGCTTACTGTACCCTGTATCTGTTCCCTTTTTTTGAATAGCAGTCCTAGAGGTATTCTAGCAGAGATGGAGCAAATTTGAATTTTGTCTGATCTTCCCAGTACATCCAGTAGTTTAAAATCTAACTATGAATTACTCTGACCAAAAGCATCTAGGCAGCTTAAGAGATAAATTAGCATTTTGAAGTACAACGCAAGTATATGGGAGCCTAAGTCCCTTAAGATTTCACTTTCGAAAAATGGGACTTAATTTAACTTTGGCCAACTCAGTGCATCTGATTTCACCTTGAAGTTATCTCATTTCCACTAGTTGTACATATTGTACAAAACACATCTGGAAATGGACCAAAAGACTCATTTTCTTCTGTCCCTTTTTTCTCTAATGGTTCTTCTTCCACATTTTATGCATTTTAAATATTATTCTGAAAAAGGAGTGAAGCTGTACACAACTCTTGACCAGTACTTCAGTGATATTTTTTAGTTCTTCACCTTTAATTCAATATAGCCTTAAGCTCAATTTTTTTTTTTTTTTTTTTAATTAAGAATGCTTGTCTTGATAAACTCCTAAGGTCTACCTCCCTGGAGAGCTTTGTTAAATCTAATTTTGTTAAAACTTAGGATATGAAAATCTTGTTTGCATAATTATCTACATTAAATATTTCTACCTTTTTCTTTGGAGACCTCATTTGTAATCATTCTATTTTTTCACCTTTACTTTTCAGACTGTAGTTTGAAACAAATTCTGCAGGGTAATAAAGCCTTGCTACATTACAGAACTAGACTTCACTTGTTATGAACTTTCCTTTGCTGCAGTTTAGTAGGAACCATATTGGATATTGTATCATCTTCTGTGGTGCTGTGAAATGCTGTAAGTTAGGTGATGACAGTAATAGAAAGTAAGTTTGTCAGAATAGGATATCTTCATTCATAGAGAAAAACTTGAGATGTCAATTCATAAGGTAGATTTTTTTTTTCTTTTGAACCAGCACTGAAGCTCTGTTACCACAGTTATAGAAAAGAAGAGCCATATCACAGATAAACCTGGGCTTTCTTAAATCTTTAAGAAATCTTCAAGTACCCTTTTTACTCACAGGTCAGGAGAACTCTTATACTTGAAATCTAAGGATCATTGGATACCTGAAGATGAGAAAGGAATATGTAATGACAACTCTTGCTCTCCAGGGTTGGAAAAAATACAGAGAATGCATTAGAAGTAATTAAACACAAACCATTCATAGACTAGAATCAATAACATGTGATTTATTTTCCTATCATACATCATAAATTAATAACAGCTAACATGAACGGCTGGATCAATCTGTCCTGGTTTTAATTTTCTAAAACTTTGGTATCTAGTCTAAACTAGTAGTCTACTCCCATTAGGTGTTGCAAGAGTAATCAGCTCGAAAGAAGGAACATTTATAGCACTGATTTAACCTTTTCGTGAATGCCTCTATCATTTTACAAGGGGGGAAAAGCTAGATTATTTAAGACACACTTAACTTTTTTATTATTATAGTTAGGTGACAAGCATTCCACCTTAAAAAAGTCAAAGGAAAATAGTTCATTAATAGTACATAATAAATTCTATATAAAGTAATCATAAAGTAATCAACAGACATTATAGTATTATTAAAAAAAAATCAGGATCAGGATCAGTTTGCAAGGAGTTTTTGAAAAAAAAAACCACAAAACCAAACAAAACAAAAATATCCAGAAACTGTGTTGCACCAGGCTACATAGTTTGCTATTCATAAATGGCTGGCTGTGATCATATGATTCTTAATTATCAGTGACTAATTATTCACTTTTTAATATTGACCTGTATAGCTGATTCAAAGCCTACTTTAATAATATTTCAACTGTTACAAAAGTGTTCTGATGCTCTTCCAAATTAAGATCAAAGAAACAAATAAATAATAATAATTTAAAAACAAAAAAGACGTACATATTTAAATTTAAATTACTCCCTGGCACCTTAGAAGATAACATAATATGCATTTTAAAGGTGAGTAAAATGAGCGAGAGTTTTAACAGGTATAATTGCATAAGGTTGCACATTCAAACAATGACATAAGAAAAATCAAAATTCAAGAGTGGCTCTCAGACCGTTTTTCCATCTACAAACCACTGTCAAGGCTTACTTCATCAATGTATTAAGACTTTCTGAGATGTAATGTAGGATTACCTCTGAGATAACTACAGACCTCAGTTATTCCCTTTCAGCAGATTTGGGTGTTTAGAATCATAGAATCATAGAAACAAAAGGTTGGAAAGGACCTATAAGATCATCTAGTCCATCCGTCATCCTATCACCAATACTACCCACTAAGCTACTAAACCATATCTTGTAGCACCTTGTCCAGGCGCTTCTTGAACTCTGCGAGGGTTGGTGACTCCACCACCTCCCTTGTCAGGCCGTTCCAGTGCCTGAACACTCTCTGAGAGAAAAAGTTTTTCCTGATATCTAATCTAAATTTCCCCAGGCGTAACTTGCAGCCATTTCCTCTAGTCCTATCATTAGTTACCTGAAAGAAAGTTTGTTTGCACACTCATGAATAAAGGATGTAAAGGAAGTCTATGACTTTCTATAGGTATTCTGACAGCTACTCATAGGGGTCTTGTTGGCCTCACTGGTCTTTAATCATGAACAGGCCATGTAGAAAGAGAGAAATGTCTGTGCTCTCCATTTGTTAGCATGATCAACATGGAAACAGCTAGTTTAGCCTGACTTTCAGGGAGGATGCTGTCTCCTCTTTTCAAAGGCTGAAGTTTTTGTATTCATCTCTTTAAGGTCTTATGCAATACATGCTTATACATTATAAACGCAGATTACCCCAGACTTTTCAGTCAGAATTTAAGGTATATAAATCCCTAACTTTCTTTAGACAAAGCTCTCTGCTCATCAGTTCCCTGTGTCCTCCCTACTGTGAGGTGATCTGTGCACAACTCCCATGGAGGTACTTAAAATTATCTGATCAAATCCAGGTGGTTACAATTCTGAGCTAAACTCCACACTTCAGTTTTTGGAGGGGATCGCAGTTTCCACTCTGCCTCATGATAAGCATCTAAAAAATAATGGCATCAGAATGAAACAGATGCTGTCAAAACCTCAAATGTAATCTCAATTTCTCTAAAAGTTCAGAAGAGAAATGATGTCTGTTGTATTTTGTCTTATTGAAGATTTTTTCATGTTTTAAATCATGAAGGAAGAATCATCCTCTTCCTATACATAGTAATATATTTGAATTAATTAAATAGTGGTGAAAATCACTGACCTAAATGTTCTGAATACAGTTTCTGAGTGATAAAAACAATCAGAGATGACCAACTTGGTTTAACTTTTCAACATTACCATGAAACACAGAAAAAAAACATTCTGTTAGGGAAATACAAACGTCGTCACTCTGGTCATCCAAAGATAGAGAAAAATGTAACATACCAAGTTGCAATTCACTCCAAGTGTATCCTTCTAACAATTTTCCTTTCCATTAAATTAATTTTCTTTGGGCCACTGAGATTATGAATATTATTCCCTAGAGCAGTGGTTAGAACTCTTACCTGAGTAAGGTCAGCTTTCCTGCCTTTCTCTATAGATGTTTAATATCTTTTATCCAATTACTGTTTAATTTAAAGTCAATGGGATTTAGTGTTTTAAGTGACTTCAGTATTTCAAAACCTGTCCTTATGAGGAAAGTCCTTTCTCATTTGTGTAAAACTAATAACACTAGTGTTAAAATGCTAAATTTATCACTTAAGTTTTAAATCAAAGCCCAGGAAAGAAAGAAAGGAAAGTTTCAGGCATGAACTGAGCAAAGTGTCTTTTTGTTGATGAAGTCTGATGCTGTTTTATTTTTAAGGGTTGTAAATTAGGCTTCATTAAAAGCAGTGAGGATGCATCTGGTGCCAAACAGCAGCCAGTAAAATCCAGTTCATATCTTTATTTGAGACTTGTCTTTCTCATTAATATTGAGAACCACTTCTATTTGAAATCATAAGGCAAAAATCTCTTAAAACAATTAATTGGCTCTGTAGAAAACTACAAACAAGAGTTATATTGATCTGTTGCTGCTGTTACTGTGTACATTTTGAATTATACATGTTAAAAAGGAAATAAAGAAAAAAAGCAGGAATTTTTCTCTAAATGTGAAGCCTTACATTGGCTGATAAATTCCCTTTGCTTGCTTCAGCATATTTTTATATCTTATTGTTAACTATATATAAATATGTCCAATATTTGTGTTTCTGCTGTGTAACCTTGGAGATTTTTCATAAGTAAACACTCAGAAGACCTGCATGTGGCTATCGTTTTCAGTTCTTTCATTCTCCTGTGGATTATGAGTGTATGTGTGTGAGAGAGTGGCATTTTATATTGACTGAGACAAGCATAACAACCTCCAGTGGCTCAGCTGCCATCACAGTAATTCCAAATCTCATCCAATTTGTGAAGAAATGTAACTCTGTACTTTTGAAGTTTTGATATATTAGAAACAGAACAGAAGGGCCGTCTGAAAGATCTGGTTAAAGTAATACAATGGGGCATACATTTCAATACAAAGGCTTGCTGTTATCCATCCTTCCCATTGCTTGTGGGAATTTGTGCTAAATTTGAGGAAAATAGGGTGATGGTTGATATGACGCAATGTAATGGTGCAGATCTGAGATAATGATCAGAAAGACGGGGATCTTGTCTGAGGATCACAGTGCTTCTGCAATATTTTCTTCTTCAGTATACATAAAGGTTTTGCAAACTTTACGGGACTGTTTTAAGTAACAAACACATCATGTTGAACAGAAAAACTGTATTATAGGGATAGGTTCTGTGATGTTGGTTTTCTCTTTGAATATAATGTTTACAAAACAAGCCAACAAAAACAAAAATTTTGCAGCAAAAAAACTAATGCACACGAGAATCTGTGAAGGATAAAGTTACTTCTCAGTAAAACATCTCACCTGCCTTTTTCTAGATTGTCATAATTCATATAAGCATGGAAAATCCATACACCTGATTCTTCATTGCCTTTTATGGCTTGTAGTTCATCTGTCCTCAGGAAGTTGCCTGTCTACAGCTACTGGGTAGCAATTTTCATACACTTTGCACTTGTTTTGCTCTGAAGGGGTTATATGAGCTGTGTGAAATGAGCCTTTCAGTCAAAACTTGGCAAAATTAAACACATACATGGTTTGGTCAGAGTGAATTGGGTAAGCTTGGTCAATAAAACAAACTTAGAGATAGGAAAAATCTTGAAAAAAATTACATCTAATTTCTCACAGATTTCTGTCTTAATTAATTATTATCTTTATGTTATTCTGTGGACATGCTACCTCACAATCTTTTAGTGAATTTATTCTTCTCTGCAAGGCAAGAAAGTAGTGTCTCAAGGAGTTAGTATGGTTTATTTTTGGTTTAACCACTGAACATTTAAGGTCCCAATTATCATCAGATTTCCTCACTCTTCTTACTCTGACTTACCTGCTTTCCCAAGTAGAGTAGCATTGTATATTTACCGGCATAAGAAACAATGCAATGGGCAGCTTAACAGAGCAACCATTGTGTATGTATATATATGCATGTGTGTACACATATACATGTACATGAAACCTAATATAGAGATATCCATATGGTTTTACTACTGGTGTATGGTAACATTGACTTGGATTTCCATCAGTAACACCTTCTTCCAACTCTTACCAATGTTCCTTAACAGTAATGTAGAAGACTGTTTCTAATGATGGAAATAACTCCTCAGTTTATGTGCACTGAATCCTTATCTGATGCTGTCAACTATGTTGTGAGCATACATCCAGTAGGATGTGGACCCAGACTATTGATTCAAGCAGGTTAACAGGTTCTGAGTATAATTTTCCCTTTAAACTCATGAAGCCATATGGGAGACTCAAAGATCTGTAGGGTCAAGAAAGCAGCTCTGTAGTTTTAGCAGTCCTATAAGGTTATAAATGTCATCATGATGTTGGGTGGCTAGAAATAGGTCTCTCTCTTTTAGGCATTTTAATTCTTATTCTTTGGCATCCAAACAATGTATATCTTTTCTTCTAGGTTGGGTATGAAAATGCTAATACCACTTTATCACAGCTGGAGATTCAGGGGATGGACACAGTGGTGACTTACCACAGGAGGCAAAACTGAACATGTTTTCAGGCACCTTACATAAATGTTAAATAAAAAGCTTAAGCACGGAGCTCAGGCTTTTGAACTGAACATATAATATAATAGGCACCTCTCTTACTAGATCTATACTTAACCCTTCAGGTCTTTTGGATACCAGTATGCAAAAAGGTACCGCAAGGTAAACTAGAATGTGTCCATACACTGTATATGTTAACTTACAGACACTGCTGGAATATATACTGTGCTCACGCAAAGTACAAGGTGGTTTATCCCTGTCTCCACTGAATGCCCTAACTTTCCCGTTACTATGTTTCTTCTGTCCTGTCTCTTTTTCTCACCACCTCTGGGTTCACTCCCTCCCTCCCTTCGTCCCAATTCAAATTATTAAATACTGTGGCTTCAGCAGAAAGAGTGAAAATCAGTGTTTTCTATCTTTTGATTTGGGCTAGAATAGAATGTATTTCATTGTTTGGTACATGGACAAATGTTTGAATCCCATTAGAGTGTGGAAATGAACACAGGTCTCCCACATCTTTCCTAAGTGCTCAAAATACTAAGATGTTAGTTTAAACAAATGACAACCATTAATCTGCTTGAAAAGAGAGGTGGAAACCACTGCAGTACATAGATATCCCTATTACTGTAAATGCTTATTAGGTCTTTTTAAGATTGTCTTCTAGAATTAGATCCCTCAGGAGATCTGAGCAGAAGAAAGCCTAGTTGCTGCATTGTAATCAATATTGGGTATGAGATAGGCTGCTCATCCCTGCCAAAACTTAATACAGTTATAGGTGCCTGGGGAACTTTAAACTAGAGAAGACAGGTGGCAAAGGATTTTAAGCCCCACGGACATGAGGGGTCAGCTAAGGATGACAGTTTAAGTGCTTACTGTACATTTTGTGTAAGTCCTAGATTAGATACTCAAGTCCTTATATCCCATTGGGTCCTAAGTCTTTGATGTATTGCACTAAGCTGAGGCGTTTAGCTGACATGCTTAGTCACTTAAGCTCCTGATAGAGGGAGAGTCAGGCCACCTGTAATCTGAATCACTCCTTTGAGTTCTCCATTTTTGTCAATTGATTGCAGGAGAAAACCACAGTGAACAAGTTTTCAGATGTAGGTGTTCTTTAGGTAAGACTTTAATACTTAAAGTTAGGTGAAATGTGCCAAGGTATCAGTAACTCAGTGCTGAAAGTCACAGAAGAACTTTGTGATGAACAGGAATTCAAAGTTAGCTCATAGAGTTAAAAAAATAGAGCTTTAACCTACCTGCACACACACACACACACACACACATACATTGTTAGTATTTCCCCACCTCAATTTACATGCTTTCATGGCTGTGCTTATACAGGAGGAATATTTGAAGTCTTTGTTAAAGCAAAACTGGCACAGCTCTAGAATGAAAGTTAGGACAAGTGTGTGAATGAACAGTGGCAAAACATATTCCACACACATGCAAAATTGTTGTTCAAAGTACAGTTTTTGTCACTTGATCTGAGTTGTCAGTGCAGCGGAAAAAGATCTTCTTTCATTTAAGTTATAAAATGTTGCTACCTATTTGATCTGAAAGTCAGCTGGTGCTGCAAGACCACTCCATTC
>VXAL01005236.1:0-42981 GCA_013399475.1 Chauna torquata | reverse complement strand
AAAAAAAAAAAAACAGAACATAAAGGGGGTTGCCACCTTTAGAACATCCACATAATAATGACAGAAAGGAACTGACAAAAATCTGTAATTTATACAGAAAGACATAACTGATAAGACAGGATTTCTGTAACCTTTTCTTTTTGTCCTCAGTTGCCAGTTATGGACCGAAATCTCCTCTCTCAATAACATAATCAAAATGGTATTGGTTCTGGACACGCTGCCTACAAATGCAATTTCTGAAAAGTTGCGTCCCAGCTCCTACAACACTGCTGAAGACTCGAGCGCTTTCCCTTGACTCCCTGGTTTTGATTGTACGTGCTATTTATTATCTACAAATAAAGACAGTAGAGTACAGAACTAAGCAACTGGTGAGAAAATACTTCTGATCAAGTGGGGTTTCTTTGTTTTTAAACCTAAGAGCAGTGTTAGCCAACTCATCCAGTGGAATAATGACATTTGATTAGAAGAGAATATGTAGAACAGAATATCATGAGAACGGCCCTATCTTTGTACGAGACTACAGAACAACTTGTTAATTTGGTTGGGATGGTTCATGTTTTAGGGATGGTCGATACTTAATGTTTAAAAAAATATTTTTTTAAGTCTGCCATTTCTGAATGTTCTGCTTTAAATTTCAACTTATAACAGGAAAAAATAAATTAATAAAAAACTCTTGATACCTTCTCAGAATTTTATGAGATTTGTAATTCGGCCCAACAAATTATAACTTAGTTTTATTCTAGACAGTCTTTACAGAATTACATTAAATGCAAAATATTACTAGTTTTGTTTCTTGAGGCATTATTTGACTCAGGTGTTGCAAATGAGTATTTGCTATTTTAAGACATGCTGATAAAACAATGCCATAAAAAGGTAGCCTACAACTACTTTATTCTAGGAGTGTTTCATCCAGAAAAGTAAAGGAAATTATTGCCCAAGTAATACCTAGCACATTAACCTATCAGACAACAGGATCAACTTGTTAAATTTTATATATAAGCTCTCACTAATTCACAATTAGCTGAGGTGTTGCTGCTCTACTCCTGCCACAAATCAGTCACAGTTTTCCACTAACACATTGTTTTACTACCCTTTGTAGCTGAAAGCACAAGTACAATCATAAAATATCCACAATGTTTGTCTTGTCTACAAGCTAGACCGAACAGGTTCACTGGACAAAACTCTGAAGAAGGAATAACACCCTAAGAGTGCACTAAAAGATTACTTTTAATTAAAAAAAAAAAAAAAAAAAATCTGCCATTGTGTTATCAACTGTTTGTAAAAAAATAAATTGTCAACATCAGATATATTTGTATATCCCACAGAGAATCAAAAGCATAAAAGTTAATTAAGCAGGCTGACTGGCAAGGGACATAGATATGAATATAGTAATCTTGTGCACTGGAATTAATTACATCAAGTTTTAGATCATCCCACAAATTAAGCTCAGGTTCTACTACTGGCATTATCAAGAACACAAACTGTAAGCCTTGTATAGCATTTAATAACACACATTCCCCACAGAGCAGCATTCGCAGCCTTTCAGGCAATCACCCTATGAGCAAATACTTAAATGTCACACTTTGAAAATTACTTTGTCCTTAAACATGGAACACCTACCTTTTGTCAGAGGTTCCAGAAGAAGGTTATTTTACCAGTGAAATGCAGAATTAGGTTAAAATTTCTGAATGAAATGAAACAAAATACTTTGTTTTTACCTGCTATACTTCTCTGCCCTTTTCCCTCTCCCCTTCAGCAGGTTGTGCCTTCCACCACCAGTTATTTCCCCATTTGAAACACCACAAAGGGAACATTTTTGCTAATGC
The DNA here is from genome assembly GCA_013399475.1 of Chauna torquata. NCBI lineage: Eukaryota > Metazoa > Chordata > Aves > Anseriformes > Anhimidae > Chauna > Chauna torquata. The sequence goes on along the minus strand of VXAL01005236.1, from coordinate 41,155 downwards.
ACGTAAGACAATCCACACTCTCTCCCTATTTGTTTCTCTATTTTCTTAACACGTCCTTCTTCACCTCTGATTACCAGCTATGATTTCACTCACCAAAACTTAAAACATATGAACAATGCTTTCTATCAGCTTCGAACAGATAAGAAATGGTTAGAAGGGAATGCTACTGTCCATCTGCTTGCATGTCCCTTGCAAACCATAATTAAGAATGTCTTCGGTATCCCCACGGTGGTATTTGGGTAATTATACACAATTTCAGTTTAAAGAAACCAAGTAATGGGATAATTGATCTGATCTTCAAACTGTTTTTCCAATACTTAGCATTTACTCTTTGTTTCTATTCTGTGTTTGTCTGATTTCAGCCTCCTACCTAGGATCCTGTTATGCTCCTTTCTGTCACTCCAGTCTGCCTTCAATTTTCAAGCATTTTATTCAGTCTACACACTTCTTTGGTTCCTGTCACTAAACTGTCAGCTAAGAGTCATCTCCATGGAAATTTTCATTCCAAGGACATCCAATCACTGGAACGGCCCTAAAATCAAATTCTAACCAAACTGTTCAAACTAAAGCAAATTAACGTGTGTGCTTCTCCAGACAGCTTTTATAAAGATAGGTATTAAAGACAAACAACCAATTTTTTTTTTTTTTTTTAAAGTGTCTTCCCTGAGTATCTGTAACAGATAAAAAATTACATCAAAAAACACAAGGAAAGCTCACCTTTCAATCCTGGATGGATATAGCTTTCGAAAATCCTCCAGCTGAATATACTGTATCTTTTCTGCTTTTCTGAGCAATCATTTTCTTCTGCGACTTCCTGACTTCTGGCTTGCTAGCTGCACCTTCTTCTACGTACGTGCAGAAGAATCCAAGAAGTTATCCATAGAGGTGCTCTCTTCTACTGCCTCTCCACAGTATTCAGCACTTTACTCGTAGCACCAAAGCTGCTGAGAGGCCAATGTATCAGCTCTGTGAAAGAAAAAGTCAGAATAAACCAGGGCATGCAGACACAGCACAGGGTGGTCAGCTTCACAGATCCTGATCATGATGCCAGAGTGAGAATAAAGCTTCAAAAGCTGCAATGATCAAGCACACCAGTTTGGAGGTGCTAATGATGAGATAACACCACCTGTGATTTCAGGTCACTACTAAGAAAGTGTTTCAAAAGCATGAAAACCTTCAGAAAAGAAAAGAAAAAACAAGAGAAAGCAGGATCTGGTATCAGATAAGCAACTGCACAGGGTAAGTTGGATACAGAGCACGGAACCTGTTAGCCTGAATGATACCAAGAGACGTGCCTTGTAAAACCATCTCAAAGGATCAAATTAAGGACTAGGTTGTCTTCTCTGCTCCCCCAACCTAAAACACATCTCTGCTACTTCTAGACATTTGACACTGCCCGTTACAAAAATGCTCACAGTTTTTCTAGAATTAAAGTTCTGCTCAGTGCAATGTTTTTCAGATGTGAAAAAAACAAAAACACTTCTTACTTTTCATTAATTACAGCTTAAAATCCTGTGTTTATTCAACAAACCCCAACTGATATTAAACAGACATCAAAATACAGAAAACACAATGGGAAAATTTCAGAGCTGCACCATGCAGTGGGCACAGAAGCCTCGATCTGAGCAGCAGAGAGCTGCTGTACAAACAAGTGGAGAAGCAGGGGATGAACTGGGCCAACGGTTTTTTTCCTTCAATCATTTTTTCTCAATGAAAAAAAAATTATTTGCAGCCCTGTTTTCATAGATAAATGAGAAAAAGCCTTGGTCTAAACAGAGAGAAAGAGAGATCTACATGATGCTGTGACTGAAACAGCATTACATACCTCAGGAACGCAAGCTACAGTAAGTTTTGCTGGTAGGGATGTAGGATAGAGCAGTAGAGCTCCTTCAGCCACACAGGAAATCACGCTTAGAACAAGTATTCAGCTTCTAAGATACTTTACATCCACAAATGTGCTAAAACGCTATAAACCTTCAGTTGATACTCAGGAATACGACTTCGCTTTGTCATAGGAATGAGTAAATAGTTTTGTTTAAGGACCTGACATTGAAGAATAATGACCCTCACTCAACCATTGTTTGATGCAAAGAAAATGAGTCACTTGCATAACACAGTATCTCTCAGCCATTGCTTGTATGTTTAAAAATCAAATAATCATGAGGTTCAATAACAGTTCGTCAGAAAACTGAACCTGCTACTAAGTCTACTTGGCACTATGTGATAAAACTTTTTCTAAAGCTTCTTAAACAAAATTACATACAAAAAAGAGACAGCAAAAGTACATTTAGGCAGTGAAGTCTCACAGTCAAGGTGTTGGAAACATCACATTTTTAGTTTCTGGTTTCTTAGTTCACCTCTGCTGTACGTATTCATAGTGAAACACTCTGGAATCACTTTCCTTTGCTCCAGAAGGCTCCTGCCTTAGGCTCAATACAAAAGAGGAAAGAATTAAAAAAAAAAAAAAAAACCACAATGGTACATCCAGCATTTGCTAATTTCCAAGTGCTTGAATTCCTAACTTCTTAAAAAAAAATGCTTTGATTACAGCCTTTATACAAAATGTGTGCGTACATATACAGGCATGTATCACCTCTGTGTCAAATGTTTTACAGTTCAAAGAGAAAGACTGTCTCCCAGAAAAGCTGACTCTCCAAGACTCACTTTCCAGCAAGAAAATATTCACCAATATCCTCCTCCTGTTACCAGTGCTGTGAAAAAGAAGAGCCACCACAAATTGCACTGAACCTTTTCTCCTGACAAGCGACATTTAGCCCCCAGTTCCTACAGGTTGCTGGCAATCTTCCACTGCTCAGGTGTGCTAACATTAATGAAAGAGTTTAAGGTGAGCGAGAACTCTTAAAAATATGTCAAGGACTGGGGGAGAAAAGCAGTATTAGAGAGACAAAAGCCATTAAAGAAATGAAGAATAAAATCAAGGCAATTATGATGCTCAAATTGCAGGTCTACCAACTGCCTTATTAAATTGGCCTGTAAGACAAAAAACAAGAAGGGAAACAATTAGGAGAAACAGACTGTCCAATATTCCTCCTGACACAAAGTATCTGAAAGTCTCCTTTAATTCAACAAACATGAGAAATCAAGCGACTTTTTCCCAGCGTACTGGACTCTGGGCACCTTCACTGTTTATATTAATTGGCAGACATACTTTTCTTCTGTTTTCCAGACAAGCATGTATGCATGGGTGTGAGGGAGGAATGACAGACTGTAGCACTAAAGCTTTTCTTTGAAAGTTTTTTCATCTTCCCTATATTCACCCACCAAATCTCCCCTTCCCATCTGTCTTTTCTTCTCCACTATTTTAAAATAATTTTTAGCTACTGCTCACACTACAACACTACTATATAAATTGCAAATCGTCTGAAACCAAACTAAAGCTCTAAAGTTTAAGGATGGGAGTTGCCAAGGCCATCAAACAGCATGTTTCCCAACAACTAACTATAAGCATACAAATTAAAATGTAGTTCAAAAATTAGAAGTTATCTTTCTTATATGAAGTGAACAACTTTAATGAGAATGCTTCCTATGGGAAGAAGTATTATAATTTGAGCAATTATTATGTAAAAGATTCATGAATATAAATTACAGGGAACAACCCTATATTGGTAGAGACAACTCATCTCATTAAAGCCTGGTGACACTCCTGAATTCAGCTATAACAGAACTGAACACTTCAGTACATCAGTAACCTTCTCCTGAGTTATCTTCTCAGGCATTATCAACTGTAAAAAGGACTGGAAGTTTCATAATGAGAATGCGTTAACCTTGTTCAGGGAGAATCCAGGATTCTTCTCAAATCAGGAAAACAAACCTTTATGAAATGACTTACTGAGAACAGAATAAACAAGTGTTCTTCTGGTCAGAATAATAATGCTCACATCAAAAATAAACAAGTAATATTACTAAGATGGAAACCCTCAGTTGCCTGTAACTTTCCGATAGACCTGCCCAGACTTTCCGTTATAGTGAGATTCCCAAAGGTGCCTGAAAGGTACTTGAACACAAGCAGAAAAGCCAAACTTGACGAGAAGAAGAAGCCTAATTAACTTTTTAAAAAGAAAGAAACAAAAATGACCAGGAAAGGAAGAAGAAATAAAGTATGCGCCCAACTCTGCCCAGTCACTGCATCTTCCCAGGCAGATCCTTGTTTCTGCGCCATTTATCGACCTGCCAGGCACAAAGCTCTGCCCACTCTCCTCCAGTCCTCCAGAAGCTCTCACATCTTGTCTACGTTTGCAAGCAGTTTGGCTCACTAAGGGAAAAGGAGGAACTGGGGCCCCTCCTCATGCCCAGAAGCATGCCCTGTCACCAGCTGAGATTCGGTCCGGTCATACGAAGTATTGCACAGCGTAGCATGGTTTGGGAAGGGCATGCAAGGCGGAGTCCAAACAGATTTACACCAGGAGTTCTGAAAAGGTCTTCAGTTTGTGCTCAAACATGAAGGTCTGTAGCCCAAGCCACTAAACAGACCTCATCCAAGGCTTGAAGGTGCACATGGCCCTTTCTAAGGTGATACTACCACTGCCAATGTGCGTTTGAACATCACAGAATGGGTTGGTTTGGAAGGGACCTCATAGCCCCCCCAGCTCCAGCCCCTGCCATGGCAGAGACACCTCCAGCTGCCCAGAGCCCCATCCAGCCTGGCCCTGAGCACTGCCAGGGATGGGGCACCCACAGCTTCTCTGGGCAGCCTGTAAAGACGGAGCAGAGTTTTATATATAGATAGATAGATAGATGCCCACAAGATCTAAAGGAGAACCTGGGTGATGGTATCCAAAACCAAACAAAGAATAACAGCTATGCAAGAAGTAACATTTTCAAGGAGCAGAATTTTCTGGCTCATTTCTTCTGTCTCCTATTTGTTCTCCGCCTCAAGTATATGTTCTGGCAGGAAACCTTCCTCCCAGAATGCTGCCTGCATCTCATTACTAATACATCTCCTTCATGCCAAGTCTTTTTTCTTCTTAATGAAAAATTCTTCATTAACAGAAAAATGCCAAATGATCTATTTTTCTTTAGAGGTGAGCCAAATCTGCGTTCTTGATTTCTTACCTAACACGGTCCATTTAAACCAACTACAGCTTCCAATTTCTCCCCGCCATGATACAGCCTTCTTCAACTCCACACCGCAGCCATTTAAGTCCCCAAAGAATATAAAAAGGAATATATTTGATTAATGTTTGACTTACAGTAGCATTCAGTGCAACTACAGCAATGGGTAGTTTTTCCAATTCACCAAATACATACATTTTTAGTCAATATAGCTAACGTGGTCAGAGAAGATTAGTATATTCTGGAACAATCTAGTTAATAATTGCCAATATGATAATGCTGCTGGACTGGGGGCTCCAGAAAGGGAGAATGTAGTAAGCAGCAGCCAGCAACAGCAGAGACGAGGCAGGTCCATTATGTTCTTTCTTCCATTTCATCTCCGAGCAGAGTACTGTTCAGAGGCCTGTTACACATGACAGTAGTCTTCCTAACTTCCACACATTTTTGAAAATAAATCGTTCTGGGCATTCCTCAAAGCTCATCATATAATCTGTGAAACTATGTATGTGATGAAACAGTTCACATTCTGGCCCTAGTAGAAACTGGAAAGCCTGGCCTATACTGAAACACTTCTAAAGTTATCTCTTGAAAATAATTTTTTTCTTAATTGCAAAACCAAAAGATATCCTAAGACAAAATACTAACACTACACAGGCAAACTAGAAAGAAAAAGAAAACAGCACAGTGCGTATCAGCATGACATTGACAAAGCTCTGTAACATCAGCCTGACCATTTGGCTTGAAATATGGGATGCAAATAAAGAGGTAGGCTGCCACTTAATTCTAGTCCTTATCGTCAATCTCTCCCTATGCCACTAAGACATACATCAATGTATGCTGGATTGAAATATATAGATCTACAGACCTGTAACAATACTGAGAAAATACTGTGTTTTTATGTTGCCTTGATGCAGGTATTAAATCAGACCATAATAATCACATGAGCTGATGTATTTAGAAGTCATTACACAATCAAGAAACTTTCTACAGTCCGCTATCTTTGGGATCCGCAGTCCTGTTGCTGTTTGAATGTGTATGATGGGAGAGCTTAGAAAAAACTTAAATGCCCCCATGTCTGCTTCAGTGGTCTATGCCACAGACACGTCCTCCAGGTAGAGCAAATAATGCCCCTATCGTTTATTCCATGAACTGATTAGGTCTTCATGGTCTTTAAATGCCTAATGAAAGAGGTTTTGCTCTGGACTAAAAATAAACAACTCTTGTCAGCATAGTAAGGTATTTAAAGCAGGGGCGAAACGTTTTCAGGTTTAGCCATTTTTCAACACGGTCTGCTTCTGAATATATACTCCTGTTTTCATCTAATTCAGCTGTACATCATCTGTTTTACATTTAAAGATTTCCTTGAAGAATACTGAAACGCCTTATAGAATAAGCTGTGACACTAATGAGGTAAATTGACTATTACTATATCCATTTTACAGATGAACTCACATCAAGAGTAGTGATGCCACAAACTTCCACTAAGTGGCACATCCAGTTAGCCCCTTTCCGTCACTCAGCAGAACTGCTTTCTGAGAATCGTACATCAGACGTCCCACAGATTTTCTGCTTCACAAATGGCAGTAAATTAAAGTTTTGCAAAAAGCACGATTAGAGACACAGGATGGCTTTTATGCGTGTGTGAATGTTTGTTATGCTATCTGACCACCTGAAAAACATCAAGACAAAAAAAATTAAGTTTTCAAGGACACCATGAAATGCACCATAAGTATATTCCGTATTCTCTCGTTTCCTTGTTAAATGTATTGCCTGACAGATCTATGTTTCAGGAATAACATAAAACACCAAAGTTATGTCAGATAAAGTTTCTATGGAAATCTAGAAGTTGGACTCCGTAATTTTTATCGTATTCTACTTGAATTTGAACTTTCACAGTGTCAGTATGCTTTATACTTTGAACGTAGTTCAGAAAAATAGTTTAACCTTGAGCAAGAATTTAAAAAAATCACTGTTCAAAAGAATGCAAAACCCCAAATATTGCACCTCTTACAAGCCAAAATAAGGCATAAAGTTGTATATAATACCCTTCAGCATTGGAAGTTTTCATCCAAGTTGCAATGAAACAAAAATAAATACTGGAATTTCCTGTAAGAATGAAGAGATGCCATTTACTTCTACAGCATTTATGCATCAAGGACTTCTGTGCAGACTTTGAAGGTTCAAAGTCTAGCTGTCAGTGGTAACAGGAACACAAAATAAAGATTAAGAAATAGCTTCCTATGGTTATTCCAAGGGATAAACCGGTACTTGGAATCTCCCATCGCTCAGCTAAGTTGGTGAGGGCTGGTAAACAGAGCAGAGGCACTGCAGATGCCAGGCAGGGGAAACTGAGGATGCCATGCCTCTATACAAGGTTGTTCTCCTTACATGACAGGTCTTGGACTTCCACACTTCTTACTCAGAGCAACAACACAGGTGTGAGCTGTTAAAAGAACCAACCCTTTCTAATTCTCCAAGTAATGGGTTTATCAATATATACTTTTGACAGTACTTGTGTTTAGTCAGATCATGAATACTTCAAAGTCAACTGGGTCAAAAGAAACAGTTCACCTCTGACATGATATCTAACTTGAGTTTTACTGAAAAAAAAAACAATAATCAAAATAAAGACTACTGAAGTCACTCTTAATCATGGGTAGAAGCATACAGTTTCTCGATAGCTCTGACTACCATTAATTAATATATTCTGAGTCTATTCACGAGGTTGAGCAAATCTAAAAATACACCAGTGCTAAGAATGATGATTTCTGTTTGCTGTGCAGACAGCTTTCCTGCTCGTCGTCTTCAGGGAATCCTTTGCCTGGTGCCTCCGCATTTCAGATTCAAAAAGAGATTTCAAATAATTTTCTGGCAGTTCTCCAGTATTAACTATGACAATATCAATTCAGCAGACAAATGCCAGATTTCATATCGCTTCCAAGTAGGTGGGATTGACAGTACTTTGTTAATGCCCGTCCCCCTCCCAACTTTTCTTACAAATAATTTTTATATCTATTTTCCTAACGAAATTTGATTTTGTCAACATATCCAGTGGGCTTACAATACAGCTATTGTTGCTGGAAATGTCAGTACTTCAAATGTGATTCTCGATGTAGCTCTTATAAGATATTGAGAAATAGCCAAGTAAATTTATTCTTTGTATCTAAAATGTCACTTTAGGCATAAAAAATATTAAATATCATGAATAGAAAAAGTATGTGCACTGTATATCTAATGTGATGACTTGGATAAGAAACAAAACTACCTTTCATACAAGACTACAGTACCTAAGTGGAGGATGTTAATGGCCCCTCTATCAGAGGAAAGGTACAGTAGACATGAAAATAATTTTATAAGATCCTTTATTGTAATCATAAAAACCTGGAAACATGATGAAATCAAGTTGTTAGAGTTTAAAATATAATACACTGGAAGGCATTATATGCCTAGCATACTGCGTATTTTAGAGAGAGACATAACGGCTAAGTAAAATTTCACCTTCCATCAGCAATATAAAAACTGTATTCTCATGAGACAGTCTTCAGCAACCCTCCATCTGAGTCCCTCCACCAAACGCAACAATACCTCCATTTATGGAAGCTGAAAAAATATTGCAGAAAAGGTGTCTTTGCATGCGTAAATAACTGGCTAAAAGACAGGAAGAAGAAAGTTGGAGTAAATGGTCAAAGCTTTCACAGTGCAGTCAGCTCATCAGGGCAGTCTTGCAGAGAGCCTAGGTAGGAGCTGTGCTGTTCAACAGATTCATAGTTAAGCTGGGAAGAGAGGAAGGTGACGCTTTGTGGATGATGCTAAGGTATTTAAGACAGTAAAGGTGAAGACCACCTGCAAAAATCTGCAGATAGACCTTCCATGTTTCAGTGACCAGGCAATCAAAATGATAGATGGAATGCAACAGAAATAAACATAGAGTGACGTAACCAGGGAAAAGAAGTCCTGGTTTTACATACAAAATGACAGACTCTGAGCTGAATATTAATACGCAGGAATGATCACGTAGGGCTGCAACTATTTGTTCTATGACAAAATCCACTCAGACTCCTTGACAGTCAAATATAAATTGAAATAATTAGAGAAAGAATAGAAAACAACAGAGAAAATTAATTTGTCATTGTATAAAACTCACAGTGCACACTACTTGCACATAATTCTGATGTCCCTAATCTCAAAAAGGATATGATAGACTTATAAAAGGTTCGGGATGACAGAGCTCTATAAAATCCAGAGTGAGATGGGAAGGGCGAAAGCCCAGCCTGCTGCCCACTGTCCCTCTCAGAACCAGAGCTAGAGGCACCTCGGACAAAGGTTCAAAATGAAGGAAGGGGGGCGAGGGTTCCTACCTCTGTCCGTTAATATTTGGGTATCCGAAGTTCACATGGGTCTAAGGAGAGACTCAAAAAGTGGGAGAAAACCCCTGTGACTGTGTCTCTGGCTACCCAACTACCCGAGCTTGCTGGAGGCTACAAGAATGTTCTGAGGATGTTTTATTATATACTTGGTCTGAACTCATACCTCCATACAGATACCTGCTTTTCAAGTGAAGAACCTATAAATGATGGAAAGGCATGGAAATAAAGCAGCATCCAAGAGCGGCAGAGAAAAAACCTCCATCTGGGTCATTAAACTGCTGTGAGGCAACTGCTGAGTAAGAAGCACTGCACACATTCAACATGATATGCAAGTATATAAGCACTTCAAATGCGTAAAGGAAAAAAAAGATCACACACAGCCTTGAAGTTTTCCTTGGTCATCTTCAACACTCAGCCACTGGAGATGGCATCAACTGGAGAACGGAGAGCTAGCTTGTGACTCCACTGGCGATTTGCACGGCTACCCAGGGCAGCAGGACCCCGTCAGATGCTCTTCTGGCCACAGCAGTGCTCCAAACCGACCCTCTCCAACTTCTGCAAGCCAAGCTCTGCTTTTTGATCTCTGCCAACTGCTATACCTGGTTTCTGGTCCCAAAAAGTTGCCCAGTTTTGGCTCAGTCTTCACCAAAATGCTGTGTAAACTCCTTTAGGACTAACACATCCATCCCTTGACCCTTTTTGCCAGTCGAAGTAATTCCCTGCTCGCATCAGTAACCCCTGGGGCAGAATATCTTCCCCAAAGTCAAGGACAACAGGATAGTGTATATGTGAATGTATATGCAGACAAGCACAAGAAAAAGAAAAGATACTGAGTATTTATGCAGGTTCCTCCTTTTCAGGATACCGGGCTCGTAAAACCCAGCATCTAAATTCTAGTCTAGACTGAGACCAAAGGTCTAATTAATTTGTTCAAGGGTTAACAGCTTTTGCAGAGATCAGAATCAGACTCCAGTCCTATGTAGTATTTTAATTGCAAAGTATCACCCTCCACAACCAGTTTTTTCTTGGTTCTATTCTACTATAAATAATTAACCTTCCTCTATAATGCCTGAAAGCTCATTACATGCTCCAGTTACACCATTTATAATTATTAAATTATCTGATGATGTTTGCCCTATTGTGTATTTGAGCACCTCAGTGTCAGAGAAGGTTTTAAAGCATTTACAAAATAGGTAAATAATTTATTTTTACATCTGGACACAGTTGACTTTGATCATTTGCTGTTTCGCATTGCATATTATTAAATGCAATCAGTCACCGAAATTACAGGATGTTACCACTTTCCATATGAATGTCTGAATGGCCAATAGTGTCAAGCTGTAAGTGGGATTTTATTTCATAGCAAACATTCTTGTTTAGACATGAATACCCTGTGCCTGTGTGAATGCAGATACCCACAGAATTAAAACTTGTTCTCCGAGCACTTGCTAAAACAGAAACACATCATAGATGCTTGCGAGGAGCCTGAGCATGACTGATAAGAAAGCAATATAAATCTCAGCATACGTTTGCAAACACAATTCTACAACTTTCAGCTGATTCTAACTGTAGATTACTGATCTTCTCCAAGCATCCACATTTTCATCTTTTGCTAAAAATATCCTTTTCCATAGACCAGCAAAGAAGCGGTTCAGGGTGCCCAAACTTTAATAAATCAGACATTGATTCAATCTCACATAAAAGAAGCTTCCCATTGTCCTTTCAAAATAAACAAGGAGGACACAGAGGCCTGCACATAATCACTAAATTACAAAGAACAGATGTGAGACATTAACTAGGAAATGCTCATGCTGGCAAGGAGAAAACACTATAAAACAGCACGCACTGTACCAAGCCAGATTGGCTTTTAAATGACTCATACTTAAGAGATTACAAACAACAAGGAACAAAAATAAAATAGTTCATTTGACTGGGCCTAATACACTTTAGTTACTTTAAATTAACTGCTAATTGTGCCATTTCTTTCCCTTGTACTTCTCCTTCTGACATCCTGGTTGAAATGCCTTGATGGAATGGAATGTACTACAAGAAACACCTTCTAAATCTAGGCATTTACCAGTTGCAAATTTGGTATTAGCTGCAGTGCTCCCTTCAAAACGTGCATTCATTTCTCTGAAAAGAAAGCATTTCCCTCAATTGCCTGTCCAACGCATCACTACACCAAGTATGCACATGATACATTTTTTCCTCAGTTTTTCAGAGCAATTCTCTGAAGTTTTAGTCATTTCATCCCATGTGTTATAAGGCCTATTTCTCACCTTTCACTGGGCAAGAGGAATAGAAGAACAGGAGTCATTTCTCACAGTGATCAACAGTGCACCTCAGCAGAGGTCTGTGCCAGGCTGCTCTACGTACCCCCGAATGACTGAGTCACACCACGGGACTTGGGAGAGCAGAGACAAAGAACCACCATGCAGTGCTGAACTGCAAAAGCAAAATTCCAATGGCCATTGAAGTTCTGTGCACTTTAATTAAGATATTAAGGCAGTTAGGATAATTGTTTGGAAACAGGCTTTCTAAATATAAAATCGGTGTTGACACTGCCTGCCTCTCATAGGCACACGTTTTCTATTCCTACGCCTGCCCTACAAGCTTTCCTTCCCATTTGAAGCAACTTTATTGTCCCAGGAGAATTTAATCAGCTCACCCAATATTGTATACTGAAAAATGCCATCTTGGCTTGCAACGCTAATTCATGCAAATTCCCCAAGCCCACATGTACTCCAGCCGTTACACACCTATGTGAGCTATGTCAAGGAAACTCAGACTTCTTTCGCCCTTGAACAAGGATCTCATTCAATCTCATCCTTCCAAAAGCCACCAATGTCACCGCCGCTGCTGCTCTATCACGTAATGCAGAGCCAGACAACGAGGGCATCGGGATCACAACCGAGGGCTCCTGCACTTTCCATTTAGCTTACTTAGTAAACAAAAGTATTATAATGTTCTTGTAATAGTCTACCTAAACCTTATCTCACAGTACTACTGATAACCAGAGACTTCCTATATTCCAAAAGTAACTGCGAAAAGCATTTCAAATCAAATGCTGCTGTTGACTCCCTCCCTTAGCTGCCCTTCTCCCACTCTGACTCAAACGAGTCTTCCAACAACGCCAACCGCAAAGTAAGTTGCTCCTTCTGTTATTTGTGCCCAAGAATAACAGCTCAGAGAAAAGATGCTCCAAGCATGGGGCAGGATGAAAGGGCGAGCAGGGGTCAGAAAACACAAAAGTACCAACCTAGCAGCAGGTCCCAGCCTCATGCTACCAAAGTAGCAGCTCTGGCTCCTGTCAGTACGTTGGCAACTCTGAAACACTGCTTGAGTAACAAGAACTTGAGAACGCTGCACAGTCACACAGAAAGGAGAAAAAGTGAACAAACAAGACAACTTCAGATTTAGCAAACTCATGTGAACAATCCAGAGGACAAGGCAAACTGCACTAATTGTTCACTTCCTGCTGCATGGAAATCAAGCAGCAGGGGATTGAGAGAAAGGCATAAAGGCTGCTGAACAGCACCTGAAGACAGCACACAGCCCAGGTCCTGTGCCTTTAGGTTAATTGTGCAATTATAACGATGAGCAGATTTTCAGACTTCTCCTGATGTAACTTCAGTCCTGAGTGGGCCAAGAAAGCACAAAACCCAGTTGAAGAAAGAAAGGAAAGTTAAGAAGGGACTTGCAAATCACTGTCTGGGCACAGATCTGCAATCCTACGTGCAAGTAGGCAACAAAGATCCAACTTAAAATTGCTGCTAGGGCTCACTCCAAGGCTCCACAGAAATTATTTCCAAGTGAGTATGTTGGTGTAGACAACACACTACACCTTACAGGTGGGGAATGCCATCATTTGTAAAGATTTCCAGTGATGGAGAAAGTAACACATCCTTCAGTAAGCCGTCTCAGCAACCATTTTAACCTGTTAAAAATCCGGGCTTTATTTGCAATCTGAGTTTTTACTGATTCCATTTGCCAGGCTTTCTTACGCCTTCATCTACTACGTTAAAGAGCACTTTAGTATGGCATAATATATAGACACTTACCAGGCAGAAGCTGCATTAAAACACAACTGTGTTAAACAAAGAGTGCTAAAACACTTTTCCTTGAACAAAATGGACAATTCATTTTTCTCTGTAGATCAAGCATCCTCAAATAATTTCTGCAGCTCTTTTCTGCACCAACTACTATTTCTTTTAAGTGTTGATACTCAGAGCAGATTCTCCAGCCCAGTAATGATCTCATCAGTACTTCATATGGAAATAACACCCCTTCTGAGTGCAGGCTCACTGATATTGCTCTGTATTTGTTATTACACATACCCATGTAAGTCTGTTCTTAAGACCACTAGAGAAAATACAGATAAATTTAATTGGCTGTGTTTAACTTCATTACCCAAAATGTATCAGTGTATTAGGAGAATATTGTGTGTCTTGCTCTTTGTAAAGAAGAGCGTTGAACCAGCTAATCTTGCAGCAGGCAGCTGAGACCTGGAGAAGTACTCCCCTTCTGAACCTGAGAAAGCAAAACACATGGAAGAGACAGACTTCAGGGGTGATCCAAAAAAAAGAGCGGCTGGAAACAACACTGAAGTTAAGAAACGATTTTGTTCAGTGTTTTAATCACGTCTATTGAAGAATAAGAACTGCCATCTCAGAGCCCAACTACAGCATTTATGATAAAGTCCATTCACTTATACCGCAAAAATGCATACTTACTCTTCCTAATCCAAGTTTTTATGTTCATAATCCAATTTTAACAGATTTATTCAAAACTGTTATTCCTGTTCTAATTTCTGAGAAATTTTGAAGTAAAATAGCAAGAAAGAATACAAGAAGAACACAGCCTCACAGCTGTGGTGAACTGTAAATCTTAATTTTAGTGCCAACATTGTCATTGTGTTCCAGGCAAAGGAAGCCTGAGCATTTCACGTTCCCTTGCTTCTACCTCTACTTTCACAACTATCTTGTGAAAAGCACAGGATCACGGCAGCACCTCTGTTATTCAAGGCACATTTCCACTAATAGCAGAAACTCACGATGGCATTAAAATAAAGACTTCAAACCAAGACAGCACATTTTGAAAATCACTATTTCTCCTATCCACTACAAGGGGGAAAAAAAAAAAAAAAACGAAAAAACAAAAAGGGAGGAAAATACCAANCAAAACTGTTATTCCTGTTCTAATTTCTGAGAAATTTTGAAGTAAAATAGCAAGAAAGAATACAAGAAGAACACAGCCTCACAGCTGTGGTGAACTGTAAATCTTAATTTTAGTGCCAACATTGTCATTGTGTTCCAGACAAAGGAAGCCTGAGCATTTCACGTTCCCTTGCTTCTACCTCTACTTTCACAACTATCTTGTGAAAAGCACAGGATCACGGCAGCACCTCTGTTATTCAAGGCACATTTCCACTAATAGCAGAAACTCACAATGGCATTAAAATAAAGACTTCAAACCAAGACAGCACATTTTGAAAATCACTATTTCTCCTATCCACTACAAGGGGGAAAAAAAAAAAAAAGTATCGTCATTAGAACGATAGTGAGAGAAGATTCTACCTGTACAGGGAGAAAAATGAATGGACAAGAACCAGAGAGCGATAGAAAACATTTAAAATTTAAGTGTTTTGCATGTAAGTTTTCTATGACAAGGTCTACAGGGTAATAATGTGAAGGGATCAGAATACTTCTTTCCTCATAAAAGCAGAACAACTATTTACTATAAAGTCACTGGGATTCTTCAGCACGTTTCATTCATTATGCACACAGCAAAGGAATGCAAGGCAGGAACAAGTAGGTATTGCACTCACCAAGGCCACGCAAGCGTCTCAGAAGGCATAAGAAATGTAGTGGCTGAGACCCCAACCTGTTAGTAAATATCTCTTCTTATTATTAGACATTAAGAAGAACTGCCACACATGAGATTACCTCCATACGAGCCCTAAAGGTCTCAATTTGAGTATTTCTGAAGGAGAAAACAGATGCAAATTTGGTTTTGCTGGAACACACTGATGTTTGAAAGACAAGGCTCATGCACCAGCTGATAAGAGAGCAAATGTGCACACCATCTATTTGGAAACAATCCACCGTAAGGGACTGTTACCTTCAGGCAGACCAGAAACCATGCAAAGAACTGGACAATCAGTCAAACTGGCTGTTTTGTTACCTTCACTGATGAAAATACCCTGTGTGTCCACTCTGTCCATGTTTTCCTGCTCTAGGGTCTAGAACGGCTTCTGAAAAGGAAGAGTGATTCAGCTCATCACATATACTTTGAGAAAAATAACAGCCAAGCCTATACACTGAGAAGCACGCAGTGCAGGTCCTTCACTGGTGGCCCGTTTAACACCCAGGAATTTAGAGAGAGTAGTCTCTAGCAGCATTACTCTGCCAACCAACAATATCTGTCTTGCCGAAGAGGGAGCATAAGCCCAAACTCTGACTTTGTTTCTCGGAAATAATTTCCAGAGAGGCTCAGGAGTGTCTGATGCAAACCTGGCACAGGCACACAGCGCAGCTGACGGACAGCACTGTTTCAGACATTAAGAAAAGCACTGTCTTATCCTTTTCAGACGTCTTCAAAGCAGTGATGGGCAGGGCCCTTGAGAGAGCCAGGAAGGGAGGACATACACCTATCAGCCCAGGGTCAAGCCTCCCTGGAAAGAAATCCATGGATACTTCTCAGCGACCAGCTATGAGGCCCAAGATAAAAACGTTTCAGTGACGTTTGCCACAGCAGCCTTTTTTTTATTTAAAAAAAGAATTGAACAGCAAGTTTCTTGCTATTGTTGGAATATGTGTAATAATCACAGACACCCTTTGCCGAGGGCAATTCTCACAGTCTGAAACGCAGCCTGCCTGTGAATTAGGTGGTAATTGCACTCTTCTTTGCTTATTTATGTTCTTCTCTATGTTTGAACACTAGCAGCACAAGTAATTCATCAGGGTTTGAACCGCACCGTATGACAGAATAAGGACTAACAGATAGGAATAGGAGGCAGAACAGCCTGACACATTTCAGCTCCAGAACGGAAATGTTATTATTCTTAGCTCAGGTCCACGCATCCCCAAACAATACACTAGCCCAGCATCAGGGTCGAGCCTCGTACTGGGGGATAAGAAAGAGAGCACCAATTTTTTTCTGTTTGCACTTAACCAGTCCTAATATTAACTCTTGTACAACCAGGTGCAGAAGCAGCCGCCTTGTACTCACACAGCGCCCGCGCCAGGCGGGTCACAGACAGGCGGCCGCGGAGCAGCAGAAACGAGCTGCCCCTCCTCACTGTATCTTTTTGTCGTCAACCAGTAATTGAAGGGACCAAAGTCTCCCATTGACCAAGCAGGCTTTGGCTAGGAATGAGGCAAAATTTCCATAAAGTCTGTTGTGTGAAAATGATACAAATTGATATTATCCTTCCTGCACAAGGAGAGAAAAAAAGGAAAAGGATGTAAGCTACCTTCTGCTTGGCCTTGCCTCTGATCTCCCAGGCATCTAGACACAGAAATGGATTCCCCACGTCCTTTGATCTGCTCTATCATTCCCTTGCAATTTTGTGGCTAGTTTCAGTGCTATGAAGTTTCTGAAATTACAAGTTTTTTTAAATTATCTTCTCTAGAATAGGTCTTAGAAGACAGATGGAATATGTGAAGCAAAAAATAGAACTTGAAAGCGCAACACTGAGCAAATATTTTTAATATTCCAGTAATCAATGCTGCAGCAAATTCTTCTGAGCTGAACACTCTATTTGCCAGACACAATGTCCATCTGAACTACAGCACTGATCTTCTGTACATGTCACAGAGAAACATATTAAGAAGAAAAGTGTTTGATATTCTTTATGTCCTAGTCATTTCTGTTCTAGTATGAAGAAGACTCGCATCAGCTATGAAAATAGGTTCAAGATTCCTGACAAAACTGAAAGGGTGATTAAAACATTTAACCAAAAGTAAGGAACAGCAGAAGTAACACAGAGGAAGAGAAGAGTAAAGCACATTCCCCATTATTTCTACAAGTCAAAGCACAAAGAAGCGCATTGCTTGTGGTATGTGCTACTAAGAGTTTATTCTGAGCTGCAATCCTGCACGCCTACAGCTCAGCACTACATACCTAAAACTGAGTAATTATTTTGTAATTATTAATACTTTCCAGAACTGAAGAACAGGTCCCCAGTTGCTATAAGACAACAGCTGAGGATCTGTTCTGCGCCTTACCCCACGTTTGGATGGGATGAAGGTGGTGTCACTAGACCCTCCCCTTAGGGCTACCTAGGCCACCTCAGATCTGTAAAAAGCAATTTAATGGGTCAGAAATACTGTTAAGGTACCAGACAGACAGCCCAGCCCGTACTGTCCTAGGTGTTTCCTCCCAGAAAGAGACTTGCAAATGGCGTACCTTGACCTCACCACGCTTCTCAGTGTGCGATTACAAGAATTGCGCAGATATGCAGCAAAGCCTGCTACAGACCGCACACTTTGACCCCAGTAAGTGGCAGTGGCAAACGCAGCAGCAGCAAAGTCCCTTGCACTGAAAGAGAAGGGTGCATTTTGACATGAGAGATGATCACATGAAGCAAAATAAAGCTATAATAACTGCAAAGTTTGAAATTGTCTATCTGAAATTTCTTCTCTTGCTTTGCTGTTATGCATCCTCTTTCTTTAGTGGAGATGGTAACACCCTTGCCCCAGCAGGGGTTGATTTTTGGAAAGCCTTCTATCTACTACCACTAAAAGTTATTTTAAAATACATTCAGAACACAGTATCTCCCTTACTTCAATTAAAAAGTTTATTTGGGAAGCTATTCACAGGTCCCATTACACCTGGAGTGATTCCCACATTTCAGAAAAAGCCTTCAAACTCCCCTTCATGGCTCTGGCAAGGCTAATAATAAATTGATAATAAACATTTTATCATAAGTACTATGAACCAATGAAAAGCAGTTTCAAAAGATCTAATATTTGCTATTAAAATTTTTCCCAAAGTTCATTAATGAAACACAGTAATCATAAACACCATATAATGTTTTGCAATGACAGCTGTTAATAAATAATTGCAACAGAAATTTATCAAAATGCTCTAAAAATACGCATGCAGATCCCACTTACTTTCAGTACAAGGCATCACAATTCTGTATGCATTTATTTTTTAAGCTTAAAATGGCCACACACATCCACCTGTCTGGAGAGCAGAGTCCATCTGACAGATGCTGCAATTCTAAGGATGCTAGAAACTCTTCAAAACAAACACTAGACTGACCTTTACAATTGCAGAAATTATGTACATTTTAGAATGAAATCCAAGGTGGACCTACAACCCGTCTTCGAGAAAAAGCTATTATCTATACCAGTTTTATGACTCGTAAGTGTATGTATATATGGTTTTCATTCTTCTCTAAAATTATTCTCCGCTGCTGAAGTGGACAGGTATTTGAAAATTAAAAAATACAGGCTAGCATTAAAAAAAAATCTTTAGTGTTCATTCTCATCTCACAAAACGTTTCAAGACTTTCTATTTGTGAGTAGATTCTGAAGAAACGCCTTCACCCTCACTATCTTTCTAATCAGCAACTTAACATACCGTTTTATGATGTGTTCCCATTACTAGGATGGTAAAATTTCTCCAAACTTACAGGATTGGACTCAGCAATGTAAGCTGAACAAAGCCTTCATGATTGCACAGGTTGATAACAACAGGAACATTCAGATACAAGTATACTTAAATTTACCTCTTTTTTAAACCACTTCACACAACAGCAACAGCACATCTGAGACTGAAGAGCTGAAAGACATCCGCCTTGTGCCGTAACTTATTCACCAGGAGCAGGGCAACCAGCAGACAAGTCTACTGCGCGGTCGGGGTCAGGTTTACCCGGGGCTGATGACAGCTCCGATCCGTCCTCCTGTGTGCTGGCCAGGCAGGAGCGCCCTGTACTCACAGGGTCACCTTCACCAGCTTCACTGCACAAATTAGTCCTAAACATGTACCTGCAGTCCTGCCAGTCCTCTCATTCCTGAAGCTGCAGACAGCATTTGGTTAAGAACCACCTTCAACTGTGTCAGGTCTAAATGGTCTGGCTCCTGCACGCAACAGTGAAACTACTTTACAGCAGCTTCAAGATTAATTTTTGCATGCAACTAATAGCAAGCAAAGCTGACAGTTACTCATTGTAGCCTCTAGGGAAAACTCCTGGGCAGGAGCTCCAGACACTGCTGAAAAATCTGGAACAGCGCACAGCATGAAAATATTGAACTTGCTTCTCTTTCTGCAAACAGACTGAATGGAATTATCAAGGACTCCACTGGTGAGAAACAACAGGTTGTCATACACATTGCCACAGGACACCAGATAGTAACAACAGAAGAAAAAGAAATGTGCTGTTCACTTTCATTGCTTGAAGACCTGGAAGTCACTGAAGAGAAAAAGCAATGAGAATTTCAGCACCGGGGTTGTTCACAGTGGAACTTCTCATTACAATAATTGAAAAACAGGAACAGACAATGAGGAAGCCAATATTACCAAAACCTAAGCATGTTCCTTCAACAGCACGTACCAGGAAAGCTAACAAGACAAGAGTAAGAATACGGACATTAAAGAAAAAAAAAGTTGAAAAAAAAAGATGCTGTGGGCTTTTGACTTGATCAAGACAGGATTCAAGTAGCAGGAAAACACCATCTCAATTTCCTGTAAAACTGCATTGTATTTTCTGAGTTTTATACCATGAACAATGCCCCACTGTTAAAGTGTGACCCAAAGTGAACGCTTTAAAAAAAAAAAAACCAAAACCTTAAAGGATGCTCCAGAACAGACCTGTCATTCACCACACTCTCCTCTCTGAAATTCTTTCCAGCTGAAGATTCCTAAAAAAATGATCTGACAATTTTATTTTTTTGTCACTTACATTACAAGAAAATAACTTCATTTTTCAGATATGCTAGAACAATTTTTCCCATCTTTGTTGCAACATCCACAGATTCAGTAAATGGAAATTTTTAACAGCATGCACTCAGCACAAAAAAACAAAAGCATAAAATAACAGCAGACATCTAACAAGAAAAATTGAGTACTATTAATTCCTCTGGACAAAGGTGTATATAAGACTTTTGCCAATGAAAATGGCTAAAACTGAACATCCAGCAACCACAATTTTGTGGACTAACAGATGTCTAACAGATGATAAAAATCAGAGATGATCTTTATTTCCACTGAAACCATCACTGCTTGAAAGGGCATGAAGCTTTCACAGGAAGAAATCCTTCCAAAACGTACTTAGGACGAGCCTGTTTAGATAATGGTGGAGATTAAAAGCACATCTCCCTGAGTGCACTCAACGTCCCCCCTGCTTGGGACACGGGCAAGCACTTCGGAAGAACCATAACATTATCTCCTGGAGGCGGTCACCACGGGTGCAGCTACAGAGGCTGTAAAGGCTTCCACGGCTGCACATTTATGACCTGTGAAGTTGGAATTAACTTGATGTCCTATGGAAACATTTATACGAACCTCCCTGGTTTAACACAGCAGTTAAAACACAGAACTTGCACTGGCCGAAAGAATAAATTACACTTGTTAACTTCTCACCTGGGATGCGTAAGATCAGGCACACATTCTGAGCCTGATTCTTGCCCAGTGAAGAAGAGCTCGCAGCAGCAAACCGAGGGAGGGAGGGAGAGGTAAAATCCAGTGCTATGGTAATTGAGCTTGAGATCCACAGGCAGAGAAAAAATAAGGTAGCGTAAATATTTTATGTCCTTGTTTGTACTTATGAGCAAAGATGACTCTAGCAACTGCCCACACAGAAAGGAGAGCCACGTAAACCACCACTGTAGCTCGGCAGTCCCAACGCAGCAGTACTGCAGGACCTTTTTTCCTCTCCTGTTTACTGAAAATGAGTGCAAACCACAAGACCAGCAAAATAATCCCCAGGAAGGTACTGCTGGCTACAGAAATGACTCTGTTAACCCGACTCTGCATGTCGCCAGGCTTCCTTCTGTACGTGGGTCACGCACAGAAAGGAGATCTTGAACTGTTCCAAGAGGGCGATGTCCCCTCTCCCCCAGAGCAACTACCAGGCGCTGCAGCGCTTGGGACAGGCACTCTTCCCCCCGCCGCCTCCCGAACCTCACGCTTCCCCTGCTCAGGGAGGGTATGTGACTGCACCCAGAGCGGACTGAGAAAGGAACTTCGACCTACAAAGAAACCACACTTTACGCACAGAGAAGTAGCATTAAATAGAAAGGAAGAGAGAAAGACTTCTCTTTTCCCTAGCTCTCTGAAGCCTTCAGGACATCATCAACTGGAAATAACTCAGAAGGAGACACAAAGATAAAGGGATGATTTCTTAAAATGGAGGCAGTTACAGAACATCAAAACATCCTTCAAAGAGCTAACCAAGAATGGTCCTCTGTCCAGACGCCCAAGCACTTCTGCGTTTTCCCTAGCGTACACCTCTGGCCTGATACTCTCCTCTCTGCAAAGGCAGACTGATTTCCCTGTTAAAAAACAGATTATGCAGAAAGAAGAGCACATTAAACTTGCGTCTACAACCCAACAGAACCAGGAAGGTATACCCTAATAAATATTGATTTTGCCATTGCTGGCAGCAACCATTAACTTGTCATTGTCCCGACAGCGCAGGGTTTCAAGACTTGTCAAAATAAGGGAGTGGTATTCACACTGAGGAAAAGAAGAATCATAAAGCATTTAACATGAAATTTGACAGTGATTTACAAGACAATAAGCCGGCTGTACGTGCAAAAGTGAAACAGCCAAGGGTTGGAAGTTAAACTCAGCTGGGACTCATCATCCTTTACCCAGACACCTTTTCTCATAATAATCCGAAAATAACTTATTTATTTATTTATTTTTAATTTCTACCACTGGGCCAGATTTGCTTGGAACTGTCCAATGTTTTCAAAACCTATTAATGTCAGGGAGAGAAATGAAAATGGGTAAGTGCACAAAACAGGCTGTATGGTCATACAAGCCTAATTTCCACAGATAAACCAAACTAAGGATGCATGAGGGAAGGAAAGCAGAAGGACCCCCGGGGAAAGAAAATGGACAGAAGCAGTCTATTATATCACTTTTGTTATGAACAGAAGTGAGTAGGACTCCTGTTACATGTACTTTATACTTATCTACTTACTGAGTCTTTACATCTTCAAGGTATTTGAATGTTTTGTTCCACAACAGTGCACTCAAAAAAAACAAACAAACAAACAAACAAAAAAAAAACAATAGCTTTTTCTGGGTCCGGATCCCCATGAACATACATGATGTTATTAACTGTCAAGTCACATCAAGAATGGGAAGGAATCAGAAGTCTGATGAAATTAGATCAAGTTTTTATACTTTAAAAATTACCTGAACATTCAATTGAAGGTTTTTCTCAAGTTTTGTTGTCTAAATTTTCACATCAAATCACCTATGGCAATGAAACCAAGTGTTCAAGAGAAAACTGAAAGGTAAAGTAACTGTCTGACCGGGTAAGGCCAAGCGAACCAATACAGCTGCAACAAGCAGTAGCCAGACTTCCCACCTGCTGCCAAAACAAACTACCTCTTCTTTCAGCTCTCAAACAGAAGACAAACTCCTCTTTCCGAAGCAAAAAGCACATATTGCTGCTGCGCACAAACTGGTTGCTCACCGTCAGCCCGCTGCAGCTTCCAGGCGTGCAGGAACCCACAAAGGCAGGAGCGCCCAGAGGTCCGGGAGGGGAGATCTTTAACCACAGCACCAGCTTCCTGAACTGGGGGCTACACGCAGAACCTACTTAAGGACATATCGGTTTTCATTTGTATCACAAAGCTTGTTACTTAAAGGCGCCAAATCTCAGCTAGAAAACGCTGGGCTGTTCGGGAAGTATCCACAGAGCCAGAGGAGCTTTTCCCTTAAAGAATTTCACCAACTTCCCATACCATGAGCAGCCCCCTCCTGCAGAGAGTGAAAAGAAATATTAAGTACTAGAAAATTATTTTAAAAAGAGAAAAAACAATGCATTATGAAATACTAAAATTAACAACTTCACTTTCTTTTAAATTAGACAAATGGCCCCCTTCTCTTCCCTCCACAAAAAAAATAACTCAAAACATTCAGATTGAGGCACTAGATATCAGCAAAAATTAAAACAAACAAAAAAAACCCTCTGGATTTCTTAACCATGGATCTTTTCAATCGTACTCAGAAGAAATGGCACAAGAAGTAACGATGTTTTTTGACATTACTTTGTTTCCCCTCTTCTTCATGCTTCGCTAAGTACACACACACACATTGTGTTTTATTAAAATAAAAAAAAAACCTTCTGAGTTTCCTAGAGTATTTTACACTACACCATTATTGATTTCTGCAATGCTTCATATAAAAAAGGGCCATAGCTTATGAAAAAGGCCCCACGGGTTATCACTGTGACTAATACCATCCACTCCTTAAAAATAATAATGAGCTTTAAACCATCTCTGCCTACCAGTACTGAAGAAAGCCTACCTGCCCTCTTCCAGAGCAGGCAGTAAGCGAGGCAGATGGAAAGCTGACCTGCAAGAGAGACCAAACATACTTCCTGCCGTTTCCTATTGATAGGCAAGGTATCAGTTTAACAAACATGTCCTGAAACCTATGTTAAAAAAAAAAAAAATCACACCAAAACAACAACAAAAATTGATTACATCTGTCTATATACAGGCATCCTATTTATAGATTTAACTAAGAGCAACCAACAAGCAGGACACACCTGTTTTCCATCTAGGAAAAACAGAGCAACAGTTAGAATGATAAAAATCACAGAAGGCTGTGTGCGAGTTTATGCAGGTGTTAAGCCTAATGCCGACTGAAGACCAAACATTGTAGGCCATCAGTCCAAATGCCACGGTACCCCAAATTCCTCTGAAGTCTCTCCAAGGGCTGGTAAGACTATCCAAACGCCAGCAACAACCTGGCAAATCCAAAGGGATCTATAAGAACAACCATTCTTTGGATGCTCGGCCCTTTCCAGTCATCAGGACTTCACCAGGACAGAAGGGATTGTATTTTGGTTTCTATAGCAGAGCTGGTGATGAGCACTTAAACTAGTTTTGCGCCCTTCTCCAAAGGGAAATTTTCCCCCTCTGGACCTTCCTGGCCTCTCCCGTTTACATGCGGCATTGCTAGAACCTGGATGATAACACGTACTCTTCCAAAACACGGGCAGGCATGAGATATCTCAAACAGGGATGTATTCTGACAGAACCACCACAAACATCCAGGTGCTTCAGCAGCTTAAGTACTCCAAGACGGATATATGCATCCAAGCTGGAGAACTGCCAAGCAGCCTTTGAGGCCAATTAAAGAAACGCTAGTGTGCCAAGAGGTTTCTTGTCTCTCCCAAGACTAAAATACCAGCTAGTCCTCCAAGCAACCTCCCTCGCCTGTATTTTACTACACAGTATTCCGCAAGGGAACCGAGGCCTCTTGCTTGCCGTGGCTAACGCCAATTCCCCCCGTTTGCCCCGCAGGCCGAGGCGCAGGGCAGTGACTCACGGCTGCTTTCAGGAACCGGCCCCCGGGGCCCAGCTGCTACCACGAACGCAGGGGGATGACCCACATCAAATTGCTGGAGTTCATGACTACTGCTGGAAACAAACTATGGAGCAGTGCTTTATAGTCAAGTTTTATAATGCAACTGTTTTCTTGTTTTTTTTTCTTCTTAATTTTAAGATTATGAAACCACTAGGGCAGAAAAACGTACTTGCGTATTTCCAGGGGATACGCAGCAATTCTGGGCACTGTGGGTCTCGCGTGCTGTGATCACCTTGTTCTCTCTCAGAAAAATCTTTACTTATATGTCAGGCTAAACAGCAAACTAAGCACAGTGGACAGAAAAAACAATATTAGTAACCATTTATAGAGTTTGGAAAACAGTCTCAGATACAAAGAAGTAAAAGCTAGCACAGGAGATTTTTGTCTAGAGGAATGAGGCAGTAGCTGTTCTAACAGAAATAGAATAGAAACTAAATCTTAAGAGTAGTTTAAGCCCTTTAGACAGCAACGGGGTCCTCTGAAAAACCAGGGACTTCTTTGTCTTACAATTACAATATTTTTTTATTTCATTTTTCAAAAGCATCTTCCAAGACAGTTCTTTCAGACAACTATGCTGTCAGATCTTTGGTGCTGCACATCCTCCCACTTTAAGAATATGGCATTTCTTTGGCTCTGGACTTTTTGATTTTATAAAGTATATTTTTCTTCCCTATACTACCATTTAATGTTATGGGTTTTTTTTGTTGTTGCTGTTGTTTTTTTAATGGAAACAAGATAAATATAAATACATGATAACTATAGGGAATGATTTCGTGTAGGACACTTCTCCTAGCTACAATTTTTCTTTTACTGTATTAACTATTTATTTCAATACGATACACAATCCCAGCCGAAGTAATACATATATCAGAACAGCACTCAAAAAGCCATTTTAAATAAATAACAAAGAGCCTGATATTTTCATATTTGGTCAGAACCTGATCTGGAAAGACAGCTGGAAAAGCACTTGCTCCCTCTGAGCTAGCTCAGGCAGTCCAAAGACTCTCAGTCCACGCCACCCTAAGAAACCTTTACCGGGTCATAATACAGTTGTCCATTATAATTTTCAATAATTGCCCCATGAACACACTTCAGCATCATTAAACATAATTTTGAACAGCAGTATGCACAGAGGCATTCTTCCCTATCCATCTGCGCTCACAGACAATATATTGCAAAGAACCACTGAAATTCAGCGGGATGAGAGGAGAACGGCAATTACAAGCAAAGCAGGCTTGCCTGGCGATGTCCAGCGCTAAGATGGGGCCTCGGGGTGGTGTCAGACAGTGCACTAGACAAAATGATCTGGGATCTGGATGCAGATGAGACAATAGAGACGGCAGGGAGATGTCCCCAGCCATGGCTCCAACCATGCTGCGTACGCGCTGAGGTACCAGCAACGAGGGGCTTCAGAGCCAGGGAGCAGCAGACTTGCCTATTTCTCCTGTAGCAGTATACTCTGCTGCTACGGAACAGCCCCTTCCCCCTCTTTTCACCATCATTTGTTGATAAAGAGGAAAATCTGGTATTTCATTGACCTTCAGAGCTTCCTCTCCTCTGCACAGGGCAGCACTTGTTCCCTGGCTTAGGTTTATTGGAAGAGGAAGAGGAAAAAAAAAAAAAAAAAAAAAGAGGAAAGCTGTCTATAGCACAACCAGCAGAGCTTCAGCTCCCCTTCTTGTCTCGGTCAAGGCTTGCGCCTGGGCCTCCCGGCCTGTCTGAGGCTGTTCCGCAGTGGAGGTCGGGAGCAGGAACACAACCCTCAGAGGCAGTCCCAGGGCCAGGAAGGGCCTGTGGGGTAGGGTACGGAAACCCAAAGGCAGAGAAAATCACTCACACTGCTACAATGTAGAGGAAGCTCTCCAAATCAGCAGAGAAGAAAAAGAAATGAAACTGCGTTGGGTATGTTCTGCCTTGGCCATAAGTGAGGCACAAGGAGAAGAACCTCCAGTGCTTTCCCTCTTTGGCCCCGGCGATGAAATCCCTTCTTTCCTCAGGAAGGGGAGGAGGACCCCCACTGTTACAGCACACACGCAGATTCCCTCTAACAACAGCCCTGTCAATCTCTTTGAACAGTTGCACGTGGTGCAGCACCCAGAGAAGACCAAACACCGCGGCCATCTCGGTGTCACGATTCCAAGAAGCGCGATGATTCTCCTGAGGCCCAGAGCTGCCGCTATTTGACGACTTCTTTCAAACACTCCCTGCTCCTGCTACAAAAATGCTGGCAGACTCTACCTCTCCCCTCCATTTTTTTCTTTCATTTATTTTTTATTTAACCCCCATAACTTCAAAGATTCATTTCAGACAGTAACCCAAGCGACCCAATTTTAATTCTTGCTTACAAAACGCATTTTCCTGGTCCTGCTTCTGCACAAGCTGGTTACAATTAAACCCTGAACACCTGCCCTTCCCTCAGAGCTCTCTCTCTCTCTAACCTTGCAGAGACAGGTTTTTGGTCCGGTTCAGAACTAGTGAGATTCATTTGCTCTCCCTGGGCTTCAGGAAAAGCTTTTTGGTACAAGCCCATAAAACTTCTTCCTTGACGCATACTTCATCCTGGTCCTAACATGCCCTGCATCCGAGTTTCCTCCCACCTCCACTCAATCTGAAATAAATTACAAGCCACACAGAATGAGGACATCCTTTACCATTACAGTGGGGGGAAAAAAACTGCTTTTTCCTTTTAATTTAAGGGAATGCTGCCTTTCTGCTGGCACGTTTTAGGACTCCAGGGATGCACAGAACTTATTTCCAATTTCAGGTACGGTAAGTGTCTGGCAGGACAGCGTGTTCACTCAGTGCACGGTTCTTTCAGTGCTGTTCTTTTTTTCCTTAAAGTTGATTAGGAAGCCTTCTGTGGTCATTTGACAACTACATTTGTATTAAGGTTTGGATTTATTTTTTGTTGGTTTCCTTTTTAAACCTACGACAAAGCCTCAGCTATCACTCCTTTTTAGTTCATATTTTCTTCAAGATCATTAGCAATAAACATACAGCTGAAAGCACTAAGTAAAGATTTCTAACACACTGAAGAATGAGGGTGGGGAGAAAAGAATGTACAATTTTTACATTATTACAAGGAAGGGATTTTAGTTTAAGGCAAGGGTTCACATGCTATTTCCTCCCTCAGTAACAACACTAAAGAGTAGAGCACTATACTTTTTTTTTTGCTGTTGCTGAAGACGAGAGAGACTAGGGAACCCAATGGACTTTACTCTTTAGTTTAGGAAGTGTTGTTATGCCCTGGTTTTCCTGACAATACGTCACATCAACCTTAAAACAAACTAAAATTTCCTTATAGCGTTTTCCAAACCAATGACCGACGTGATCAAACCCCTATTTTCCTCAAACCCACCCTTTCACGGTTCCCCAATTCTGCACAGATAAAATTCAAGCCACTAAGTAAAGCACGTAGCAGGGAAAAAGGTGTTGATTGTGAAAGACACCTCTGCATTTCTGCGACAGTGTAAATAGCTAAAGGATCAGATTGCAGATAACATCTCTGTGTTTAAATAATTTATTTTCTTGCCATGTACTCTTTTAAGTCAGTGTCGAGCACACAAAAATGCAAAAGAAACGGGTGAAGCAGCTTACCGTACCACTCAAGCATAAATGTCACTGTTAAATGAACCTTATATTACCAGCTTAGCTATTGGGGTTAGCATTTACAACTCTCTAGAACTCAGAACAAACATTTTTATCTGGACCAATATCTATCAGTAAACCTAATTAATGCTGAAAGCCTTTTTCTACAAATATTCAACACATGCTGCTCCCCCAGATTTCCATTTCTTTCCTTTCCAACAGCTTTCCACTGTTTTTCTCGCATTGTTGAAAAAGGGATGCAGGTATCTTACCCTTGCATCTAAATCTCTAAATTTTGCTTTACACTTTCAAAATATGCATAGTCAGGAGCCATTATTGTTCTTACAAAAATTAGTTAATTTGAAGTATTCAAAAAGAGATCTACCCTCATCATTAGGCTGTCAAAAAACACTGTAAAGATCCATTACATATTCTTATCTTAATTACAATCCTGAATCTCTTTGACAGTTTCCTCCACCCCTACTCTACCTGGGGTTTGAAAAGGCTGCCAATAGCAGGATTCCTCTAGGGTCAGGGAGGAGGAAGAAAGGAGCAGATGTGTGAATCAGTCTCCAAAAAACAAACAAACCAAAAAACTAACCACAGATAAAAACTTATGGAGCAAACAGACAAAATGAGTAACAAGTGAGCGGGGCCAGGTGCCATTCTCCTGAGAACTGCAAAAGAAGCTGGGGACGGGAAAGCTGAACCATGCACCAGGAAAGCAACCTTTCACTTCAAACCACCCTCTGGACCCACAGATAGAAGGTGACTAGAAAGAGGCCAGTTTTTTTTTCCTAGAAAAACAAACAAACAAACAAAAAACTAGCAGGAACAGTTGCAAAGAGCAGAAATTGTGTGCAGATGAACTACCATATGGGGAAGAGTCAGCCCAGCTTTTGTAGGGTGAAGATACATCTCCTAAATCTCCTGGAGTTTACTGAATATGACCAAATACACAATAAAAGGTGTGGTGGTCAACAAAGCCTGCTTCCATTTTCTAAAGGTTTCAGCATAGTCTTCCAGCAAAGACTCCTACAAAAACTGTACTGACATAAGATATGAGGAAAGGCTCCTGCCTGTCTCATCAAGCAGCTAAACAGAAAATGAGGAGATAAAGGTAGGAATAAATGGCCATTGGAATATCTCAGGATCAGTGCTATGCAACATGTTCCCAAAATAACTGGGAAAGGGGGTAGGAGGGTGAGATGACAAACTTTGCACCGAAAGAAAGCTTTAGCTTATACATGCTTGGAGTTGAACCGTAGAAAATACCCTCTAGTTCCTACCCAAGCCCTCAAACATGCATGGGAAGCACTAAGAGGTATGAGAACTGGAGAAAACTGTCAGATGGCTATGGCAGATTGCCAGTGGTACTGGCATATATATGATGGGAGGGGAGAGAAGCACCCATCTGGTGGAAAAAGATTCAAAGTTTCAATTATTTTTCTCAGCAGATCTTTACTCATTGTCAGATACTCATGCATTTATGTTCGTGAAGCCCTAAAATCCATTCCTAACTAGCTACAGAAACAGCTGAATGACAAGCACAAGACAGCCTTACGCTAAGTGAGATCTCACAAAAATACTTTGGATGTTAAAATAGAGAACAGCCTTAATAACCTGCAGCCTGAAAAGATTTGAAAATGCTTTTCAAATGCCATGTCAATAACTACTTCCAAAGACAGTAATTTTTAAGGTTCAATAGCCTATTAGAAGGTGAATTTGAAACACTTAAGGCATCTCTCTCCTTGTTAATAGGGAGGATGTTTCACTTCGTAACTCCATACAGGAAAGAAAACCTAGAAGGTTAATTCAAGCTCTTGGGTTCCCTACTATTCCTAGAATGCAAGTATCTTTATTTTCAAGCTTCAGGGCAGGTATCGTACCATGTTGAAACTGAGTCTAAGGAATCAGGCCACAAAACACAACATCATTAGCTGTGCATCTTCCAGATTTAGGCTGTAAGCTAACGGCAAGCTGACAAGGCTTCTAATATATTATACAAATGAAATAAATTGTTTTTTTCTCCTCATAAAATGAAATAGACGTAAAATTCTTACTTCAAAATACGACTATCCACTGCATCTCTGGAAGACTGCATTTTTGCTGCTAAAATTAAAGACCTAGCATCAGAATAAAAAAACATGTATGCTTCTGGCTAACGCTCCGGGTTGTAAGTCTGAAAGAAGCCCATGCCTCAGCGCTCTTCATGCCGAGCATTTCCTGGCTAGAAGGTAACATGAACTAAACACACTGCGCAACGTTGATCATAGTACAGGATGCTACAGCTAACCAAATAATATTAGTATATTCAACAAATATATATAAGTATTACCACTGCTATAAAATAAAGAATTTGAGACTCTTATACCTTTACCAAACACCCAATCTCCATCAAAAAGAAGCTAGTATGATTTTTTTTCATTTATGGTAAGGTAGCATGGCAGATAATGAAGAGGCAGAATATTAGCAAAGCAACAATAACATATGGATAACGACTCTCACAGATTCCAGCGTGAGCTAAAGTTCACTAACCTGTCCTGCTGACACGCAGCGGCACAGAAGATGAACAGCCCAGCCTCACAAGATACCTAAGGAAAAAACGTTCTTTAAGAAGAGTCAAATTTCACCCTACAACAAAGACACCCCAAATGAATGACTATCAATACAACCTGCAGAAAATAAATTTTGACTTGCATCCTTTCCTCTCTATTTTTGAAACTTTGCTTTTGGGCTGTAAATCCATGCCCAGTCCTATCAC
This sequence comes from Chauna torquata, assembly GCA_013399475.1. Lineage (NCBI taxonomy): Eukaryota > Metazoa > Chordata > Aves > Anseriformes > Anhimidae > Chauna > Chauna torquata. The sequence goes on along the minus strand of VXAL01005236.1, from coordinate 9,799 downwards.
CAGCAAGAGAAAAAAGGGATGGGCAAGCAGTGCAGATTGGTTCCATGTTCACATGTTTATAGCTATCAGAGTAAAACAAAGCTGTTTTAGAAAAAAAAATAAAACCATAAGCCAGTGATACTTTCCTCCTTGCCTTGTGTAAAAGTCAAAATGTGAATCCCAATATTAACCATCCAAGAACCCGCTACACACAAGCACATTTAACATAAGAGATGCTCATTAGAAAATGTCTTGAAGAGCACAAGAAACATTTAAGCACAACTGATGATGAAAGTTGACACCACGAAATCTGATACTTAATTCAATGTTCCTGCCTGTAGCAGGTTTATCATTTAGCTTTCATTAGTAACCTGTACTTTGATGTGAAACAAGATTTTTTTACTGTCATGAATGTTTAACAGACAAAGAAACAGGAGGAAAAAGCTGCACACTTGCAAAGCTGGAAGACACTGAGTAATGGTATTTTGATGTTAGTCTTCACTTCAACCAGAAATTATATATACCTGCTGCAGCTTATCTTGGTCTTATAACCCCTGATGCATGATTTAGCCATTTTAAAGCAAACACAAATGACGAGCACAACAAAAAAAGCTTTTCATATCAACAGAAATCATGATGATGCTGCTTCTGATACAGCTGCATTTTCATTTAATCCATTACACGTAGCCTGGCTTAGAGGCAATGAACCCAAACACGCCTTTAAGTACCTGTCTCAAGAAATCATTAAGATTGGATAGATAAATCCTCCCCTGTGTCTCTGACCACAGGACTGAGGTGCAGACGCTTGTTCTATCGTTGTTGTTTTACTTCAGGAGTGACTCAATTATGGCATGTCTGCGATAGGAAGCATGATCTCCATCAAAGTCAGCCTGCCATGCCACTCACCGTCACGTTACAAATGATGCAATTACACGGAAAGAAATTCAGTTAGCCTACACTTTTGGGTTAGGCCTTCCAGTAATATAGGCAATTAACCCATCGTGTTCTTCTGATACGTTTGCTCTTAAAGAATATATTAGTATCTTATCTAATAACTTTTCTAATACATTGAGACCTCTTTGTACATATTAAAATTGATTGTTGCTACTACCTAGTGTGTGCTGATTGGGCAATAGGAAAATAAGGATTACTACGCCGGTGAAACATTACAGCACAAGCAAAATTTAAGAGCTACAGTTTAATTTCATTACATGGTACTCAACATGCAAAACCCCAACTATCCTTTCCATCTTCAATGAATTCTAGATTACATGCCATCAGAAGTGTACAACACTTTTGTTCAACACAATCAGGATGTACTAAGAGAACATTCCAGTGTACATAATCGCTGTTTCAGCCATTATCATACAATAAATAAGTCCAAGAGGCATTTACGTTTCTCAGTACAAACCACTAAGATACCAGCTTGCCACATTCCCATTGCTCGGCAGTGTTCCTTTTCTCCTTCCAATATTGCCTCTGTGATACAGTGCTACAAAAATTCGGTATTTAATTTTGTTTTACCGCTGTATAAATATTTAGAAGAGCAGCATGAAAGGATTTACTTTACTTTTTAGGCTTCTAAAGTTGCACTGAAAGCCTACTGACAAATGAAAGAAGAAGTAGCCTAAAAGGATGATATCCAAGAATATGGGACAAGGGGAGAAAGAACAAAAATATTTACTGAAGACGAGAAACAAAAGACACCATCAATCGCAAATAAATAGCTGCGCAATGTATCATCTGACTTTTCAATACACAAATGACAATACTGCCAAGAAATAAGGAGAACAGGACGAAGGAACAGAACTTTACTATAGGTAGGCATGGCTGATTTTGAAAGCACAGGCAGCAAAACATGCTGCCAGGCATCACAAGGCACGTTTGCTCGTAGCAGGAAAGTATATCAGAATTATCCTCCAGGCAGGAGCTGACGGTAATTACAGTTTTAAACACCTACCCTTATTTCAAAACAGCCGTACAAAAGGCTCAGGACAGCACACTGATTCTCAGAGCGCAGTGGGGACAGCGCTGCCCCCAGACTGCAGACATCACCAGCACAGCCACTACTTCAGGTTTAATTTAACTGAGGAGGAACTAAAGAAACCAAAAAGCAGAGTGGTTTGAATGAAAGCGATTCTGAATCAATAGAGGTTTGCGAAAATCTAAAGGGAAAATTAACAGCAACAGCACAAGAACAGGAGAACTACAGGGCTGAGAGGTACCTACAGGTATTTTTTTCTTGCTTAAAAGCAAGGTTAAGTTGTGTCCAATAAAACACTCCTGACCAGCAGCTGCCCAATGTACTGAACACACCTACACCAGAGATCCCACAGTCTTGATAATTTATTTCAATGCTCAACTCTGACTTCTATTAGAACCTTATTTTCTTTCCTCTATGTTGTAATTGAACACCTGCTCACCCCACCACACACACTAGATTTCCTTCTTTGCCAAGTAACACAGAGATCTACCTTCCAGGGCACTTCTACATATTTAACATTTTTTTCTCTCATTAGAATAAGCACCCAAATCTTATAGATTTTCTAGACTTCTAATATGTTTGCTGACCTTTTCTTTCGGTTCTGGCAATGGCTTGACTATTGACTCGCATTTAGTTTTCATTCACTGTATCTCTAAATGTTTTTCTCTGAAATTGATACCTGACAGCCATTCACCAAGCGTATTTATGTGCACTATGTTTGCCCAAGTTCAGTATGCTGCACATATCCCTTCGTAATTGCATCCTATTTATTTCAGGCTACTCTTTAATAGTGAAAACCCTCCTGAAGCACAAACCATGCTTTCAAAAATGCTTCTCTCTCTTCCTTCCTCAATTCTAGGTATTCAGAAATATAGCAAGCGTATTCCACTAGAAAAGGCATTAATGGAAAAGCTGAATAGGACTGGACCAAAAGAGGCACCATTCAATACCTCATTGCTGTACATCAGCTGAGAACTACTGATAACTGCTCTGAATATCTTTTCCAAAAAGTTGCATGCTGTGAAAAAAGCTGACAATAATTTCACAAGGCCCAGTATGTTTTCACTCAGTGCCTCCTTGCCATGTGGCAAGATCCACTCTGTCCTTATTATCTTATCACACTGGAAGCGTATGGGAGGGGGAACAATTTACCTCAGTTGTAAAGCTTCAGTGGTTGGAAAGTCCTGATTCAACAGACTTTGGAAACCTCTGGGGACACTGGAAACAAGCAGAGGGATAAAGGGAGGCAGAAAGGTTGGCTGTTCCTGAAGAAGAAGCAGAGCAATTCCAGTCTGAGAAAGGAATTCCAGTATGAATACTGTGGTAGCTTCACAGGGACCTGAAAATAACTTCCTTTTAAAGAAAACAAAAACACAGCACAACAGCAAATCACTCAATGCGGTTTCACAGCACATTTGATCTAAGTGGGGTTGCCACCAAACAGAGCCATCTGTTCTTCCCTTCACTATGCACCACAAATTCCTGCTCCCTTCCTGTGTTGGATCTAGTGATCATGCAGCTGCTGGATGAATAATCAGCTTATCAATGGGATGGAAAAATAATCTGCCAAAAAAAAAAAACCCACCAAGTTGATTAGTCGTGTTGTATGAGCGCTGAGAGTCAACCTATGCAATCGGGAACCGCATCCTGCAAACCAGCATCACAGAACAGCACCAGCACAAAGGCATAAAACAAAGTCTAAGGCACAAAATAAACTACTAGTAGCACGGCATGCAAAATGGCAAAACGCAAGATATCTTCAGTACTTTAGAAGCAGAGACAAATGACTCCTCAACAGGGAAGATAAATCCTGCACGCCAGTCTGAAATGCTCATACCTTTTTAGTGTCATTCTTCACAAATAATAGACATTACCAGATTTTTAGGACAGATAAACAGGGTTTAGAAGCTCTAGCCCCAAAAGGTGAGGAAAAAAACAGCTAAAGAATATTAAATTTATTTTAAAATTTTCAAATCATCAGGGCCTGGTAAAAATTACTTTTAATTACTTTTAAGAACTAGTGGAAACAAACTCCAAAGTGACAGAGAACTTGAGACGTCCCTGAGGACTAGAAAAGGACAAATACAGGACTAGATTAAAATGGGAGGAAGAAGGCCTTGAGAGTTAGAGATCCATCAGCTTAACTCTGCTACCTGGAAAGATACCACAACATCTTATTAATCAATTTACAGGCACCTAGGGGATAATAAACTGAATTTGCCAGCATGAATTTGTCAAGTACAAATCACGTCAAACCAAGCGATTCCCATCTCTGACACAGTAAATAGGTTAATGTATACATATGAAATCTCTTCACTAAGGCTCCTACTAGCAATGTATATATTTTCTTCTTTTAGACAAAGTGAGCTAAGTTTCACAATTAGTTAAAAAGGCACAAGAGTCATTTTAAAAGTGTTCTCTTTCAACCTGAAGGACGTCTCAAGTACAGTTCTGAAGAGATACATCCTATGTTCTTTAGTATCTTCACTAATGATTTAGAAGATGAATTATGGAGTAGACTTACAAAAATATGCAGAAGAAGAAGATAAAAAGGGTAAAAATAACTCTGGAGAACAAGATCAAAATTTGAAGCCAACTTGAGAAACTTGAAGATGCGTCCAAAATCAAACGAACGAAAAAATCCACACAGGAGAAATTATATCAGAGGCGAAAATACATATTGGGGACCACATGGCCAGGGGGCAGTGCTGCACAGAGAGAATAAGGAATTTCTATAGGCAGCATATGCACTGTGTATATGACAGTAACATTACTGCAAGAAGAAAAAAAACTCACTCTGGGCGCATACCAACAGGGGTGTTGTACACAATAAGCAGAAGTGCAATCCCTGCTTTGCACTCCCAACGCCTTACCTGCAGTATGTGCCCGGATCACATCGCTGTATTACGAATACATGGATTAACTGGAGAAATCCAGAGGAAAACAAGAATAATAATTAAAGAGCATATTAAAAATTGCTGAAAGAACTGGATATCCTCTTTAAAAAATAAAATAAAATACAGTAACTGGCGCACAAGACTTCAACCGTATAAAAGTCGTTATGAAGAGGCAAAAAATCAGCCCCTCCTTGGCTCCCATGGGGAGGAACAGCCAGGAGCAGGCTCCATTTTCAGCAGGGAACACTTTGTTTGGTGTTCAGGAAAAGCTTGCAGTGCCAGCACAGCACAGCCCCGATGCAAGGCACCCAGGGAGTTTGTGAATCTCTTCCATAGGAGCGGATTTAGATGAACATCTGTCAGCGTGCTTGTTCTTGCTTCCGGACAGGCAAACCAACTGAGATGAACTCCCAAAGAGCCTTCCAGTCTAAAGCTAAGCTAATTCCCTGTGCTGAAAAGGGGCACGGTTTCAAGAAAGAGAATGCATGAGAATAATAATTTCAGGTGACTCGTTTGGTTTTACAGGATAAACCAGATAAGCCCCATTTTGCCCAGCACAGGTCTTCAGGAGCTGACACACCAAGTAAACATGAGAACACAGATGCAACTTCATCATTGAAATGTCTGCATTGACTAAAACTTTCACTTCTATTTCAGCTTAGTAGTTATAAAAATTATAAATCCATCTTCCAAGGTAAATGTACGTAAAAAACACAACAGAATAAACGTAGCTGGCAAGATTTTCTTTCCCTTCTAATTCTGTAACAACTCTAAAATACAAGTTGCTGAGAGGATCTCAAATTCCTGTTTTCAGTTAGAGTATGTTCAAGGGTTCAGGTTATTTTAACCAGTTCTATGAATTCACTTAGCTTGCTGCTGTTGCAACAGATTTTTTTCTCCCTTTTTCTCTGAAAAAGGATGGAAGACAGTAATCAAAGAAGTTACCATGGTGGATTATATTTTGATATATCATTATTTTTTAAAAAGGATAGATAATACTGCTTTTGTCAAAAATTAACACCACCTTGAGCAGTTCACCTAGCAAAAAGAGATCTCTATTAACCACCTGCCCCCTCAGCCTCAAGAAGCTCGATAAAGCAGGATTTCTAGGGCACTTATTAGCACCAATACACAGTCTGGCTGACTGCTATTTTTATTTTCAGACAAGAACACAGATGTCTCAATTTGATTTGGATCAGAACAGGAGCTTTCAACCCCACAGTTTTTATCCATGGATGTTTATCAGGCATCCTCTTTCCCCTCTGAATACAGGACGTACCATTCATTTGGTTATATACAAACGCAGGCTGGCACAGTAACTTTCTCTAGGCTGTCTTCACAGTTTCCATATTAAACTTTCGCTCATTGTTTAAACACTGAAGAACTGTACCTGCAGCACTACTTCCTTTTAGAGAATTTAGCAAGGGTCTGAGTTGTTTTGTTTTTTTGTTTGTTTTAAAACTTTGAGGGGTTTTGGTGTTGTATTTTTGTCATTTTACATTTAAATCTTTCAATACAGAAGTTGCTTCTTAAGGATTTTAAGAAGATCTGAAAGAAATGGATTTTTCTTTTTTTAAAATGCTCGGTGACTCAAAGCAGATGCAGTTATTGGGTGGAGTCCTAAGTCTATGCAGAGAGATTACTCCTACTAATGGCACTACTGGAAATTTTAGTTTTCCTGCCATCCCTAATCCAGCTCCCCTGTGTTGTTGAAATAGCTGGACTAGTAGCAACTTTTCCTTTCTGAGAACTTAAGAAGCTCTTCAGTTCTGTGTCACAAAATGTGAAACAAACTGTCCTCAGAAGCTACGTAGTAACAATTTGGCCCAAATAGTTGTGGTGAGTGGAATTAAATCCAGCTGGAGGCCAGTCACTAGTGGCGTCCCCCAGGGCTCAGTACTGGGGCCAGTTCTCCTCAATATCTTTATCAGTGATCTGGACGAGGGGATCGAGTGCTCCCTCAGTAAGTTTGCAGGTGACACCAGGTCAGGTGGGAGTGTTGGTCTGCTCGAGGGTAGGAAGGGTCTGCAGAGGGATCTGTACAGGCTGGACTGATGGGCTGAACCCACCTGTATGAGGTTCAACAAGGCTCAGTGCCAGGTCCTGCACTTGGGGCACACCAACCCCATGCAACGCTACAGGCTGGGGGAGAGTGGCTGGAAAGCTGCCTGGCAGAAAGGGACCTGGGGGTGCTGGTCGACAGCCAGCTGAACATGAGCCAGCGGTGTGCCCAGGTGGCCAAGAAGGCCAACAGCAGCCTGGCCTGCATCAGGAATAGTGTGGCCAGCAGGACTAGGGAAGGGATTGTCCCCCTGTACTCGGCTCTGGTGAGGCCGCACCTTGAATACTGCGTTCAGTGTTGGGCCCCTCACTACAGGAAGGACATGGAGGTGCTNGATAGGACAAGAGGAAATGGCCTCCAGTTACGCCAGGGGAGGTTTAGGTTGGATATTAGGAAAAAATTCTTCACTGAAAGGGTTGTGAAGCATTGGAACAGGCTGCCTAGGGGAGTGGTCGAGTCACCATCCCCGGAGGTATTCAAAAGACGTGTAGATGTGGTACTGAGGGACATGGGTTAGTGGTGGACTTGGCAGTGCCAGGTGAACGGCTGGACTGGAGGATCTTGGAGGTCTTCTCCAACCTCAATGATTCTATGGTTCTATGAGTTTACCACTGTTGGTTTCCAGTGCAATGGTTAGCCAAACACATCTATACCAAACCTCTCTGGCTTGAAATAGGAGAGTGCTCCCAGGAAGGCCTCCCATGCCCTCAGACAACACTGAAGAGGGTTTCCTTAAACCACAACAATGACTCCAGCGTGTTGTTATTTTTAACCTGATTATTCACTGGCAACAGCAGTCCTTTCACACCTGCTTGCTGCACGAAGCCAAGGGAATCCACCAGACACTGTTCAGTGGGGTTCATTCACGGGCTCACGCAACACAGACGGGGCTTAGCTCAAGCTGGGGGCACACTCAGATGCAAAATGTTAAATACGCACGTCCTTCCCACCCAGCATTCACCAACCGGACCCACACCACAAGGTAACCAGAGACGTGTGCGCTTCGCAGCCTCACCCCGACAATTTAATTGCCAGCAACAAGAGTGTGCAGAAGGTGACTCGGCAGCAAGCAAAGAGGACAGGGAAGCCTGTGATCATGCCAGCAGCAAGGCAACGGCTCCAAGCAGAAACGCAGTGTGCACGGGAGGCATGAAAAACACTCAGAAATTTGCCACCTGGAAGGAGAGGTTTTGGATGAGATAGATGGATGAAGTTTCAGACTGCTTCACACATTCCCAAAATACTTTGCTCATTGTGGTATGTTAAATTAAAAATAAAATAAAATAAAACACAAGCAAGCTGCAGTGCTTTCAACGTCAGCCTGACTATACAAAAGAAAAAAATGAAGTACATATGTAATTCTACAGAACTTCACAGAAAATACTTTAGTCACCCAACATGGTACTGGCCAGATAAAGGAGCAAAGGCAAAGAAGCGTATCCATTTCTAAACTCTTGTCAAGAAAAATCAAGTTTTTTCAACATACACAAAGGGATCTGTTTTTCTCATCATCAAAAATTGATCTCAGTCAAAAATGAAACTCACAAAAAAACCACTCCAAACAATCTTTTTCTTCAGCACTGATCACAAGCTTTTCAATGAAGGGATTTTTCAGAGAAAATCTGTATTTTGCACAGAGGGAAAAAAAGAAATGTGTCAAATCCTCCAGTCATGCCATGCCTGCTTCCACATCCTTCTGTCATGAGTCTGGTTTCTGGGACAAATTTAGGAAATCAAACCTTCTGAGACTGAGGCACTCTGTGATCCTTCATCAACAGAAAGTATTAACAGCCTGTGATGCTTCACCTCCAAAACTGTCCTACCCTTATCAAGAGATTTCCTTACAACAGCTGGCTGGAATGAAGTGTAATTTAAAGAGAAGAAGAAAAAAATACCAGTTTAAAGCTTCAAGAGAACAAGATAATGTATTCCATTTAATTTGGCATGCTAATTACCAAATTACAAGCAGACACAAAGGTAGGGACTATATTTAAAGAAGGTAAACTATTTGTTCTGATGTGGTGATAACACAATGATTTTCACCTACCCATTCCTTAGTCATCATGGTTTTAAGTTGTTTGCTTTGTTGTGTTTAATCTTTTAGCTGAGCTAGTTGTTTCATTCTCTTCTCTGCTTCAAATAGTTGAAATTTTAACCTTCAGAGTGATGAATGCAACACAGAACAAAGCCTTGGTTTTAATTCCCACTTGAGAATGTTTGAAACTACATTTTTGGTTTAAATCAGTGAAAGCTTTCTGCCTGGAGTTTTTAAACGTAAGGAGGCATAGGCTCCAGAGCACATCATGATCCCTTTTTTAAACAAAACCAATGCACTAATTGGTAGAAAGCTGCTACCTAGAATATCGTTTACATGAAACAGCTTAAGACTTCAGAGCTTACTTAACTTTTCCGACAACCTTTACAACTGTACACCCTCTCTTGCAAGACCAGAGCAGTCTTTTGCAATATGGAACTATTAAGTCTTTTTTCTTTCCTCGAACCCCCCCAGTATATGGCCATTTGAAGACAGATGCCCAGAAGTAGTACAACTGCCTCCCCGCCCACACATGTAGCTGCACTTGGATCAGCCAGGCAGGGGGAGGATGACTCGCACAGAGCAGCGGCCCCTTCTCCCAACGGGGCATCTCCCAGGAGATGAGAAACTCTGACCTGAGCACAAACTCCTCTTCAATTTGGGTTCCCACAGATCACCATACCGTTCAGTGAGCAACGCATTCTTCAGGGTTTAACTTTGACAGTTATTACTGCGTTTCCTAAATGCAGCATGGATATATTGTCAACCTTGCCAGGAAGAAAATAAATTAAAAAATAAAAGTAAACAAAAAGAACATAAATGTAAAAAACAAAAACAAACAA
>VXAL01005222.1:12484-47283 GCA_013399475.1 Chauna torquata | reverse complement strand
ATATGTAAAGTCCTTTTCTCAATATCAGTTGGAAGCCATGCTTTTTCTAAATGGCAGACACAAAAATAGGGGAGCAAAACTCAACAAGAATGTATTATTTTTACAAGCAGACTGAACTTCACTCTGATGGAGAGTGTTTCTATTGTTGTTAACCTTCTGAGTGTGCATTTTTATAATGAACAAGAGAGGTTACATTTCTGAAAGCTCTCTCCTCCAGGCGTTGAAAAATCCAGGCACATACAACTGCTTCAGTTAACAGTTGGTTTTTCTTTTACTACCACAGCGGTGGATATTTAAGCCTGGAGGATAACACAGCAAACATTAAAAATATTTTTTATACCATTTAAATGAAGCCATTCAGGCTTTTCAGGACTATGACCTATAATATTTTACCAATACAAATTTTCTCTTCACTGGTAACTGTGAAATAATAATTTACTAAACAGTAGAGAGCTGTGCTCAGGCTCCACACAGACATATGTCAGAAACAGATTATAGGGTAAAAGAGAGAAAAAATTAAATTTTAACTCCCTCCCTTCGTGCATAAACTCAAAAGACTCTCCAAAACAAATGTATCCTCAGCTGGGAGGATGGATAGAAATCACTACTAAAGGGTTGTTAGAAGGTTGTTTTCATGGGAATAATAGGGAATAGAATGCAAACTTCCTGTTATCAGCTGGCTCTCACTGAAAGCTTGATCTGTTAATCTAATGTAGAAAAAGCTTGTGCTGAAGTAAACTGCATGCTTTAAAGTTCCTGAAGAGTTCACAATTCATATTAAATGAGTAAGTGAATAACTGGAAATTAATATCAGCATTTAGCTTTTCTCTGGTATGAAAGAAACAAAATGTGAGACCAAATTCACAGAGATCCTTATTTCTTCCAAATTATGCTAAGAAATGAAAATCTGCCTCCTTAACTCTAACATACATTTATTAGTTTACTAGCAATGAATTGCAATAAGTGTCATATTATTATGCAGAAAGTATTTGTAGCTCATTTCTATGCTTATAGTAAATTTGGGCCACAATACTCTAGACTTAAACACTGGCAGAATTTATGAATAGTGGCTGCTGAATCAGGTTCTCAGCTCTAGAAATGGACACAAAATGAAAGAGACTTTTAGGTAAGTTTTCAGACTAGTATAGATAAGGTTCACAAACTAGGGGAGTGTGCAAGTTATCTGGTAGAATATCATATGTCAATGTTTCCTTCTTACATTAACAAAAATAACCTTTATGGTGCCACAAGTCCTTTGTGACTTCTTTACAGTCAAAATAGTGACTGATTAACAAAAATGATATTAAGCAATATTTTTTTTTGGAGATGGGGAACTGGGAAGTGAATGTCAAATTTAGTGCCTTGGAATCTGAAAGTAGGAAAGAATACATAGTTGTTTTTTTTTTTTTAATTCAGTGGGCAATCCATTCCATAATTTTCAACTGGCAGTAATATGCTCTATTTAATGTTAAATTTATATCAACACGATGTTTAGCAACACTAGATATTCAGAGTAAATTTTTGAGTGTGATTGGAATATTAACATTATGAACATAACATGTGGTTGAATTTAAATTCATTAAAACAAAATTAAAAGGCCAAACGGAATATCGAATCAAGGAAATTTAGTAGCTTGATTCTGCTTATTTGCATTCTTCTGTAAGTACTAAGAGATGATTGCATGCCTCTGAGGATTGTTCAAATGAGAATATTTACACACATAAATCAGAACACAAATTATAAATATAAATCAGAATACCCCTCAGAACTATATTATGCCACCATGCATTATTAGAAAGAAGAGATCTGAAAGAACTTGACAAAAGAGCCTGGTTTATTAAATTATCTGAGGCATAGTAAGGCATAGGAAAGGGGATTCATCCACTCTTCTAGGGTAATTAAGCTGTACCTGTAGGATACAACATAGCTTGCTTTATTCTATCCCAGTACCAAAACACACAAAGCATTACCCCCTGTCTTCTGGGCTGAAGCAAGTTTAGGCCAGAACAAGGCCAAGTTCTTATCATGATAATCTCTATGAGTTTAGAGGAGGTAGGTTCTGGCCTACGTTTAATTAAAGCTGCATTACAGCGCTTAGAACTCTGTCACATTTGTACATTGTGGGTCAAGGGCTCATCTTGAGGTTCTCTTCCAAGATCTGTATGGATCTTAGTCCCTTCCTTCCTTCCTTCCTTCCTTCCTTCCTTCCTTCCTTCCTTCCTTCCTTCCTTCCTTCCGAGGGGNTCCTTCCTTCCTTCCTTCCTTCCTTCCTCTCTTTCTCTCTTTCTCTCTTTCTCTCTTTCTCTCTTTCTCTCTTTCTCTCTTTCTCTCTTTCTCTCTTTCTCTCTTTCTCTCTTTCTCTCTTTCTCTCTTTCCTGACATTTTTATAGTTAAGTCACTACTTCCATGTCAAAGGACACTCTCCCATGTCAGGGAAAGGGGTATGATCTGGTCTTTAATTTCTAGCATTTTGAGATTTGCAAAAGAATGTTTACAGAGAAACCTCCTGAAAACCCTCAAGAAGTTTAATGAATCGCACTGCACAAACTGTAATGGGGATGGATGCAAACTTTGTCTTAAAGTGAAGTCCATCTCTTACAGCAATAAGGTGAGCGTCTAAGCATTGCAGCTATCTGCGTCACTGTATTATCTTTACTTGCAAACAATGTTTTTCCTATATTTACATTATTCATTTCTATTCTCTTTTTTATTTTCCTGTCATATTACTTTTTGGCACTTTCCTTCATTCCCCCAACCTCCATCCAAAACAACCTGGTGCAACAAACCCAGCCCTCTTTATACGAGCCTTTAGTTTCAGTCAATGAAGCTAATTGCATGACTAAAGATTTAGACACACACTTACATAACAAATAGCTATGACAATTTAAGATTGCCCTCATTTCCCCTCTTAAATTACTTCTGTCACAGCTCTATTGACTGAAGAGACGATTTGAGTGCTCTGCAGCCACCTCAGAAAAAAGTCTTGCAATTTGGAGGGGAAAATTTTGCTTTGGATCCATGTACAAACTCTTGCATTGTAGGTGAAACATTTTGCTCAATTCCCTGACAAATTTATTAGGATTTCCAAGGCTGAATCTCTTTCATTCTTTCCTTCCTCACTTGCTGCTGCTCTTGCCTCACAAATGTCTAAAGAAGGATGTAGCCTTCATCCTTCCATCACAACCTTCAAACTTCCATCCATGCAGGGGATTGCCAAGGGCACTCCATCACCCCAGCAAAGAGAGAACATGAGCCTCTTGACCTTAGACAGGACTTTGGAGACAAATGTTGGATGGTACTGGTGGACCAAGTATTTTACTGTTTGAGCCCCAAAATATCCTTTTGTCACCTACATTGTCTCATGTCAGGTTTCAGTCAGTAACAGTGGCTATTTCGTAGTATCGGTTATTTTATAAAAGAATTATGTATATACACATAATAAGGACTAAATGACATTGTGTGGACTCAGTTCTGTTATGAAAAGGAGGTCCCATCTTCTAATCCTTCATTTTACTGTTTGTTGCCCTACTACCAGTTTAGATGTGGTCAGTCTCTTCCCAAAACCTGATGAAAGACTGCCATTTTTTTGGCAAATATGTTAGTGAAACAGTTTTCTATTTTCTAGCTATTGTTGGCACATATATGAACTTCAGGGAATGCATTTGGATACTTGTGTTCATNAAAAAAAAAAAAAAGATAAATTTCCATTCCCATTCCAGGCAATGCTTTACCTATGGTAAAGTATTCTTCAAAATAACAAATAATGAAGGAACCCTTATGCATAATAGATTTAATAAATTTATTCTATAAGCAATTTCATTTTAAGGATTTGGGTCAGAACTGTGACCTAATCTGCAGGAGAATCAAACTCTACACCATAAGAGAACTGTTAGGGGTACTCTTCAGCATCTTTTCCCCATGATTTTGGGAAAGGGATGTATTCTGTGTCAGTAAAGACAAAATCTGAAAATTTCCTATTGTCAGGGATTACATTGTAGAAGGCTGTAAAAGCAAGGATATATAACCTAATCATTTTGCTGAGCAGCAAGTGTATTTCTTGCAAAGTAAATAGCTTCTGCAAAATATTATTTATATAGTTCTTGCAAATTGGTCTGAAGTGTTGTTTAGACAATCTTGTTATGTATAAAGATAAAAACTTCCATCAAGAAATTATGCAAAAGAAAATGGACACACCAGCTGGATAAATCTATCATACACTGGCAAAAAGCTACAAGCACTTTTAATTAGCTGAGTGAATGTAGTTTGCTGAATGCTGAAAGCACAGACTCACTCATATTAAAATGTGCCTAATTTTCTGTGAAAAAGTCCCATCTGAACAGCCCTGACCATAGTCAATCATACTAAAAGCCACTGGTGCTTAATTTGATTTACCAATATAAAATGCAAATCAGGTGATTAAGTGGAGTGGCAGACATAGTAGGGCCTCTTTCAAACCATCACGTTAAATGCAAGCAGACAGCAAACTGGCTGTGCAAAGAAAATTTTAGCATATTCGTTTGATTAGTGCTACAAAAATTTAATTAGGTTGGCTAATTACTTGACAAATTGCTCTACACTAGAGAAAAGGCAGAGCATGTTTTATTCCTGCAAAAACCCTGTGTGTATTTTAGCCCAAATGCTATCTGCCAATTTGCAAAAGCATTATTAAATGAATGAAAGATGGTACAACAGTCTCCAACAATGGCAAATTGTATAATGCATATAATTAGACAAGGCACACACCACTATATCCATGTGTCCATGATCCCTCATGTCTAAAAATATTTAACACAATATTTCTAGGAAAATACTGTCAAAACAGATTATTACAAGGCTGTCAGTTCTTCATAAGAAGCAATATATAGAAAATACTCATTAGTGGAATACACAGCTCATCCAAAGCAGAGCCTCTTCACCCAAATGAACTCTATCAAATGTGGTAACAGGGATGCACTTTATCTGTACCTTGTTAAAAGGAAACAACGTACAGTGTTCAGTTAAGGGCTGTATCTCTGTGTCTATTTACTGCTAAGCAATGCCAAGAACATTAGTTATCCGGGAAGGGAAAAAAGGCAAACTTGGATGAATTTCACATTTTACAATCTTAGTGGTATAAATAGACCGCATAAGAAGAATATCACGACTTTTAGTGTAGAAGAACACATTTCTCTTCTTGTTTGCCTATTTGCATTCACATGCCACAAAAGCTACCAATTTTTATTCAGGAGGGTGCATTTGCTTTCAATGGTTTTCAGCGTAACTAATCAGCCTCTACTGACTCAAACATTATGATAATATAAATAGATACCCACTTTATCTACTCAAGTGGAAAAAAGAAGTATCATATTACGTAAACATAATGCATTGCAATTGTCAATTAGATACCGCATTTAACTCAGGCTAAAACAATATCTTAGGAAACCAAGGGATACGTGAGATCTCTTAACAATCATCATATTTGTGCATGCAGGCATAAAATACTACTTCTTGCAATTAGCAATTCACAACTTCTGCTTTATCAGACCAATGTATTTCTAAACATACAATCTTAGTGAGATGTCAAAAACCTTAAATATAATATAATTTCATGTTACTTCATTATAATTATTGCCGTGTGTGATCAGGTTTGTTTCTAATATATTGTATGTTCAAACAAATTTCAGGTCCTTAGCAATTTGTCTGAGTAATTGCTAAAATCACATTAAATAAGGGGCTAAATAGGCTTCCTCATGATTTTTAAAGGAAAATAGCCACACTGGATGTTTCAGTCTTTATTTATGTTCCCATACTTCAAAATTCCTGATTTTTGAAGGATGATGCTCATTATTGCACTTATGCAATAGAAAAATCAAAACATCTGAAATAACTTTTCTTTTAAAAAAATCTTTTTTATACTGAAATAATCCAGGAAAAACACATTAATAGTTATCAGGCTTCCTCATCAGTCTGATGAGGAAGTATAAACAATTGCAGTCAGTTGCACTGCCGTCTTCCACAGAAGCATAAGAAAAGCGATGCACAGGACTAGGCTCAGAGAGAGAGCTCCAGCATCAAGACAACTAGCTCTGACATGTTCTACCATTTAGTAAAGTCATCACCATCAATGCAGAAGTTAATATTACTTGCACATACAGTGAAAGACATCACGAATTAATTATCTAAGGTTGGGATTCATAAAAATGGTAAATATTAAGGGGAGAAGACAGGCTTAAATTCAATCCCATTCTGTCATGTTCACTGTTGGTATGAAAAGCTCTTCAGTGAAGCAAGTTTTCTATAAGAAGTGTTACTAAACAGGAATTTTGAATTTTTTTTTTTTTTTTTTTTTTTTTTAGGGAGTATCTAACCAGCTCCAGAAAACAGGAAAACAGAGATTTTCGTTATTCTTTTCTCTTGGCCTTGAGCATGCCATGGCCAATACAACAGCATGGAGCTGGAAAGAGGGGACCATCTTAAAACCAACTACATGAGAGGAATTGTGGTTTCTCAGGGAGCTCTCACCTGACACTGGTGTGGTAAGGAAAGTGAAGAAAATAAATTATCTAATTGTTTTTTTCCTCCATGTTTTGCGATAAGCAAGGAGTAATTGTGTTTAGAAACATTTCAAATAATTGTACAGGGAAGAATAACTATTTAGGGAATAACCATATATGTACAACTCTACATGAAATAACTACGTAGGGAAGCCAGCAGGNTAGCTCTTTCTACAGCCAGAGTAGACCAGAGTATCTTCAGGAATATATTGATATAGCATAACAATTGTCAGCCATTTTAGAGAATTTTTTTCATTGTAATCATTCTTCAGCTTCTGTAAAGTGCAACAGTTTGCCCTCCCAGCTCCTTTCCATGCCTGAAAGTCCCTGGTCTCTGTAATTGCCTTGATACGTTTTTGACCCAGCTATGCAAACTGAATCAGTGTAAGTGAAGCATCTTTCCTGTAGAGGAGCTTCTGTGAGAGAAACGGGGAGAGGGGCCACAAAAAAACCAGGAATGGTGTCTGTATGGAGGAATACAGGTCAGAAAGAATTTGTGGCTCCTGATCTCGCCTTGGAGGATACATGTGCCAGGATTTGTACAATGTCCTTGATATGCCCTGGATGGGGCCACCAAAGTACTCTGGAGAGCAGCCCCTGGAGCCAGCAGCAGAGGCAGTGTGGGCAGTGCTGAAGAAAGCTTTCATTTTCATCTTTTTGCTTTGGGCCTTACTAGCACAGAGATACATGCACAGAGCAGTGCTTATCGTAAAATAACAAATGTGTCAGTAGAAAACAAAATTCTGGCAAGTAGAGTTTCCTGTCTGCTTGATTTGCTTCTAATCTCCACTTTTCCTGTGTGAAACAGAGGAACAAACAAACAAGAAAATAAGAAGCCCAAATGTTTGAAAAGACATTTTCTCCAGCAGAAGAGAAGACAAAAGATAACGGGCAGTTTTCTTCTTAGAAAAAAAGAAAAAAGACTTCTTAAACAAACTTGCAGAAACAGGAATCTAATTATTATTTAGATGAGACAATTCTGAGCTCAAGACAAAATGGCTATTCATTTTTGTTAGTTTGATTTTCTAAAGTAATATTTGAAACAATTTGCAATTGTTTTGGAGACACACAGCCCTGGAACTGACACTAACGAGATTAAAAAAAGCTTTGGTTTGTATGGAAATTACAAAGTTGGTACATGAATTTATACCTTACAGTTTTTTTTTAAAACACTATCAATTTATCAAAGGACTATCTTTTAAAAAAATTACTGCTTCATTAGATTACACCTTATTCCTAGTTATAAGAAAAAGCTATTGGACTTGGTTTGAATGTGTTTCATGGAGTCACAAAATGTTTTGTGTTTTATATTCTCTCCTTAGTATCAGCTCCTTGTCTAAGAGACAGGACATAAAGCTAAGCTGGTATGCCATTTCCTTCTTACGCATATACCAGGGTAATAAGACTTAAGGAGAAAGGTTGAAAAATATCGCTTTTATTTCTGTAGGTCCTACTCGTTCATGGATATGTTACTTTAGCTTTGTGGGAGTGTTACTGTTATGCTATGCATAGTTATCATACATTTTTGCTATAGGTTTCTGGAATCAAATTTTGGGTGGGTACATGACACGAAACAGACTCCTTAGCTTCTCAAAGAATAATTCTTTGTTTCAGTTATTTGCATTAAGCCTCACCCAAATTAGTGTTTTAATTGTCGCATTCTGTATCATTCCAGAGAAAAACTGATATCTGATGCAGCAAAGTTTACAACTATGATGATTATTGTTAAAGGGGTAAAGTTCCTCTGTCTTGACCTACCTTTTTCTCCTCTTTTCTGACACCTGTGGCTCGCACATTATTATTTTTTTCCTGACTCAGTTATGTATTTACATAAAAATAATGGTGTTTAATATTGAAAAGCGGTGTCAGCATGCTAAATGCCCAACAGCAAAATTTGCTTCCAGACACACTTGCGTTACCTCTGTCAAAGAGTTAAAACATTTGGAAAGAGCCATGCTAACAAAGGACCACCTGTACTGAGAATCTGAAGGGAAACACAGCTAAGTTTAATGCTATCAGCACAAATAGCATACTCTAATCAGTCTCTCCTTTCATGTGAATTTGAAAATCCTTCCCTAGAAGTACTTGCTAAAGACAACTATGCAAGAGTAAAACCATACAGTGTTACTACTGAAAAACGCCAATAGATTCTGAAGTGTTTCAAACAAGGTTATATTAGACTCCTCCTGTACTTGTAAATTATAATAACAGAGGACAGCAGGCTGATGAGAATAAACAAAAAGCTTCCTGAGCAATGCATCTAATAAAACATGATCATAAGTTAATTTTTGAGAGATGGTCTGCAGTCTATGCTTGTGGCTGAGAAAATGCCTGCTTTCTTTTATTTCTCTATATTCCCTGAAGTATTAGTTACAGACTTGCATAAAAAATTCAGAGTTTTCATGATAATAGGAGGATTTTATTTCAAGTCCTGAATATATTTTAGCTGCTTGAATGAATATTTATGATGTTTGGAGTGACCATTTGCCCACTTTTGTAACAACAAAGAATTCTACTTTACATGAGAACAAAAGTGGATTGTATTCCATGAAATGCTCTAGTTTTACATTTTGTATGCTGTGATAGCAGACAGAAGAATGTGAACAATCTCTGAACATGAAATTACGAGCCACACTTTGTTCTCCATTTACATTAGCACAAACCCAAGTAACTTTGACAGATAAACTATATTTATTCTTGGTTCAAGTTAATGCAACTGAAAACAAAATTTTGGCTTAACACAACTATTTTTTTTTTAACTACAAAGCTGATACTATACAACGTGGGCACATAATTTCAATATATGTGTTGTAGGCAATGCAGCAAAAACACATGACTTGCTTTCCCATGTAGTCCACAGCAACTTTGCATGTACTTGTCTATTTGTCTATGATAAGCCTAATCTTCATTCAGCTTTCTAATTATTACTAATTCTTAGTAATACAGTATTCTTCAGACTTGATGATAAGAAGAAAGTATTAGTAATAATTTCAGGAAAACCTTGTTCCTCTCCAAACCAAGACCAAGTTTCTGGATGAAACATGCTATGCCACAACCATACATGTCAGCGAGACATGAAATATAGTTCTCCATGACAGACGTATTTCAAAGTACTGATGATTCTGGGTGTCACATGTGCAGGGATTTAATAGTAATTGCTGGAAGCTCCTTATCAAACATTTTAGTTTATGTTAACATCAGACCACAGTCATTATTGTTATTATGTTTCCCAACTTGGCCTTCTCAGTCTGGCTGCATTTTAAATATCTGCAAGGCTGCTAAGGAAAAGAAAGCTTTTTTTTTTTTTATAGGATAAAATGAAAAACTGAACTTTCCCACATATTTTTAAGTTTATTACTAAATTCAAGATTAGATTTTTAAAAAGGACATTTTTACCTTGGCTTAGAGTAATACAGACATCTAGGCCCAGCAATGGATCACTAACAATCTGTGCAGTTTGGGTCCTAACCATGGGGATGTCCAAACTGTACTTGCCTGAGGCTTCCAAACCACACAAAGTTCTGCTTCAGTACGTGTCCAAATGTCTGAGTTACAACAGTGCTGAACAGCCAAGAACAAAAGCTAAATTGATATTTATCTACTTGAAATCCTGAATCATTTACTGTAAATGTATCCAGGGTGCCAAATTACTACGAGTGTTGTTTTGTGTTTTGAATGAACTCACCAGATGTGTGCTGTGTTCAAGGTACTGATGTGCATGAAAGATTATAAGTGAAACAAATATTTTTTGAAAAACGGTTGAGCATGTCATAAAGAAGGTATGTGCATGTACGTGCGTGTGTGTGTAAGTGTGTTTGCTGCCAAAATAAGAAGGTGATAGACTTGAACAGTAACAATTTAGTACATTAGTATGATGTTTGCTATTTTTTTCCTTGAAGATGCTCAGAATTCTGAGGAACTCTTACATTTTCTGTCATCTATTAGAGTATAATGGGTGCAAGACTGCAAAACAGGGATGTAATGAAACAAACTGAAAATAAAAATTGGTTTTGTGTGACCAAAGTTTAGTCACTGACAGATTTAAACCAAAGACATGGTCAGGAGACAATGAAGAAGATCAGAAGAGTCATCTGCTTCCAAAACTGAGAAGGGAATTGTGTTAGAATAAAGAAAATACTAACATTCTTGTAACACTTGGTGTGTTACTTTACTTCCTTGCAGAGTTTCTTCTCTTTCTTCCACTTCTTTTCTCTTACTTCATTATCAGCTTAAACATAGAAGTGGTACACCATACAGAGGAAGCAGAAAGGTCTGTACCCTACACATCTTGCTCCTTACTGGTCCCAAGACAGTGTCTTGGGAAGTAGGAGGCTGTATTGGTGTTTTAATTTTGTTTTACTGCAAGATGTTTTAATTTTTGTCTTTGTTTCCCACCATCCATACCTATTTTAATTGGCAATAAATTAAATTAATTTTCCCCAGGTCAAGTCTGTTTTGCTTGTGATGGTATTTGGTAAGTGATCTCTCTGTCCTTATCTTTTTTCATCTTATTTTCTCCCCTTGTCCTTTTGAGGAGGCAGGGTATGAGACAGCAGCTGGGTGGGTCTTTGGCCATCAACCAGGGTTAGCCCACCACAGAGGTACAAGTGTAAACTTTCTGAGGCTGACCAGGGCCTGCTCCCAACACTGCTCTTGGTTGAGTTACAAAACTGTTATATGGAAAGTAAACTACTACATATGTAACGGAAACCATTAAAATGAGAGAGCTTAGCAGAAGGTCTGAATGTCATGCTTTTGGTTGGATTTGGTCAACTCAGGAAAACAAATGACCCATAGCAAGTCTAAAGGCCTGCATCAAATATGAGTATCTGTAAAGATAAGGTCATAATTTACCCAAATCCAGGTATCTGCATCCCACTTATATGGCACCTAAATGGTGTGCTGGGCTGGGGCAAGCAGGGTGGAAGATGTGCAGGAAGGGCTGCAGCTCCTGGCGGTCTCAGGCACACTGACCCCACCACTGAGCCCCCTGTGGACTGCAGCTCTGGCTGTCATCCTCCCATGCCCTTTACCATTGAAGTGCTGCTACGGGTAGCTCTGCTGCCTTTACCTCAGAGTCTCATGCATAGGTAACTGGAATTAGGCAGCGAAATGTTTTTTTATATGGTTTATTGCCCTCTAGCTGAATCCTGAATCTGGCTTTCTCAGGTATGGACTAGAAATAACATGGTGTCTCAGTTACATTGTCTTTTTATGCTGTAGAAAACCTGGGCAAATGCCTGACATTTTACTGTTCATCCCCATGCCTTGCCTTCTTGGGGGACAGCTGAGCTGGGGACTGCTCCCTGCAGACCTGATGCATCTGACACAGTAAGCAACTCTTTTCCTGTCTTTCCCTCCTGCCTCCCACCCAGTGAAAAATCACTTCATGTTAACTGATACCTTCCTATTAAAAATGCTAAGTGATACAAACTATACTCTCTAATTAAAACAGAACATTGAAAAATAATGTCTTGAGGGCTTCTTTAGTTGAAAAGAAATAGCTAAGATAGCTGGAAAAGAGGTTAAAAATGTTAGGTTGGCCTTATCCAGGCCATTTGGGTGATTCTTGATGATTAGTGAATGCAAGCCTCTGCCTATTGAACTGTAGTTTAAAATTTAATAGACAAAAATCTATATGAAATGACTTTTCTATTGTAACTACACACATTGCATAAAGGTGCAGTAAAGCTTTGTTCGCTTTGCCTGTGTAACCTGTGTGAAAGCATCTTGCACATAATAGAGACATTCACTGTGCATGGTCTAATTCTATCCAAGACCATTCAAGGACCCCTTTGACATTGCAGTCTTGCAATTTCTGAACTACTAATGAATGGCTGATCTTGCCTCAAAAAATGCTAAGAATTTATTTCTATATGAGAGCACTGAGGCTGATTTCATGTGTAGGTGGCAGAAAAGTATTTTGGCTGCAAAATCATTATGGGACTGGCCATAAGATATTGGACTGACAGCTAGGGAAATGAAGACAAATGAAGTTCCACCTAACTACTCATGATTAAGGAGGGTTTGAAAGCACCTGTCTGCTCAAGTATTGGATAGTAATGGTTTTACCAGTCAGTGTTTATTGTAATTATTGACACTCCTGTTGCAGTTTGATAAGGAAAAGAAGTCATTATAAGTAGGAAATTTATAGTGACTTGCATATGGTCCTGGATATAATTCCTAGTCTGAAGGGAAAACACATAAGTTCTTGTTCTGGTAAAAACAACAACAACCACCACCAACAACCAACCAACCAAAAACAAAACAAACAAACAAACAAAAAAACAAACAAACCAAAAAACCTCCAAACAGTTTTCTCTCTGAGCTGCAGGAACAAAGGTATTACCAGAGAGAATAGGAGTTCGCTCCACTTCCCTTGGAGTACCAGGGACCTCCGGCCAGGAGTACACTCTTGAAGGTGATGTCATATGTCATATATGGACACATGTTTCTGCAAGGCCAAAAACACTGGTTCAGTCACAGTTATTGGGTGTTCAGCACTGCAGAAAATCAGGCATATGATTGCTGCTTAGCCAAGACTTTTGAAACCTTTGTCATTATGCCTTCAGCATCCCACTCTTGACTCTAATCAGAGTGATCAGGTAGACAAGGCTTTTGCACACCAACATACAAGTAAAGTCAGAAATGTCATTTGGATCCCCTATGTAACCATCTCCTTCTGATAGGCAGATTCCTGCATTTGTCTGTGCTACCTGTGATATGAAACGGACAAGGAGCTCCTGCACTGAATCGCACTGGCTAGAAGAAACAAAAAAATTTCTCATGGGAGAGATAGTCTACTCAAAATTCAAACCTGGGGTAATAGCCTAACTATAACTTACCTGATAAATGGTGAGATCATGTTGTCATTGAATTAATTGAAAATGAGTATTTCTACTTTGACAAACTGAAAGGTATCAAAGTGGCTTCTTCTATCTCACATACAAACAGCGTCTTTTAAAAAAAAATTTCCAAAAACATTATTTCTCTGTGGAAATTTTCTGTTGTGCAGAAAATACCTTTTTCTTTGAAGCAGATACTGGAGATATACTGGAAGCTATATTTTCCAAATGAAAGACAAGTTTCTGGATATAAATTTTCTAACTTTTTATCTATTATATATCCCATGTCCACACAACAGAGGTCTGAAATTGTTCAGAAACACTGTTGACCTCTGAACCCTATATTTATTCTGAGAACATATGCTGTCTCCTTGTACAGTTGGTAAGGAAAGTCAGATACTTTTGGAAGGTTATTTTGATTTTACATGAGTTAAATTGCTCTTGAGTTGACTATCTCTTTCCATCAACTCCAAAAGACTTACACTCTTGACTAAGGCATCCAAAATTATTTGGGATAAAAACACATCAACATTCCATTAATATAACCCTATTTGCTCAGTTCCCTAACTCAGAAAAAGAATAAATGCATCCATGTCTAGCTGTTAGTTTCTTTTACAGACATACAACTCATCCTGGTTCAGAGCATTCACAGTGTCAGGATTTCAAAATTTCCAGTACAGAAAATTTTTAATTTCATAGTTTTCTTTTACAGTGTTGAGAATCAGAATGACCTTTACATGTATTTAAATTCCCATAGATATGTTTAGATACTTTTCTAAAAATTGATTGACCAAATATTTAGATGGTGTGACAGATTGGCTTTTAATGGTGTATACTTTCAAAGTGTCTCTACATTTTTAATAGCTTTATTAAAAGTATATCTTCATACCCGCCCCCCCTCCCCCACCAAAAAAAATTAAAATGCATATAGTTGAATAAATTTCTTTATTCTCCTGATAATTATTTTTCTGGGAGGCCGCAGGGCTGAAAAAAATCTCTGACAGAAGCAGTATTTTCTTTGTTGAGATAATCCTAATAGATGAATTTATTTGGCCATGAAGGTTGTTCCTTTTAGAATGCTTTGAGAGAGGAAAGAATGCTTGAAAGAGCGTGAAATTTGATTTACATCTTTAGAACAAAGAAACAAATGAAAATGTGACTATTGTCTTTATCTTCACTGTTATTGTATGCAGTATCCTTCTGTAATCTTTTCTTGTAATGATACTTAATAGCTGCCTTCGAGATATTAATGGAAATTGTCACAGGCAAGGGAGATATTACTGCATCTAATGAACCAAAGTAGGACTAAAAGGAAAAGAAGAACAATAAGTAAAATCTGATCAAATAAAATAATTTAACTTATTTCTGAAATTTAACCCTATACATGGTTAATTGTCATAAAATCAAAAAAAGTGAATGCAGATACTATTTTGCATATTAGTGCGTTCTTCATGAAAGCTTACTGTGCTTTACAATTACACTGTGTTACAGTGTACAGATTTTGAAGTAAGAATTTAATAGTACCTGATTTATCAGCACTTAGCACATCAATATAACAATATAACTAATATAAAATATACCCAATTTGTCTGTAAACTGTACCAAATGAATGCTTGCTGACTGAAGATTATGCAAGCTTCAAATCAGACATAACTATGAAGATAAATAAAAACTATATTTTATAAAGTAAAAATATAATTTGAATAGAAAATATAACTGTCCAAGTGTCAAAATACATCTATGGGCATCACGTTTAAGCATAATTCTCACTGTGACTCTGATAATCTAAAATCTAGAAACATGACATGCATTTCAAACCTTTGTCCTGGCCAGTTAAGCACAAGACATATGTGAAAAGAGGCTGTAGAAAAGTAAATGAACAACTTGTTAAATACACTAGCATTTTTGACCAAATTTTCAACTACGTTAATATTTTGGTAATGGAATATTCAGTGACAGACAAAGAAAATTATTTTATTTTAAAGCATTAACTGTTTTTTTAATTAGTATTTATTTTATTTAAAGTGCATTTTTAAAGAAGACTTAAATAATTTTAATTAATAATAAATAAATGAAAATTGTACTAAATAGGCATGAAGCTCTAAATTTCTTATAATTCACTTGAATAATCAATTACCTGAAAAATATTTTGAATAATGTATATTTTGCCATAGTTTTGAAGAAAGTAAAGTCACTGAATTGGTAGAAGTTATTGAGTAAATCTCTGAGAAGACATTTGTTGAAATGATAAATCAGCTACTGGAAACAGTAGCCTTTTCTGCAGATAAATAAATTTTTCAGTTATTCAGTGTTTGAAATTAAATAGTTCAGAAATGTGTAGGAGGTCAAAAGAAACAAAATCAAAAACCACAAACCAAGGAGAGCTACCCTTCTGTTTTAAACTATGAAGTGAGTTTGGAAAGATGAACTTTACCACCTCCAGAATCTTGAATTATGCTAATTAGAAAAAATAGGTGGGACTTCACTTATACTAGTTCTTTTGTTTTATATATAAACAGAAATAGACATACTTACAGAACCAAACTTCTTGTGGATCTCATGTATATAAAACAGTTTTATTCAACTCAGAAATTTCAGAAAATGTGATTTTTGTGTATTTTAATTAAATTTAAATTTTCAAGTGAGAATTTTATAATATCAGAAATAAAAATTCATTAATCAGCCACTGAAAAAGAAATTTACCATGTACTTTTTTGACACAATAAAAACAAACTTACTGAATTTTATTTATGGAATTTGCTGGCTGTTCAAATACATGCAATTAAAAATAATATATCCATATAAAATTAAAGAAATGTCAAGCTTGGTATGCAGGCTACAATTATAAGACTTACTAGTTGCTAACATGAAGAAGTAGAAATATAAATCCACAGAAAAAAGGATGTAATATTATGCAAAGAACTTTTTGTCTGCTGAAGCTATACAAACAGAGACAACATTCAGGAGTAGATGAGAATGTAGCTTGTTAGGCATGATTAAGAGGAATGCATGATTACAAAAATAAATCAAGACAATAAAAACAAAGTCATATGTCTCAAGAATTTTTAATTATTTATTCAACATATTATTATTAAAATTATTCACTCAAATCACCTTGATTTAAACATGCACACAGCAATGCAACTACTGAAGTACTTCTATTGACTGTGCCTGGAGGTCATCTAGGCTTGACATGAATAAAATAGCAGTACATGTCCTTTTACATGATATTCACATATTGATGTGTACCACAGAAGAGTACAGAATTTGGCCATTTATATGGAGTGCTCCTTGGCAAGCTGCCCTGTATGTTGCTGTACATAAGTTTGAGATTTCTTTGAGTAATCTTAAGGGATAAGTATGAAGTGTGACAAGGAAACTTTAGAGAATATTTTAATGTAATTAGAATATTCTTCCATAGATTTGGAAGAAGAGGATATCAATTGTTTATGAACCAAAATCTGAAAATCAAAGAGATCCTAAGCAATCACAGTTTTTGTGGCAACTTCAAATTTTCCAGGTTTTTTTAACTGACTCAAGATGCTCTTTGCAGTTGTCTCCCATAAAATGCTCCAAAGTCAGTAAATTTTAAAAAATAAAGATACTCCAAACTTGTATTTAGGAAATTGCCAAGCCATTCTAGTAAGTATGCATTAGAATTAGTACCTGAAATTTGTAGCAGGCAAATACTAACATTCCTTGTGTACAGATGATGAATCGTGAGCTGAGCAGTCCTGAAACCAGAGTTCCATTTAAATCACCTGGGCTATTGCAAAAGAAAGAAAAATATACATCTTCCAAGGCTTTGGAGGGAGGTATTTGCTGACTTTAAAATAAGTTACAGAACATTCCCTTCATCTTCAGACTGTTAATGCTTATCCATGGCTTAAGTAAGAATACTTACTTTTTCTCTTCAGTTGTGCACATTACAAACAGAGATTAGTGGCCTTTCACTTCAGAGCTGTCAGAGTTAAAGTGACATGAAGCTATTAACATTCTGTTGTAAGTGGCCAGAAGCTTCCTCNTTTTTTTTTTTTTTTTCCGTTTTCTCCTTATCAAAAGAAAGACCACTATAACCCTCAGTTTGCGTTGTTTTCATGCAGATCACATATTCCCTTTGCACTGTACTGCACACTGGCACAGAGTATCTTCAAATTCCTCAAGATCCTTTGCTGTTGTCAGGTATTTTACACTTCAAAAAGTGGGATTAACCCACACAAACTGTTCTATGATATTCTGTGTGGAAGACTTTGAGTGCAATAATGAGAAGGTATAGATTAGATCTATGAGATGAACTGTTATAAAAGAACTCATACAAGTTATACCCATAAAACATTCCTGTGGGATTTATATTTCACTACCTCAACACTACAGCAAGAATATACCGAAGGCAGATATTTATCAAAGGAAATTGGAAACATTAAAAGGAAGATGGACAGGAATCTGGAGAAAGATTAAGCAAAGAAACACTTTTACTCCTTTATATCCTTTTACTACTTTTTACCTCCTCAGTACATGTTTCCATGCCTGTTGTTATTTCATTTACAATGTTTTCCAGGACAGCCTTCAGAATCTCTTAACACCTGCCTCAGTATACTGTAAAATGGATAAAATTTAACCTGTCTCAAAATTTGCTCATTTTGTAGTAAGAAGAAACTACTTGAAACTACTAGAGAGACCTAGAAATAGAGCAAAAATATCCTGAGATATCTGGAATGGAAGAGGTTTTTCAGCGTGCCAGCTCTGACAGGGAGCATTTGCACTGCTGTGTGGATGTGAGGGGAAACTTTTGGCTGGCTGAACACATCAGAAGTTTTGATACCTACTTTAGGCAGTGCCTCACCATGTTTTATGAGCTGGATATAAAACATTACTTCATTTAGATATAACCCCAAGGGATCCTATCCATATACAAATCCTCTGCCCTTTCTCTTCTTGTCTTTTACTTCACATTTCACTCAGTTCTTTCCTTCTTTAAATAATCAACTTTATTAACAATAAATAATAAAAATATTTTTTCCTTTGTTTCTTAAAACTTTTTAACAAGTATTTCAATGTTGGTATTTTTTTTTTTAACAGCTATCATAAATGCTCTTAAAGCATTTAAAGCTCTTAAAGCATGCGGTTTCTTTATTTTCTCATGCAATGGAGCTCCATTTGTGCTTTAGAAGGCTTAAAAAATGTTAAAGAAAAAGTAACTTCATGTATTGACTTGTAGATATATCACATCTGGAACAACACTTCTAGTGAGATAATATTGTTGTTGTTTTTTTTAACTATTAAAAGATCAATGATACATCTACTTATTGCAAAAGCAGCATTTCACAACCCTCCCCCCTTCAGGAAATTATGGTTTTAGCTACTTGGAGGTACCAGACTTTAATAACTTTGAGTTATTGATCAGCAACTTGCTTTTCCAGTGACTAATGATGTCAGATACATCAGTAACCAGCTTACTACTTTTAACCTGCCTTTAATAAAATAGACAAATTCTCAAGATGCCTTTATAGAGTACGAACAAGCTTACAAATGGAGGCTCATCTCTAAAACCGAGAACTCTAAATGCAAAGAACTAGACTGTTAACAGCCGAAATAATAATCATTATCATTGTTTTTCATGCTTATATTGCACTTTTCCTAAGAACTGTAAAAATCAATTCTACTGAACATAACAGTATAGACAAAACTATAGCTAGTTCTAGCTAGTAAATTCATATAAACGTCTAAGAAGGTGTTATTGCAATTACTTTACAAATGAGGAGAGAAAAACGGAGGTGAATGCTCAATAAAAAAACTGAGATTAAAACTGAGCTTAACATCAATAGACCACATAAGTGAATGGATTTGGATATTGCTAAGTAATATCTTGGCATATGTGTAAAATTAAAAACAAGCAAATGAGCAAATATTTTGGTAGTCAAAAAAGGATTTTCAAAAAGCAAAACTAGCAAATTCCTTGCTAAGAACTATAGAATTTTTTCATTTTAAAAGAGTTTNATATCTGTTCCATAAATATCAATAGCACTGTACAATATATATATATACATATATATATACAGAAACTACTTTTATAATTGCTCTGGAGATAGTTCCAATGACATTGAGATGTTAAGGTTATTTCAGATTATTTCAAATATAATTTAAACTTAAAGAGACTTTGAGTAAAAAGAAATTTATGTACCTTGAAGTTAAACAAAAACATCCCACAAAACTCATGGGTTAGTTTAACTGAAGCAGAAGATATCCAGGTACAGCAGAGTACAATTCATGCCAAGATTGAGATGATGAGGATATATTCAATCCTTGTAAGAGTGTAGGGAGAGAAAGAGAGAAAAAATCAACCAACCAAAAAAACCTCACCCTCCCATTATATTATCAACTCTGATTACAGCAGAAAAAAAAAAAAAAAAAAAAAAAAAAAGGTAGGAAAGCATGGAGTATATTGCACAGAACCAAGCACTACCTGAAAGCTGTGCTTCCCTGCACATGGCCTCATTCTGCTCATAGTGAAATCAGTGACAAGGGTTCTTCTTGACTTGAGTGGGTATTCAAGATTGAACTTATTGGCGCCGTGCCCAACAGGAATCATTGAAACTGTTAAGAGCAAGGCCAGAGACTCCAGGGGGAATCCATGCATTGACTGGAGAGCATGTCCTTAAGCAGATATCTGAGTCCCATAAAGTCAACAGATTTAAATAAGTACTTTAAGCTGAGAATATGTTTTGTTGAATTTTGGCCTTTGGCAATTGTTTGAAACATCAAGTTTTACCTACTTTATGAATAAGTAGCTAAAATTGTTTTGAAAAATAATATATTTATTGATGTCAGGGGTCATTTTTATGAATGTTTTTAACTGGGGAAAAAAAAAAAGAATTCTTAAAAGTATCATTAATTAAAATGACAAGGGTATGCTTAGTTTCATCTCACTACAGATTTGTTGTCCTCATTCCTGGTAATACTACTATATGAAGTCAATTCTAAACTACTATTAAAAAGAAAAAAGAAAAAAGAAAAAAGAAGAAAACAAGATTCATAGCTGTAAATTACCCTTGCTCAGAAAATTAAAGTTCTAGATATCCTCATTCTGGAATAGATGAAGAGTGTCCCTGCGGACACTTGCAGAAACATGCCAAGCTAAAGACTTCGTTTTGCAGAAACTGGAATCACAGAATCACAGAATCACAGAATGGGAAGGGTTGGAAGGGACCTCTGAAGATCATTTAGTCCAACCCCCCTGCCAAGCAGGGTCACCTAGAACACGTTGTGCCGGATGGCATCCAGGCGGGCTTTGAATATCTCCAGAGAAGGAGACTCCACCACCTCTCTGGGCAACCTGTTCCAGTGCTCCATCACCCTCACAGTAAAGAAGTGCCCCCTCATGTTGAGCCAGATCCTCCTGTGTTTCAGTTTGTGTCCATTGCCTCTCGTCCTGTTGCTGGGCGCAACTGAAAAGAGACCGGCTCCATCCTCTTGACGCCCTCCCCTCAGACGTTTATATACATTACTGACGTCTCCCCTCAGTCTTCTCTTTTCCAGGCTAAACAGGCCCAGCTCTTTCAGCCTGTCCTCGTACAAGAAGAATAAGGTCTCTGTAAACATGTTTAGTGCAACTATGATAGATTTTCAGGTAATTAGGCACTTTATAAATGTCTTGAATTTGGCTGGATTCACTAGATGTTCAGGACCTTAGAAAACATAACACCTACGAGGACAAGATGTGGTGATTCAGGAACTTTGTTTTAGACACTTGTTTTTGAAGGATATGTACAGACAGATTTGTAGAGACATATGGACATGTAGATAGATACTGATTTGTAGCATACAGATTTTTATTTTTAATATAATTTAGAATGAGATATCAGTCCTGCACTTTGGTAAAACTGGTTGAATTGTTCATTCTCAACATATTAACTAGCAGATTTATATGTTTACCCTGGTCATAATCATAACTGATCCTTAGTTCCATTAACATATTTGTTATCTGTAAAGAGTAAATAATCAGTATATTTTTCTAGGACTTCTTTTTAGAATTAAAAAGAAATTTAACTGAACCTAATCATTAAATGACCCTTAATCACTTCATGGTGATTAAGTAAAAAATTCACCTCAGTCATTTATACATTTATACTTTTATACACCTCAGAGGTGCCTAAATTTGGAGGTAGATAATCAGTTTTTCTTATTTTTGAACAGATTTAGCAAGTACTTTCCATCAGCATTGTAAAATACAGAAATCTTTCAATTGCAGAAAATTACTTTTGCTCATTCTTATTTCAAGGTATGTGCATTTAAAAAATTTTCTTTGAAATTTCTAGGAATCTAACTTGACTGTTAGCATAAAAATAAGATCATATTTATTTTTCTTTGTTTCAGAGTTTCTTTACTAAGCAAAGCTGCGTATTGTCCCCAAGAAGGGACATAATGATTTGCTTAAAACAGAGCATACACTGATTCCTTTTTCTACAATATCCTTCAGTAATTTATAAGTGCTTATTTCAAACTGAGGAGTTTGACAGTGCCCCTAGTGAATCTTGATATACATGTTTTACAATTCATACACAAATGATACTACATGAAATATTCATTAGGAATACAGTAAATTATGTACCAAACAACGATGGTACTGTCATTGTCACACTTTTCATCTCGTAAATATCCCAGTGGGCACAATGAATTCGCTTATAGCTCACAAAGAGTTTCCCAACATGTTTCAATTATTTATCTTATAGCTGCAATCCTCCATGTGTGCATGTATGTTTTTGTTTTTCAGGCTTTTCTGAAACACACCCACATCTTCAACACTGCCGTAAAATAGGTACAGCCTGTAAAGAAAGGCATCAGCTTGTATTTTATTTTAGTTAAGTGTATTTCAAAGCAGTTTCTGTGTTTAGACTGCATTGAGGCAATCTGGTCACAGCATAAACAGATTACACTTCAAGAGGAGACAGTTAAGTGTTTTTAAAAACTCCAGAAGATTTCTACATTAAGTTAAACTGAAGCACAGAAGCAAGAGGATAGAGGAAAATGGATCTCTACTATGTTTAGAGCAGGCAGGCATCATACAACGACAAGATGCAACAGGTCTACCACGTGATGAGATGAGTGGTGTCATTTGTAACTTCTTAAAAGGCAGATGAGGAACACATGGTAGTTCCTTGACACATGATGCCGAATGACACTTATCACTTAAAATAAGTAGCTACAAATCCCAGACATAATAGATCCATTTGGAAAGTGCACAGCACAATGTGAACTTCTTACAAATATTTACCATCTTCTGACATGTCACATTCCGTCATTCAATGATGTAAGCTAACAATCTTTTATTATTGTTATTATTATTATTAATGTACATTTAATCTAATAGAAACTTAATTTTTTCCACCCACACTTTTCAGTGCCTTAAGCTACCTTTCAGCTACAGTTGTCTAACAAAAGTTTCAGGAGAGATACTAGCTTAAACAGTCACCCTTCCACCATGGTTAGGCACAACCACCACTGCTTGTCGTCTCAGCTGGCTGATGCAACTGTGAGAATGCTGTGTACTAGCCACTTCAGGGTTTTAAAAAAACACCCTTAGTTCCAGTGAAGGATCAGGGCATATCTAACTAGAAGCATCTTCCTGATGCAACTCCCAGTTTTGGGCACTGCAGTGGGGTGAAGAAGCAAAATGGGGCAGCTGAAAGCTGTGAAGTAGGAGGTGGGTTTCACTGCCAAGCTTGCATGGAGATTCCATGCAGGCCATATGTCATTATATGATCTTTACCCAAAGTCGTTGCTTGCTAGTCAACCAGAGCACCACTCTGAAAGAGTATAGGCTTCTAGATTTTGTTTGTCAACAAGTACTAGTGATAAATTTCAGCAGTTTTGGAGATATACACTCTTTTAAAATATTGAAAGTGATGAAAAATAAAACTTGCTTACATAATTTATCCTTTTGTAATTTCAACAGCACCTCAAGGTAGAATTCCTGTGATGTATTAAGACTCCTTCCATGTAAAAAAATTGAATTCTTGAGGTTTTAAGAATGTGGCTCTTCTGTTGTGATTATGCTACCAGGTGCTCAGAAGGTCTTAGTTTTATACTGCTATTTTTAAAATTTAATTGTAACTACCAGTACTCAGAACTTTGAACTCATATCAAAAACTGAACCACTTCATTTCATCTCTGTTGCTAACTCTTGAGATAGATTTAAAAGCACTTATCACAAATAGAACACTATTGAACAAGGTGCTGCATAAACATGTAACAAAAATGATATTAACAAAGAAACTGAAAAAAATCTATATAAGCTCTAGTTTACATAATTTAGTTAAAAATCTAAAAATAAATTAATAGTAATATACCTGTATGATTGTTAACTTCTTTTGATTTGCAGACTCTTGAACATTTCCATCTCCTTGAAGAAAATCACATACACAAACTTCTTTTCTTAGTTACCTTTTGTGGACAGTTTGACTTAATACATTAATAGAGAAGAAAATAGTTTAAAACCTTAGCAATATTGGCATTTGGTTTTCAAAGAATTTTAATACCAAATAAAATATGTGTTTAGCAGCAAAACACACATACTCCTGCCCTTTCTACAAATAGAGGATGGGTAATACACATTTTTTTTCTAAGATATGTTTAGAACAATAAAACTGTTTTTAGTAACAAATAGCTCAAACTTACTGACATTCTCTTTCAGATGCTACTTTAACTTTCACTCTTTATGCCCATTAGGAAGATGAGACGCCTCAGGATGAGGGATATACAAAAGGTTTTGCTATCTCTTTCTCTTTTTCTCTCCCCTCTTTCAAACTAAGTAATTATTCTGTCCCTTAGCATCCTGGGCAAAGCACCTTGGCATTGTATATTTACTAGAAGGGGCGGGGGGGTGGGGGGTGGCGGCGGGGGCAAACCCAACAACTATCAATACATGCTATTAAATTTCAGGTGGACTAGAAGGTTCCCTTTTATGTGAAACTTTACTGCCTAACAGATGTTATGGCTATAGACCAGTTTGTTTAAGTTTAAGGTTAAAGCTGTGCTAGAACATGACACTTTTTCTCTTCTTTTATAAATCCATTTTCTATAATAGTAAAACCTGCAAAAATAAGAGTTTAATGACACTGGCATGTGTTTCTCGCAGGTAAAACAATAGGTAGAATAAACTTCTGCATTTTTATTCTTAAAAAGAAACTGCTAATTAATGAACATTACACGAGGTTTGTGTAATGCACTGTGTGTATGTACAATTATTTATAGACCATCTGCTGTAAACTCCATCAGCTCCTGCTAGCAGAAAACAAGGAATTCAGACCTCTGGACTCTGTAACCATTTTTGTCACAGATTTTTTACAAAACTTCGGGGAAATGAACTGGTTAAGATCTAAGGTCTTTAAAAACATCATTTAGTTAGAAAGAAAGCCAGAATACTTATGTTGCAGGGGCAATACAGTCTTGCGCTTATTACTTGAATGAAATTACCCATTAAGTAGGGTGAAACTCTCTAGCATCAAAGTTAACTCATCCAACATTTTTCAGATGAAATGCCTGGCTTCTCAAAATCAACTGATTTCAGTTCTCAAACAAAACAAATGCTTCCTTCACCTGATTTCAAGAGGAACTTAGCCAGCAAAAAAGCCTGTAAGAGTAGCCCCATTGTGTCTACTAGCCCTTGAATGATTGCTGCTTAGTAGTTTCTCTTAAGAAAACTGCATAATCAAAGTTATAGAATGGGAAAAACAATGAATATGAATGACTCTGGAATCTCTGAGCTCCTTTGTTACTCTGCCACCAACATACACGAAAAAGAAGCTATATATTGGACCATATGAGGTGATCAAAACATTAACCAGACATTCTAACTGTTTTTCAATATTCTCAGCCGCGAGTGTGTGTTTGAAAGAAATGTGCTACTTGGAGCACAGCCATTTTTTTAGTGTGCTGCCTATACCTTTGCTTACTCATGGTGGTGGTGGTGACAGAAGTGCTGACGCCAGCCCCAGAAGAAATGCAAGAAATACCTCCCTGTCCCTTCCTTACATTCAAAGCTGATCCAGAGCTCTCAGAAAGAAAGACCTGTAATTTTATAGCAGCTTGTCCAGAAACTAGCACTGAAATGCTTAACTTTATGGTTGGCTTTCCTAAAAGTATGCCTTAAATGATAATTAAGTCATAAATATTTGAGAACCAGGCTGCAATACCCTTCCTCGCAGCGACAGTCACATTGCGACCCGGTGCTGGGCCTGTCATGGCAGTGCACCAGCTCCCCTGGGACCCGTGAGGCCTCCTCCTTGCCAGGACATCCAGCCTTCGAGCAGTCCTGGCCCTAACAGCAAGGCATGGAGACCCTCATTTTCTCAGACCAGAGTGCTTCATGTTTCTCAGACTGGAGTGCCTCAGCGTGCCATTTAACATGCTGTAAAATGTCCCTCCTGCCTTGTGCTGCACATCTGCCTCCCCATGGGTGCTGCACACACCTTCATGTTTTAAGCCAACATAAATCCAAGTGCTCGGCTCTACCTTGGCACTACGTGTTTCATCAGGAGACTCATCATTATCCCCATACCTTAAACTCTCGGTGACTATTAGTCATCGCATTTATGGGTGATATTTGTTTCCAGCTGTTTCATGAAGTATAACACCCTATGAAGTGTAGCTATGTTTGTGTGTGTGTGCCCATGTATACACACAAATCAAAGTATTAAACCCATATCTGGTAAATATATATGATTATTTTCAGTATATAATTATAAAAATAATTAAGTTTTTTTCCACAAGGAAAATTACCAAGTGGGAAATTATTGAAGGCATACTGCTCAGTGTACTTTGTGATATCTGAGTTAGGGTTTGTTATTAGGAGTGCTATTTGTTAGACAGTCTTTGTAAACACTGTATGCTTTAGCTGCTGACCTCGTAATTAGTAGGTCATGTTCTAGTTCATGGTCAGTGAGGTTTTCTTTCAGGTGATCTTTGTAAAATAGCTGTTTGTGAGATCTAACTAGATCAGAGCACATTATTGAATGACTTTAAGTCAGAAAAGACTGTATATTTGTATCACCATAGTGTATGTTTACTTTGAGGTATTATTTTAAAAGAATATGGTGAAAGATATCATTGAATGATAATAATAATAATTATGATAATTATAATAATAATCTGACACCCAGTTTACTGTGTGTTCTAAGTCACAGTCTCCTCATTAATAGAGATTTTTTTTTGGCATAATTTGACAAAAATTAGGAGATAAATGCAATGAGAATTCTTCAGTCTAGGATCTCATCAAAACTACCTCTTACTGAACTTTGAAGTATTGCCTGACGGCAGTCTCTGCATGTAATGCAAATCTGCGTGTACCAATAAGGTGGACAGTAAAGAATTTTTAAAACAGAAGTAATAATTTCATTGGTAAAATGCATATATAATTAAAAATGAAACCCTCTATCATTGTAGTTTCAACTGGGAACTACAATGTAGCAGAATATATTTGCTAAAATCCAGAAGTTCCCCTTTTCCTCAAAATGGTATAATTATACATTGGTTAGTGCATTTTTTGGGGTAATGAAGCCTTGGCTACAATATCCACTATACAAAATTCTCTGTTATCATTACTTTTAAGTGTGTGATGGAAACAGGACAATTAAACCCATAGGCTGATGACTACTGGCACAGCGACTGCATAGCCAGCGAACAGAAAAATCCACAGAGAAATTTGTATTCCTCTCCTCCTGGCTCCCTATTGAAAGAACTGGAGAACTGCATGGTTTTGAGTGAATAGTCATTTTTGTGACCCTCAGAGACACAGTAGCTAAGAACTTCTCAGTGTGTTGTTTGCCTTGATTTACTTTTCCATATAGCACCTTTCTAGTACTAAGTTTCTGGAAGACCATCTGTGCATATTGAGACCGGGGCAGAGGCAGTATGCACACAAGCAAACACTTGTCAGTAGCTTTTGAATCACAGCAGAAGCCTGTGCCACAGGCCATGCACCTGGCGCACAGAAGTGTGGCATCCAAGGACTGTGACAACCTTCCCTATCTCCCTTTCCTCACCCATTCCCAAAAACACATCTTAGACCCTATTCCATGGCCCCTTCCTGGAGTTTGGTGCAAAAACTTTTTTAACACTGCGAGTATATATCAGGCAGAGAGAGACTGGTAGGGAAGAGATGAAAAAGAGAAGAGGGAATAGACCTCAGGGTTGAAAAGGGTTGTTTGTTTAACAAAGCCTTTTGTTAAACAGACAACTAGAGAAGAATAGAGGGTCACACAGTCTCTATCCTTTAGTAAGATTCCAAAACATTAGACAATTAAAATAAAATTTTCATTCAAATTATTCAGTTATTGCATTATGACAACGCACTACTACCAAGTGTAGACATTATTCAAAATTTATTTTAATTTAGATTTTAACCTTACTTTTCTGGTCTGGCTGTATCATTAAACCAGGTGTGCACCAAAGCAACACGCTGATATCAGAAGGAAAATATATCTTTTTTTTTTTATGAGATCTCAAGATGCCAACAGAGAAAGTGTTGGTACAAATCTACATATGCATAGAAAATGGGCATTGTTCAGTATTTCCCACCAAGTATCTTGCAGGCCATACATCGTAGAAGAAATTCATAAAGCTATTTCAGGAGTGACCTATATGTCAAGCCAAGTACAGTTCTAAAAGATCCCACCTAATCCTTCATACAGCCAGAGATGTTGGCATTTTATAACAGTTACTACATCGCATTATTGGCAGCAGTTCTGCAAGCAGCACATATTAGACTAATTGCCATTAAACTATATTAGTTTCTGTTGAATTCCTGGCTAAAAGTTCAGAAGATCATACCTTTTCTCTGTGTGATGTGCTTGCCAGGTTTTACCGAATTCTCAGGACTTTGTAAGTAATATAACACCTTCTGCAAAGTCATTTCAATACAGCAATTGTTTTATTGCCAAAATGATCCTCAGCCTGGCTCTGAGCTAAGAAACGTTTGTGAATGTCGCTTTGCCCTTGCCCACCTGTTTCATGTTTCTCCTCCTCCCCTTATCTACATTTTCCACACAACAAGACAATCCAAAGGGTGGGCCATTTAAGTGTCACCAGGTCTGCAAGGCTTGA
Organism: Chauna torquata; assembly: GCA_013399475.1. Lineage (NCBI taxonomy): Eukaryota > Metazoa > Chordata > Aves > Anseriformes > Anhimidae > Chauna > Chauna torquata. The sequence goes on along the minus strand of VXAL01005222.1, from coordinate 18,806 downwards.
AAAGCTCTGCCAGTTAACATAAAACAAAATCACTGTCTGTTCCATGGAATCACATTTCTCCACTGCAAAGAAAGTCGAGAGGAGAGGAAAGGTAGCTTTAGAATGGGAGGCTTGAATGAGGACACTTTGTGAATGTGAATGGCAACTCTACTTTCTTTGTTATTTTAACAGGCTGTGTCTGTTCTCCTTGAAAGAAATTGTATGAGAGAAGATTGGATTAAGTAGTTTTTATTTAATTTCAATGCACTTGTGCACTTTTACAAAGATCAACTTACTTATCCATGTAATAAACTCTTGTTTTACAATAATACTAGTGCATATTATACCACTGTAGGTATCTGCAAAGTACGGAATCAGAGTAGGGAAACAAAACATTTGTTTCTTTGGTGAACGAAGCATATATCATTACCTTCGTTCACTATGTCAGATATAACTTGAACCTTTGCAAGGCAGTCAGAGCACTGCTCAAGCTGCCAGTTAATCAGCTTCGAGCACTGTGCATCTACTCAGATCACTTTTTAACTCTGCAATTTATTATTTGATAGATTAGTGTTTATTCTCCCTATTCTGTCATTTCTGAAGTGAACATGTAAAAAAAATTCTGAAAATTTCTTAGAGCTGAAAACATCTATAGTCTACCTAATCCATAACAAAATCTGCCTTTTAACAATTAAGTGTCTTTTCATCATAAGCATTGGTGATCTTGCACAGTTGTAATCTATAGAAACAACTATAAACAAGACTTAAATCAAACAGCATTGTTACTAAATTAGGTAAAAATACATTTATTAAAGGACTTATTTATTTTTTCACCAAATTCTGAAATGTTTAATAAAGCTTTTACTATCTTGAAGTTTTGCTGTGTACCTCGTATTTCTGGCTCCATCTAAACTGGTTCTGGTGGAAACAGGCTATTCAGACAAGGTTTTTTATTGTGTTAAGTTACAAATTAATTTGTAACAGTGTGATGCTTTGGCTATAGAGTTTAATGGAATAAGGTGGTTGAGAAACACCATAAATGACAGTGTTATAAAGTGGTTAGTGAAATAAGAGAGCATTAGAAGGAAAGAAAATAATTCTGAGTAAAATATATGTCTACAGAAAAGGAGCATGAGAATTAAGCCTGAAGTAAGACTTAAATATGTCCTGTTTTAGAAGGATAAATGAGGTTTTCTATGTTACTTAGCCTTTGTTCTGGCCTTCTTTTTTTCCCTTTAAGAATAAACTTCTTTCCTATGAAATTAGAAACATCTTAGAGAATTTTAAACCTTTCCAGTGAACACTAAATTGAATATAATAACGCTTCTGCCTTTGACAGAACAGAAAGTTTAAATCAAATTGAATTTCACTGAAAATGTTCTGATCCATCCAAAGGAATGTTGTCATACAAGAGGTTCATCATATCATTGTGAAATAAAAAGTTGCAGGATCAAATAAGGATATGAGAAAATCAGAGAAAAAAAAAAAACAGACTGTTTTTTGTGATAAAGGTGATGATGTTACTGTCAGCAGGAAAAAGGAGAGAAAAAGAAGAACAAGCTACATTAAACAACTTTAAGTGAAGTTATTTTGGTGTTCTGGTAAACTGGAGTTTCTATGTAGAAGATGAAACTACAGACATTGGATGAAATTGTTATCTGAATTGTGGAAGAAATGAGTTTATAGGATCAAGATTATTATTGATGTTTACAAAGAATGAAATTATTAAATGCTCTTAAAAGAGCAGTTTTGTCTGCCTGAGGTGCACTGGAAAAAGAAAACACCATATACTCCTGCAAGTAAATCTATTTTTAACATTGTTCCTGCATAACAGTGGATACTTTGAATATTTTGCAGAGTATTAAGAAGTAGATATAGTGGTTTCTGTGATTTAAGATGGATAAAATGCTTCCTAACTGGAAAGAAACAGAATTTCCATGCTTACTTCCAGGAAGATGCAGCACAGAAAAAGCGAGCATGTGTATTTCTGCATTTCTCTGGGCATCTGCTGTGACTCTGTTACTTCACTCTCAATCTGCAAAATTCTGTATCACTTTGTGCAAGTCAGTCACCAAAACACCTACTGATTTCATAAAACTCAGGTTACTCACTAATAAATAATAAATTTCAATGAATGCTAGCACAACTGGTTAAATTTAAGATCATTCATGAAGTACATTTAATTTTTTTCCCCAATGTTTTCTGTTATATAAAAAAGACAAAAATATAAATTATCATTAATAAGAAATTTATAAACATATAGTTCTAAAATCATATTTAAATACATATGTCAATATTTTAAGGATATGTTCGATTTACGAGAAGCAAAAAGCTTCATTACAAAAATCACTACAAGAAATTTAAAAAGTCATTAGTGAATGAGAACCTTTTAACATATTTGATACCACAAGACAGTATTTCAGCCTTCAAGTATGTAGCTTAGATTTTTCTTTCTCTAAAAAAATATTTTTTTTATGGTGATGAGATATATTGGAGGTGGCACTCACGGAAAATCTGTTGAAGCAATTGGGACACATATGATTTTTTTTCCCAATTACTTGTGATTGTTTTTTGTCAACCAGTGCTTCCTGTATGTTCTGAGTCTGGGAACCCATATTCATGCCTTTTAAGATACATCAATTTGGCCTTATTCTGTATTGAAACTACTAAAACAGTAGACATTACTATCTTGAAGAGTTGTTGCTGTTGCTGTAAACAACAGTTAAGATTGTAAAAGCTATGAAAAATCTCCATCTTGCGCCAAGAAATGGAGAACCAAGCATTCTGGCACGGTCTACAGTAGACATAGTTGTTGAGAAGAAAACCAAGAACAAGAGAGAATGTATGCCTTGGTGAGAAAACCTTTGTAATACAAGTCTAGTCCACTGCAGCAACTCCTGAAGAACATGCTGATGTTGTTCAGAGGTTGCTCTTGCAATGATGTCAATGCCGTGGGTGCTTGTGTTCTGTGCTTCCAGACAAATGGANTTTTATTCATGCAATGGAGTTTTGTTATTCTGGTTTATGAGTATGACTATGTTAATTGTGGCAATTTAGTTATCATAGCAGCATGAATGGTTTACAGTAAGTCAACCATGCTGCTACATAAACAGATTATGTCATTACAAATATGTTAGTCTACCAGAAATGATCCGATGCTGAAGTCAGTGGGTGAAGTCGTAGCTCCCCTGGGCCAACGGTTTTACTACTTACATCATCCCCTATCTATAATAAGAATGTATTAGCTTTGTTATTATCGCCTCAGAAATACCTCTTACAGATTATTGTGTACAAACAACTTGATACTGTCTCTTACAGCTGCAAATATTATCTGTTTCTGGATTTAAAAAAAAAGGCGTATGTGTCTTGCTCAGATACTCTGAGATAAACAAACTGTCAGATTTAGTGACAGAAAGGAATTTTTCCTCATTTTTTTTTCTTGTCCTTCTCAGCATGAAGTTAGCATGGGTTGAAGTTTAGCATGAGATCTATTTCACTCCTTTCTAACATGAAGCATGCACCATCCACTTCCTAGGACCATCTGCACATTTCTGTTAACTAATTCCTTGCTATAAGGTGAACCCAGAATATTGGCAATACACTTTGCCACCCTTGTTCTCTTCTTGCAACATGTCATTGTTAGTGTTGCTTTTTTTCTATTGGTCTTAATTTTTATTTTATAGTGCTGAGAAGGGTTTTCAGGGATGTCTTATGAACAACTCTATCCTGAGCATCTATTAATCTCAAGACTGCATGTGCTGTGGAGGTTTATATTTAATAGGTAATGTTTTTCTGTCTACTTTCATGTTTCAAAATCATGTTAGATCTATTCTCACGTATATGTACACATGTACACCAAATAGAAATGTGTTCTATCACTATTGAAAGCTAAACCAATAAATTGAATGAATATGCAAATGATGACTGTAGAGGAAAAAAGTTATTTTAAAGGTAAGGTTGAAAGTTGTGTGTTTTTTTTTTTTTTTTTTTTTTCCGCCATATAAGAGTTACTCTGTAAGCTTGGCATCTTTAGTAACCACCCATATCTTCATGAAACATTTATTTAACTTCCACTTAAATACTTAAATGTTGCTACTGTTTTGCATTAACTTTAGCAAGTGGCTATGGTATTGTGTAATTAAGATTAAAAAAATCTCAGTATGTAATCTGAAGATTTCTTCATGCAAAAAATTTCAGATATAAAGCTTTCTAAAGCCATTTCTAATGACATTCTACTGTCAGTGGATCATTTCTACATATTTCTTGTTGCTTTCAGTAAGAACTGTGTGTCCGTCTAGCAGAGCTATCCCACCCAACATTTCCTAATTTCTTTCAGCAGTGCCCTGTAATTTAATTCCAAAATAATTTATTTTTCAAGTAATTTCTTCATGAAGGACTCTGACTAACTGCAGCTGATCTATCCGTTTATAGCCTATTCAGGTGGCATTCACTGTCCGTAGCATGTGGACAGGTACTCTTAGGAACATGAAGTTGCAAACAAAGACAACAGGCTTGTTTTTATTCTGTGTCTGCTAGTTTTCATGACATTGATGGCAGAGAGTCTATGAAGTAGGTGAGTGCAGCCGTTCAGAGTACTCACAGCTCTGCTTTGCCTGTGGTCCACAAACAGCTCAATCAGACCCTAGCATTTACTGGGCTGAACTTGGATTGTTTACTGATTTGGCACACATGCAGTAGGAGTTTTGCCTGAGTATGTGCTTCAGGATTAGCCCTAATATTAAGAATCTACATAATGAACTGTCACAAAGAAATGCTGGATTTGTTAGCCTTGCACAGCTGTACTTTGCATCAGCCAAACAATAAAACAGTCCCTGTTGCCTGGTATTTATGTGCTGTATGATGTATGCCTGCCAATTATAGTGCTTGCAAAAACATATATATGTGAGTGATGTGGTCATAAGAGGCTGCTGCAACTGGTGTTTAGTGGTGCTCTCTCATAAAAGAAAAAAACCACCATTTCTCATGTGTGCTTTGATAACATTTTATCCTTGAATAAAACAGATTTGGGGGCATGTGATTGTTTTCTAAGATAAAAATATTTACTTTAGGTTTTTAGTATGCTATTTTGTACTCCCCAGACTTTTTCATTTTAAGGAAAATAAAGATAAAATGTACTGGAAATTCCAAAATGATATTCTGTGTTGTTGATTTCTGGATCAAAAGATCCATAAGTCCAGAGGAGATTTGACTAGTCAGATTTTTGGGAATATTCCCAAATTTATGGCATGGAATACCTGGGAAGCAGGGGCAGGACTTTTATCTTTCACTTCTGTTCCAATTCCCCTGGAAGGTTTGTGGCACCTGCCGTAAAAGAACAGTTTTATTGACAAAGAGAAGTGTAAACCATGTAATTCTGTATTGCATGTAGTGCAACGTGGTTTGCTGAGTGATTTTTACCACTGAATATAAAAATATTTGCCCAACTGTCATTACGCAGGGTAGAAATAAAGATTCCAAGTTCATGTACTGTTTCTTTGTCCTGTTTCATTTCATTAAAACACAGAGGTAGGCTCCTGTACTCAGCTGGTTTCTGGAATGTCAAGGAAGCCTCGCCCTAGAAAAATGTAAAATGTTTCACAATTTGACATTAAACATGAGAAAAAAATCACCTTCATTCAGTTATTGCTAGGTTTTTTTTTTTGTTATTGCTTGCTTCTCCATTGTACAGGTGCTTCACTGTGCACAGCTGGTTTTCAGGCCCTGCCAAGACTAGTTGCAGAAAATAAAAATATTTTCCAGCTTTGCTATAACAACAATAACAACAACAAGAGTATTTATTTCTTTGTACTCTATGTACACGAAAGCAACAGGTCCGTACTGCCACCGTTGCAGGAATCTGGCACAAGAAAACTGGTGTCAGCTGGCAGCCAAGCATTTTGTGTAGACTACTACTGCTGGTAACAGTTTTAATTGGCAGAGGATTTGTGTTCAGTTCAACCCAATGCTAGAAGCAGATTTCAGTGATTTTTTTCACATCTGCCATTCTCTTCCTTATTTGATGTCCATTATTCCCATGCTGAGACTCCCTGCTCTTCTCTGTCAGGCATATGTATACTAACTTACAAAACAAACTCCTTCCATTTGCAGCAGCTCAGGTCTGCTTAAAGCTACGTTACTTTTACTACTACTTCAAACACAAAGCAGCCCTGTGTTGTAAGTGGATTTGTTGTTGTTGTTGTTGTTTTTCTTTTCTGTTTCTTTAGCTTTTGGAAAGAGATTTGGCTGAGCATCCTGTCTAGTTTGAGCATGAACACCACTTGTCCAGATCCCCTCAGCCGAACACCAAACTTTCTGATCTACACAAGGATAGATGAGGGAAAAC
>VXAL01005222.1:1470-11921 GCA_013399475.1 Chauna torquata | reverse complement strand
TGTTTTCCCCCCCCCCCCGAAACCGAAAGAAAGAAAAATCACAGCTCTCCTTACCACAGATGAGACATCTCCAACATATGCACTTTGGCTCTGTGCTGCATCTCTCAGCCATTTGCAGCTGATACTTTTATATCTGCTGCTTTTCCCAGTGCTTTTCTCTCACTTCCAGCTTCAGGCAAAGGGCAGAGGTACCCTTGAACTTCTCTGAAACATCAGCTCTTGACATCAGAAAGTATCTGTAGTATCAAGAGAAGAAACCAAGCTGGAGAAGTACAAATCTAGGTGACAACAACTCCTGAATAATCTGTTTAATTGTCTATCCTCACCTAAGCCGGAAATTTCAGCTTCTAGTTTCCCATTCCTATAAAGATTTGCTCCTCCACCCTTTGTGACACTGCAGGATACTGGGAAGGATTAGTTCATTTACCTCCATTCTCAGTCCATGCCTTCTCCTTCCCACCATATTGGCCTGTCAAATATAATTATGTATTAGGTATCTTTATGCCAGCTTACAGATATTTTTAACTCTTATAATTCCTTATGATACAGTGGTAAATCTTTACAAATCTTTTAACAATCACACATATTCTTTGGTAATATTACTGACATTAACTCAGTAATTTACAGAGCACATACCAGCATCCAAAACACACATGAGTGATCCATCGGAGAAGAAATATATGTATTCCTGTTTCCAGGATGCTTGAAGAGGACCCTACCTAATTAACCATAAGCATATAAAAATTAAGCGTTAAGTAGGCATTTGACTATAAATAGAGATTAAATACATGTTTAGCTATAACTTTGGGTTTGTGAGATTCTACAACCCATTAATATCCTTATAGAACACATTAATGTGAGAAATTTTACCTCTAAAGCTTACTGCTTCTGAATGATGAAATACAGACCCAGGATTTTGTTACATGAAATTCTCTAATCCAGTTTCAAAAATGAACCTTACTTTACAGAGAGTTTACACAGTAATTTATCGCTTGAATAACATAGTCATTTCACAGCATTTACTCATTAACTACAACAATGTTTCTTATTAAAAAAACACACACGCATATTTTAAATACACATATATCATAACCTAAAAACAATGGAATTGACTCATTTTTTCAAGAAATGTTTGGAAATTAAAGACTAACATAACTGTTTTGTGTTTACAGACTCTAAACAATGCTAAATTTAGACTCTGAATTTACAGACTCTAGACTGTAAACAAATGTCATGACTGATTTTCCCTACTGCAGATCATAAATGGCTAAGAAAATAAATTTTTTTTTTTTTTAAATCTTCAAATCAGAATGGTTAATTAGGCATGAATATTCAAAATGATTTTTTTTTTTCTTTCACAATTTAAAATAATACTGCTAGTAAATAGTGACAGCTGAGCCAAGAGAACTGAAATAACTTGCTCCATTTCAAATTTCCTACACATGACTATGAGGTAACAGGTAGAGTAATTTGAAATCCAGAAATCACACTCCAAGGGAAATTTGACATACAACTTTTTCTTCTTCATCCTAGGATGAAAAAGCTGAACTTTGCCATATTAGGGAAAATTTCAAAAAATGTTATTTGGAAATATCAACATATTTTGATCTAGAGAAAATATCAGACTTTCCCAAACTGGAAAGATTCCATTAAAAGTTGTTGCAACAATTCAAAATGCTGTATTTCCCTTTGCCATGTTAAGGGGTTTGGACACTTGATTTCAGTTCTCTGCTGGATCAGGGAACATGATCCTCAGGGAAGGTTATGCCTCCCATAATGTACAGGTATGACCAGACTGTCATGCACCTGAAATAACTGAATAGAATAATGTGTTCTGTGACATTTTTTTCATCTTTTTTCTACCAGTAAGTGGATAAAGGAAAATATGGGCACATTACCTAATTTTCACTACCTATTAACTAGTTGTGGGTGCTGTGTTTTACTGGAGGACAAGAACCCACAGAAGGTGAGGCACAATCTGAAGCATGTAAAAATATTTTAAAGTGCATAGAATTGCAATTAAAGTTTTCGGAAATTCATTCACAAAATTTGACATAGTGTTAATTAGAAAATAACATTTCCTGTACTGCAAGCATGATACATCTATTATAAAACGAAATTCTTTACATGCTACCCTTGACTTCAACTTTAACCTGAGGAAGTGACTCACAGTCTACTCACGTCTTACTGGTGGCTTTTCCTTACTGTTCCAGAACAGATGCCCTAATCAAAATGATTTCTTTGAAGGAACTGTATTCATATGCAGGGAATAATTCAAATTTCATTAAGCTAGAATGAGGCCAAGAATGAGTGTCTGTCCCAGTTCCTACGATAAAGGCTTTGGATATGGGAGAATATCTGGGTCATGCTCTGGTTGATTCCTGTAACTCAGCTNACATAAAATAAAATAAGATATGACAATTAAATCTCTTCACAGTGAAGTCCAAAACACAAGTTCCTGTCCCCATCCTTCAGTAGCTGCCGTGTTCAATAGCTTTGTTTCCTCTTCCTGACTTCACTGCCCACCAGCACTTCTTTAACAAGAGACGGAAAAATCAGCCTGATGCCATTGCAGACTCTTCCACAGTTGTTCACAGGATCATAACAGAACTCAGTTTGGATTTGTGACTGTGAGGAACCTCAGGATGTCTGTAGGCCAGCATCTGCCTCAAAGCAGGAGCAGCTAGGAGGTCAGACTAGATTACTCATGGCCCATCGTCCAACCAGCATTTTGGCCAGCTGGTTGCTCACCCAGACTGTACATCCTAACATGGATATGAAAGTGTTGTCGGAGAGAGGTAAGAAAAGAGGGTAAGAATGTGGAATTCCTAGTCAAGTTCCCTACCCACAAAACTACTGTATTTGGAGTTGGAGACTGGGAAAAAGGAAAGCAGTGACATCATAATTTCTTCCTTTTACTGTATTTCCAAGTGACAGTAGCATTTAGGGTGTTGCCCAAAACTGCACAGGAAACATCTTCTGAACTCTGATTCCTCCAGCAGCTTTAGAAGAAGGAGCACACAGGTCCTGCACCTTGGGCCTGCTCTGCATGTGCCAGGCTTGACCCTGCTCCATTTTGTCACTTCTGGGGGACTTCTGGGTGTGCACAGGGACAAAAGCTGTTAGTGCCTGGGAAACTAGTGTCAAAATCCTGACAGCCTGGATTGTCCTTGGGTTTGACAGTGGTTAAGGTGCTCATTTTAGGTTGTAAAGAAGATTACGACCATGTCCCATTTTTGGTGACAAAACTGTGAGGATAGGGTTTGCTTGTGGTTCATTTAAAACCATTGTAGAACCCAGATGGACTAAGGAAAAAGGGGAAGGTAGTCAGAGGGCTGTCTACTGAATTAGGATTGAGATTTTCAGACCATTTTAGCAGATGAGTTTTAATGGAAGATTTATAGCTAAATTTTTATCAAGATTTTTAACTTTAGGCACTGTTATTTAAAATGAATCTTTCGGACTGGAGCTGTAACTGGACTTAGCTGTACATGACATTATCTCTTTGTTCAAGTGCTGCAAAATAAAAAGGAAAGAGTACTTGTCAGAAGGGAGAATGAGGGCATGGTCCTGTCTTGCAAAGCAGAACCTTCCCACTGGGGAGGTTACATTTAAGGACATTTGAATATGCAGACAGTTAGTGTGAATTTTCTATGTGAAAATCTCAGAATTGTTGATTAATTGGGCTCTAGTTCATACAGATTGTGCATATATGTATTTTTGAAAAGCTCTTAAAATATTCAACAGCAACAAAGAAACTGTACTTTGGCTTTAAGGCCTGCATGATTGTAAAAAAAGAAAAGGGAAGGATTTTGCTTTGTGCATCTTACCCATATATGTATATATGATATATATACATAGATATTACGTGGGATTATGCATACACAGGAGTTTATAAAAGAGGTCATTTGCATGCTAAGCCTCATTAATCTTTGAAATCCAACATATTAAAAATGTTACCTTAATAGTATTTGCCTGTCATGTATTTATATTAGGAAGCTGGTCAGATTATAACATATAATGGGCTATATACTCAGCTGCTGTAGTGTTCAATATTAGCTTTACAGCAGATGACAATCCAAGCTAATACTCACTATATGTGAAGTGCTTAGTGCACAGAAAATCAATAACAAATTTTCCCATGGTTAGGTGACTTCCCAGATATGAAGGCTGATATCACTGGAGCAAGAAATCTTCTTTCCATTCCCCCCTGACTTCCTAGTTGATTCAAACTCTATTGAAACAAATAAATTTATTTCGATTGGATCATGCTCTGTATTAACTATTTTTGAGGTAATCCTTGAAATTTTTTGAAATAGCATGAACTTTTTTTTTCTCTTTGTTCAGAAGTTATTTGATTTGACCTTGCACTGTTTACATTTACCAACTGCTAGCCTTAACCACAAATTTCTTGTGTTTGGTTGAGTTAGTGTAATCTCGAAAATAAGAAAATACATTATTATACTCCTTCAGCGTCGAAGTTAACAAAATAATGATAACATTTCTACTATTTAACATGCAGGAGTTTCAGAAAAACAATTGATAAAGTCAGGCAAGATGGTACAGCTAGATAAAGCATTTCAAATTTAATGAAACTCCCTATGTGACTGTGCGCAAATCACATACAGTTTTGACATCTCACTTACCTGTTACTTGTTTTTCAAAATTTTTTTCCTAGTTTTAACTGAAAGGCGTGTTCAGCTTTATGAAAGAAGATATAATACTATTGTGAAGACAGTCATTAAGGACGTATACATTGGCAAACAAGGAGTTTATGCAACACTGTCTTCACATTCCACAGTTTTTCTGTCTCAACTATTTTTTTTTTTTTTTAATTTCTAGGTTGTTCTGTTTCACTGAGGATTTAGAAATATCCAAGAACTGCTTTATTTCAGGAGAACATAACTTGAACATTTCCCATTTTTCCTTGATGGAAAATCTTGGGAAAAATGTTTTGAGAGTGACTAAAATACTTCATTTCTACAGAGACAATTTTTTTTTTCAGTAAAATCTTGGCTTTTTTAAATGCTACTAGCTTCTAATATGTAACAGCAATTTTTCTTCCCTTTTCTCTTTACCCTCCACCCCACACTGATATTTGATTCAAAGAAACAGTTAATGACATTTCATTCCTAATGTGTCAAAATGGATTTTTTTCACCACAGTGGGTAGTAGTTGCTTTCTAATTTTTCTCCTAATTTCTCAGAATGTACAAGGGAAACTGGCTGGATTTTATGCAGCATTTCTGTTTCAGTGGCACTATATTTTCAAGTGAGAAATGATTTGGTCAGTGTCGGTCTGAGTTGATGTATATGCTGGGTAGGACTTGCTGCCCCAGGCTGGTCGTCTCTGCTTCAAACATCTGGAATGCTGTTTGCAGTGAAAGCCAACAGTTACTGGCATTCTTGGCTTTGTCAGGCTTGCCTACTGTCAGTAGAAAAGAATACAACTTGAAAGATTGAGCTTAGTTAAGGACATTCTTTGTAAAACCACAAGAAGTTTTTTTCTCAATAAAGTATACCTAAGAGGTGAAGAAGAGATGTGTCTCAAAATCTAGGACATTTTTGACTTGCTATAGTAAAAGTGTAATCAATAATAGGCATGAAAAAGGTCTAAAAGGATAGCTACTTTCATAAGTTTAAAAAGAGCCACTTGGTTTTGAATGGAAGAACTTAATTAAATTGAAAATGAAACAAAGTTTAGTGTCTTGCAATTATAATTATTTTGTTTTTACGTGTACAGGAATTGTGAGAAAGAATGCATCGTACGCTGATGACATTTGCTATTTAACAGGGTATGGGAGAAAGAGAAGACTATGGTCAGATGAACCTTTTCAAATTTAACAGGCTTGCAGGATTCTGAGGTACTTTTAGTGGTAGATTAAATACATTCAAAAGAAAAGGAAGGGAACTTTTCTGAAGGGGAATATACCTTTGTAAGTTATGATGTCTGGTATAGAAACATTGAAGAAGGTTATTAAAATTCTTCAGAAGAAAGTTTAAGAGCAGTTAAAAACATAAATTGCATTCTGAGATATATGAAATACTCAATTTTGGCAGCCATCTAGTAACACCTGCTGTACTTAGCATTGTAGAGTAGTTTCCATTAAAACTCCCGGTTTTCTCATGACTTTCCTAAAAATGTAACCTTTGAGATTGAATTCTTGATACCTTTTTTTTTTTTTTTCAGTATCAACCATTTTTTATAGATGCCAACCTTTTCCCCATTTCCCTAAATGTCAGCTAGGACTGAAGCAATTTATAGGAGAAGGATTACAATTATTTTCAGCAAATACAACTCTATAAAAAGAAAGGGAAAATGGCATTAACAAATTAATCATCCACTCTTCCTCCTCAAAATTCTGCAATATTTTTTGTATCTTTTGTTTAAAACTGAAAATTTCACAATTTTTCACAACATGAGTGGAAAATAAGTTTTAAAGGAAAAATAAGAAGGTTGTTGTTAGTAGTAGAGCTCCCGTGGAAGTAGTCTCAAGTACAGAGGTGGAGTCTCCAATCTCAGTCTCCCTGCAGAGCATGCTGGGCATGGAAATACATTTTTCTTTTTTTTTTTTTTTAACCAATTTTGATACATGGCTGTTTTTGAGCTTTGAACTTCATCATTATGGATTTTTTCTTGGGCTAGACCTTATTAATTCAGTGCCCTTGGAACAGCAGTGTTCTGGCAGCTGAGGCAGTGAAGAGGAGGAGAGAGACTAGTTCTCTCAAAACCATTACACAACTTGTCATACCAGAGTTGAAAGAAGTAAGGAAGCAAAGAAAAGATGTGCAATGAGTGAGAGGATGGCACTGTAACTGAAGCAAAACTTGAAGAGTTGGATTTTAGCCCATCTTCTGACATTTTCTGTGATACCGTGCAAAGCAATTTAAATAATCTAGTGGCAGTTAGGACTGTTTCAACCCATATAGTGCTACTTAATAATAGCTATACTGACGCACTAAGGCAAGTATTTCCAATTATGTACCCAAAGTTGTGAGAATACTAGACATGTCTCTCTTTTCATCTTAGTCGTTCATGGAATCAGAAGATTGGAAAGATCTTTTAAGATTGCTTGTGTAGGGTCAGACTAACCAGTGTGCTTGGCATGCATGTAAGCTGTTCTTAAAAACCTCTGATGAAGAAAATGTATAACATGTCCACATAACTGCGGTACATCCTAAAATACTCATTACAGAATGCTTTTGTTTTAGCATTCTAATCTACTTGTTTCCTGATGAAAAAAGGAGAAAGTATCTTATTAAGTCACTGTCTGAATAAAGTATCATGTGAGATATAAATGTTTCTAAATTTTCTTTACCATCTTCTTTCACCATTGAATTTCTACAGCTTTTTCTCCCTACTATTTTTGTTCTTTGCCGCTATGCTTTGTAATCGCTCTGGTTTTATACGCATTTTCTGTGGACTGTTCCCTAACATTTACTTTGGCTATATCTTTTATTTCCCATGATCTTGATTACTGCATTTTGATTTTTAGATTCTTTTGATATAATCACAATGTTTTTTTATCATGCTTCCTATCCCTCTTGTATGTGAAAAAATTTTTCTTGTGGCTAAGTTCATTCTCTTATTTTTATTCTCTTGTTTTTTACTTTTTTTTTTTTTTTTTAATGAAGTTATGAACTTCCTTATTTACTTTTATCTAAATTGCTTTCTGTCTTTAAATGTTCATCCAGGTCCTGCCTATCATCTACAAAAGGATTTAAAGTAATGATTCATAAAACCTTAAAACAAAGTTGTATACATCAATCCATTGCTTGTATTAAGACTCATATACTGCAAGGATGATAAAGATGATGTGTCCAGTTAGGGGCTCCCAAGTAAAAGAGAGACTTGGTATACTGGTAAGTGTCAAGAAAATGTCCATGAAGATGAACAGACTAGAGCATCTCTCCTATGAGGAAAAGTTGAGAAAGCTGGGACTGTTCAGGTCAGAACTGTCAGGGGGATCTCATCAGTGTATAAAAATACCTGAAAGGAGTGTGCAAAGAGGGCAGAACCAGGCTCTTTTCAGTTGTGTCCAGTGACAAGGCAAGAGGTAATGGGCACAAACTGGAACACAAGAGGTCCCATCTGAATATCAGGAAACATTTTATTGTGCAGATGACTGGGAACAGGTTGCCCAGAGAAGTTGTGGTCTCCGTTCTTGGAGGTCTTCAAAAGCTGTCTGGATATGGTCTTGGGTAACCTGCTATAGGTGGCCCTGCTTGAGCAGGGGGGTAGATACAATGAACTACAGAGGTTCCTTGCAACCTTAATTATTCCGAGTTAAAAAAAGTCTGTCTTGGAAGAAGAATTTGAACACTGGAAATATTTCTTAGGTCCCTATATAAGCAAAGAGGCTAAAACAAAATACTGAACAGGCTTTCATTTATTGAGAATTGTCATCCCTGCATAGTAAATGGTCTCACATTTCCTAAGGAAACATTAGAATGTGATAATGAAATTAAGGACTGCATTATAATGCATGTATATTAAGAGGTTAACAAAAGGTTTCACAGCATTTCCTTTTTCTCCATAATTGGCATTACATTATACAAACTACATTTTTTTAACATATATTTAATGTGTAGTAGAATTTATATTGCAAGAAAAGGTTAACAAGGGGACATCAAAGGAGAAAAGAAAATAAAAGGGCAGCAAACATAGGGCACAGAAGAGTCAGAAAGTAAAGGTTTTGGGTGTAATTTCTTTGCACAAGGATCTATTAATGCATGTAATAATTTTCCAAGGTCAAAACCAGGAGAAGTTAGCACAAACAGTTTCATAAAGGAGCTAGGCAAGAAATTCCAGGGAGACAATGCTGTCTTTTTTACTAGGAATGGCACAGGACAGATCAGGATGTTTTCTCCCATTAGATAGTACTGTTCACAGTGCATTCTTCCTTTAACCTGCTGCTCTATAAATGGGTCTTTTCCAACAGTAATAAAAATCAATATAAAGCCTATTTAAAATGCAGAATACAGATGATTAATGAATTCTTAGCTATAGTATTTTACACAGCAAANGTGTAACTCCCTTGTGTATATTAAAAATGATCACTTACAAAATGACTTTAGATATATTAATGGACTTACTTCCAATCTATTTCTGCTTGTCAGATGTGTCACCTCATATCCTTTGAGTACAAGAATGGCAACACTCTCTTTGCTTTTGACAAGTGAACTAAAATGGAAATCAAGGTATTGCTATACAGGCTTTTCAAAGGAATTTACAATTTTAACTGGAACAGGGGTAGGAATTTTCTGATATTCACAAAGATCCATTCAGATCAGGAGACAATATATAATCAGTAACAGATGTGAGAAGTTCTGGATAAAATAAAAAACATTAAGTTATGATTTAATTGGTGTTGATTCTTTTGGCGATGAAATTCTTTTTGTTTAATTTTCCCAAAAGTTTATAATGAAAAATATAGTTGTGTACAGTCTTACACACAGCAAAAAATCCTTTCCTTGGATCCCCCTTCTGTCCTGTCCTTATTTGCCTAATTAAAACACTGTAATTTGTTTTCCTGGAAGCCCACTTTANGCTAAACAGGTGGGGAGAAATTCCATCTTTCTCTTTTATCCTGTGAGAAAGAAGGTGTTCATATAGGTCCACTGTCACTGCAAAGCTACTGGCCTTTAAAGGTAGGTGGTTTTCTTCCCTCTGGGATCTCTGGGTTTACTCAGGCTATTTTGTTTTCAGGATATTGTTATTGATCATTTTTATTACAGTGTTACGTTGGAACTAAGCTGTAGTTGCAATTGGAGCACTGTTGGGTTTGTCTTAATAAAACTTGTAGTCAGAGACAAGCTCTTTCCCCCAAAACATATAGGCTAAATAGAACAGAAAAAGGGTAAAGTGACTTGCTCAATATTATACATCAGATGAGCGGTAAACTGGGACCAGAATTTCTCCACTGACTGCACTGGAGAAATGAAGATTTTTGTTGAGAATTCTTTGCTTTTAAGGCAGAGAATAAGCTCCTAAACTATGCTACTTCAGTGCTCAGGGTCAGAGATTTTGTTTGTTTTAAACACAATTTTCCTCCAAGCACAATTTATATTGGCCAAAAGTCTTTGTTAGACTTAACTTTAAAATATCTCAGGCAAGGAGAAAAAGGCTGGAGGAGAAATTATTTAAAACAGAAAGGACTTAATTACATGCAATGGAGGGGGACATGAGCCACATTCAAAGTGAGTATATTCTTCCCTGGATGTGTAGGTGTAACTCCCTTGTGTATATTAAAAATGATCACTTACAAAATGACTTTAGATATATTAATGGACTTACTTCCAATCTATTTCTGCTTGTCAGATGTGTCACCTCATATCCTTTGAGTACAAGAATGGCAACACTCTCTTTGCTTTTGACAAGTGAACTAAAATGGAAATCAAGGTATTGCTATACAGGCTTTTCAAAGGAATTTACAATTTTAACTGGAACAG
>VXAL01005209.1:38836-69831 GCA_013399475.1 Chauna torquata | reverse complement strand
ATATATATGTATATAAATAGCAAGTATTAATATATTACTATACTCAGCCTAAAAAAGTCATTACTTTCTTCCTATCCAGCCTATGACATGATACCTAGATCAGATACCATCTTTCACCACCACGTATTAAAATCTGGATCCAGCAGGTAGGAAGACGACAGACTAGTTTTCTCTGAGAGACATGAAACAATTATTTTGTATTTAATATATTTCACTGGATAATAAAGCAGAATTCTTAACTTCCATCAGAGAAAATTATATGAGGCCAATTAAGCAACTCCAGAAAATACAAATACTGGAATGAAAAGAATTGTCTTTAGGTTTGCCACTGAGGGACAGTATAAAGGACTGAAACGAGCATAGCAAAGTAAAGCTCAAAGCTTGTGTGATCCTGAGTGCATGACCACAACATACAGCAGGGAAGCCAGCAAAGTAAGAGTAAGCTTAGACAACAGTACCATTTTTTAAACCTTTGTGCAAATAATAAACATTTTTCATTTAGCATTTTTACCTGATAATTGCTTAAAAAATAAAGCATGCCATTATGTAGTTAATGATATCTAAATACTAAGATGCAGCTTCAGAAAGGGAGCACTACATATGCATGTTATTTTTTCACAGGCTAAAGTTAAAAATTTCAACAAAAACTGAAAACAGAAGGACCAAGTTCTGGTTTCAAAAAAAAGTGGGCATGATAGGGGATAGTGATCTTGAAACACATACAGAATAATGTACTAGAAAATAAGTAGAAATTTCCTAAGTTTTCCTTCATTAATTCCCTGAGGTGAAAAAAAAAGAAAATATGATTTTGAAATCTGACTTGCTAGCATCAAAGTATACAGCCATCACACTTCTCAGCAGTAAGCAAATGTTCAGCTTAGCTGTAGCAGACACCCACCTGCTTGAGTGACTGGCATTTAAAATACATGCTCAACTGGAGCTTTCATAACAGTTTGTTTTACAGTACAATTCTTTTCCTCTCCCCACAAGCATATGAAACATATCATGGGTATAAGTGGGGAATAGCAGCTATAGGCCAGCTGAAAGCAAAACATTCGCTGGTTAAGTTTCATAATTGTAATATTCAGCATAGTCACACAACTTTTTCATTCTACCTGTGCTCATTTTCAAACACACGTTTTCTGAAAACAATCGTGATGGTTTCTTAAGTTATAAAGAACAGATAGCTGAGTTGCTTTTTATTGTAAAACAGTCTCAGCTCATCTCCTAGTTCACTTTATTTTAGGAGGAAAGAAAGGATTTTTCTAATAAGGAAAATACAGTTTTGAATATGTATAGATAATTCAGTTGTACATTAGGTAAGTAATGCTCTACAGTGGGTTTTATTAAATCAAAAATTCTTTCAATAAGTCTTTCAATAAGACTGCATTTATCCTGAAGAAGTTCCACATCTACACTCTTCAATCAATAATAGAATTGCTATCTTTGGCATGTGAGGAGATGAGTATTCTTCTGCAACGTGACAGTATTTATTTTTTTTTTTAACCCATAAAACCCTATTTTTCCTTCTCACCATAATGGGAGGAGGATGAAAATGTACTAACCCACAGACAGAACAGAATGGAATCATGCTGTACTGAAATGAAGATTCTTTCCCCAGAAATCCCAGAGAGTGGGTTTCACAAAACAAAAGGAATCAAAAGAAAAAAAAAAAACATTCACTCTGAAAAGCACAAACATTTCTGCTTGGACAGCTAGGTAAGAGAGCTTAAAGGAACAAGAATACAGAGATACTAAACAGCCTTCTAATCTCACAATGAGTAAACTTGGGAGATATGTGATGGCTGTATCTATCACATTAAGTAATATGTTAAACCTACCCAATTTGCAGATTATGTAAAAGGAGTTCTGAAGTTTGATCTATACTCAAAACACTGTTACAAATGCAAGTATATCCTGCAATCACATCCACTGTCAAGTATACTGAAGGAAATCAGGTACTGTGGATGATTTTTAGAATAATAATCAGTGTGGCAACACTAGTCCGTGGAAGGTATTGCCTAGCATCTTAATGAACCGTTCCAATTCTACAACATTTATTGCAAGAAAAAAGATGCGTACACTAGACACAATGTAGTATGGTATGGAACAGCATAGTAAGTTATACCTTTTTACTCTTTAACTTTGTTTCCCAAGAAATTGGGAAACATATTTTACACATTCCAGTGTAAATGTCTTAGTATTTCAATTCAATGAATAATTTTTCATTTATTTAGAAAAAGGAGCCAGGCACTCAGCAGAAAACAATTTTAATAACCACAGTAGCATCCTAGACCGCAGCAAGACTTCCGCAGTAGTTTCCCGCCCCCCGCCCCCATTGGAAAGATGCTCTCTCCACAAGTCCTTCAGGAGACCATCTCTTTCCAGCACAGTTCAAACCTACACATTAGAAACTTTATAGGCAGTTTACGGGGCATTTCTTGCTGCTATGCCTGTATTTTCAGGACAGCAGCTGTTGCCTTCTATTCTTCAGGTTTGGCCTAGGAACTTCTCTTTAGGGATCAGAACACCATTTTTCCAGCTTGCTAGTTTTTAATCCTGCCATTGATCCCTTCCTTTCCCAGTATTCTGCAAAGAACTGTTAGGCAGTAGCTGTAGACGTCCCTCCCACATCCCCTCCTCCCAAAAGCTGAATTTTATTTACAGGCACCCAGACAGTGTTCCTTGGTGGCACCAAGTGCTCTGAAGCCTTAGATTTCTCCCCATTCTGCAACGCTTCCTCTCTTTCTTCGTCCTCTCTCCCCAGCCTGTCTCAGACTGAAAAGTACGACCTTAAATATCCCATTACTCTGCACAACTCACCTCCTTGTCCTACTCCATACTTCTTTTCATTCTTCTCTGCCAACAAAGTACTCCCATCTCAGTGACACACTTTCTTCCTGCAACCTAAGCCACATCCGATTTCATCCAAGTTTCCCCAAATTCCCACCAGTATCTGCTGCTCATTTTTTTCTGGATTTTACTGCACACTCCCTTTTCCTCCAACCACATTTATAGATTAGAGAACCCTTTAAAAAGCTGCCACTGCTGCTGCTGCCAATTTTGCTTGTTTACCTGAAATTTGAGATACAACAACCATTTTTCTAAAAGTCACTCTTAAAAGAAATCCACAATGCATCATAATCATATCTAGCCTATGTAAGAAAGTACAAAAATATTTCTCATATCTATTTTACAGGAAGGTATAAAGACACTGTTACAGAAGAAGTTGTTTCTATATCACAAAACAGCCGTAGGCAGAAATAATTCCCAGTGAGTGTACAGAAGTGACCACAGAAAAACAGCTCATATATAAGAAATAGAAGTCCTCCTATTTTTAGATTATTTTTTCCTCCTGNAAAAAAAACCTCTTCCCCCCCCCCCCCCCCCCCCTTTAAACTAACGGAATTGTTTCAGAACAATAATAACAAACCAAGCATCTTTAAAACATAAATTAGACTTTGTGTTGCATTTGCATAAAATTCTGAGCCAGAGTAAGGCAAGTTTAGGTGTCTTAAGACTTGAGACGTTAGATGCAAGTTAGGTCTCTGGAACCCATTCTCTGTGCTCCATCAACGGAATATACTGTCATCTTTGCAGATGAGAGTGTTGTAAACCAAAATCCAAGATTAAGTTAATATGAGGGGTTTCTGGGTGGAGAGCAAACAGTCAGCTGTGAGGGCAACAGTAGTGACATAAACAGCTGGTAAACAGTGTGTTGCTACAAGTGTAAATTCAGGGGAATTGTCACAGTGCGCCTTTAAGTAGCTAAGGGTGAGTCTCACCCTCCTAGTTAAGAGCCTCCGTGGCCTTGTCACGCATCTTTACGGCAGTCCTCCGCAATAACACACGCAGACCCATGACCAGCCTGTTCCTTTCTGCTTCTGTGTTTCTAAGAGAATTCTCAGGTTCACAGACACATCACACAGCTTTCATCTCCAACAGAGAGTACCAGAACATGGCTTTATGCACAGCCATCTATTCCACTCTCCATGTGAGATATTCAAGTACCAGCAAGGATCATTACCCAACATGAAAGCAGAGACAAACAGTGAAGAGTTTGGAAAAATCTCACCTAATGAACAAAAGGAGTCTAATTCTAAGCTTTGACTGTAATGCTAGGCAATACCAACAAAAGCAGAACAACATAATAGACAAAAACATTACTTAATCACAAAGTCCAATCATAATTAGCAGCCTGTACATAGGCCAAAACCTCAACTACAGTCAAAGTGCACAATTCCCCCAGTCCAGTGGATGGTTCTGGACAAGGACCCCAGGTGTAGGCCCCCTGAGGGAGGCTTCCCTCGTGAAGGTAAGTAGTCTCCCATCCCGTTGGATGAAACGAACAACAACCTCTCGCTACCTCTCATCAAAAGCATGAGAGGTGAAAACCCACTGCCTAGCTTCAATACGATCTTATAGCTTCCTGTAGCTCAGAAAGTGATTTGAATAAATATTAGCATCAATTTTTAACAGTATCTCCTTTGTTACAGAACAGGCTAATCTTAAAAAGAAGGATTAAATTAGGTTAGCAAATATTTATTGATCATTTGACTTGGAAACACATTTTTATTGCTTTTTGAATCTCATTAGCTGGGCACATAAAACTAATTTCAGCCTAGTACACCTGCTGAATTAAGACAGCCATGTGAAATATATGTCGCTGTCAGATCCATCAATGCAACTGAACAAAATTAAGAAAACTAATACCAGGTATATGCAAAAAAAAACCAAACAAAAAAAAGAACAACCTATAACCATAAAACCCTATACAAAGTATATGCAGTTACTGTTAATTGGTTTCTCTGTTCGTCAAGGAGAATGGAGTGTTAACACCTGCAACATGCTGACTTATAATGCTCCAGTGTTCATCACACAGTTTTACACCAAGAAGCTGTTATCTCTTTCAGACAAATTTCTATTCTTTATCCTCCTTTGGTCAGTAGCATTAGAGTGCACATTCTTTTTATCAGAAGCTTTTGGAAAGTGATATTAGTAACCCTGTCTGTAAACAGCACTTAATTGCGCAGGGGCTGTCTGTTTTAAATTTACACTGAATTCCAATAGCTTACTCCTATCCATGTGTAGCCTTTTTCTAGCCTGACCTTGAGGTAAAATTTCAAAGCAGGGAAAGGAAAAAAGTAACAAAAAACCCTTTCACAATTTACATCTATGAGGTGTTAGTTTACATTTAGATTTTAAAATACTGAACTTAAGACTCTTGCACAAGAATTCCAATTAACATTTATGTTTCTGAAATACAATTAAAGTCTGAAAAACTCCTATGGAACAAAGATTTCTTTTCCTCTTCAGCTGATAACTGCTTAAGAGATAAAAGAAATATTTTCCATATCTGAGCAGCCCAGAAGTATGAAAGTGAGATATGCTTACAGTCACATGAAAGCATTCTCACCTTGCAGTGTCTTTGTAAGATTTCTCATGGGAACTATTTGTTATATTTTGAGTCTTTAATTTTCAGGGGAAAGAGTCAAATTTTCCAAAATTTATGAAAGCAAGAGCTTCAGCTCTGAAGCATGGGTGGAAGTGTGGATGGGGGAGGGCAGATAATTTGCAAACTTCTGGTTTGTACCTGTCCACAGAAGTAAGAAGGTGGAGTGTATTATTACACTTTTTATTTTATTCATGCAAAGAGAAAAATAAGGTAGTTTGCTTGCAAGTGAGAAACCAAAAGGGCAAACCTGAAAAGCCATTCAATTTTGCATTGAAGCTGAAGCTTCAATCCTAACAATATTTCAGCAAACAGGACACTTTTTTTGCCCTAGCATCAATTACAGAAGGCTGGGAGATGGACTGTGGAGAATTAGTGACCAGTCACAGCACACTGCAGGATGCTCACTTCAAGCTTCTGCGTGCTGTAGTTGTGGTTCCCACTGCACGTCTTCCCCAGTTCCTACACACATGAACTTGAGTGACAAAAAGGGAGTTCAAAGAGCAGGGTATAAAAATGTGTGTTGATGTAATTCTCGCAGCCTTTAAAAAAAATAATAAATCATTTAACAGAAATTTCTGTAGCTATTTATAGAAAATGCATTCTAGAAATAAAATGTCTCCTTAACTTTCAAGCTTCTTGTTTCCAATTTTTGAGCCTCCCACTCTGTGGCCTGCAGTGGAAAAGCAGGTCCTAGCACTGCTGAGCTGTACTGCAAGGCAGCAGGAGGTTCACATGCGGCAGGTCTTCCCTCTCCACCCAAGAAAACATGGAGTCTAAAATGCAGGCAGACTGAGTGCATGTACAGGCACTGTGAGTACCTGCGCACCTAAACACTGGGTATAATGTCGTCACCACAGAAAAGCTCATGGGGGGCAGCAATGGGCTTTGGAAAGCCCCAGAGACCTACAACCCCAAGCACTCACTTGCATTGAAGATGCAGAAGTATTTTAAATGAAGTTGACTGCTCCCATAGTACATGAGTTACCAAAAAGGAAAATATTAAACCATTCTTTTTCAGAGCTTGAAAGGTTAGGTCCAGTAAGTAAAATGGAGCATAGACACTGTATAGCAAAGGATATACAAGATACTAGCAGTATTAATCTCTTTATAATAAATAGCTTTATCAACCTATTATCATAGTCTCTCTCCTAAATCAAATTTAGACAAAGGAAAGCAAATCAAACACAATATTTTAATCAGTACTTTAACTACATGATTAATGACTTATTTAAAGCAAACACCTATTCCGATACAGGAAAATCTCATTATTTTGAAGAGCTGCCTTATTCTACTTGATTACTCCATTTAATAGAAAGTTAAATTGAATAACATACTGTATAAATCCCATTTATCTTAGTATTTTTCCATGAAAAACAATCTTGTGTTATAGTCTATTGCTGACTACACTTCAAGCAATTAAATAGTTACACAGTAGCTTCAGTTAAAATCAATAGCAGCTTGTTTTGCAACATAAAGGGTTATGAAAACACAGCTTGCATATCAAAGTAACCTTTACGGTACACCGTTAACACAAGTATTAAGATGCTGGCCAGAAAAAAAATATTTGCTGAAAATGCAAAAATAAAAAATAAAAAAAGTTATTCATTCAGCTTCTGTTCTATTTCAAACATTTGGAGATCTTGAAGGATCTTAGAAAACTGGTAGGTAATAGGCATAAATGTCAACACTCTGGAATGTCTAAAAAGAAGGGGTTTCTGGATAACAGCCTCAATAGTCATAAGAAATATGCCAGCAGATTCACCTAATGCAGAGGTAATTTCATTTTATCACTGCAGCCTACCTAATGAATAGTCTAATGCAACAAGCAATCTCAGTGTTTCCCCTTGAACTAACCGGTTTTTTGCACACATGAATATGCTTTGTAGGAGTGCTTTTGCCAACGTAGTTAATATTTCAGAGGAAAAGGAAATTGCATCCTTAATGATATTCCATCAAAGAAATTTCAATCGAGTACAAAGCAGGCTGTGGAGTCAATTGAAGGTCACGCCTGTTAGAGGTCAAGTTCTTTGAAAGAACACAGTTCTGAAGTTTAATTGTTTTCATGGAGAACTCTGCTGATAGGCCAACAGTGAATTTTATAGTTGACAACACTCATGGAAAGAAATAATTTCCAAAGCTGAAGTGGCTATGGACCACTGAACAAGATAAAAAAAAAAGTAACTGTAGAAGTCAAGACGTATTCTTAGACTCACCATACTACTTGCATCACTGATAAGTGAAGCAAACTAACACACCTCACTCTCAAAAGCTGCTGAAATACACAACAAAAACACATTGTTTTACAAGAGAATTATGAAGTGCCTGAAAAAATATTGACAGTAATAGCAATCTAAAAGTTCAACTTCATTCTATTGGCAGAATGACTAGAGCTTCTTCTGCCCCTTCAAATCAGTATGGTAAGGGACTGAAGAAGGTATCTGGATTATAAAACACCCACTCATAAATGCTCTTCTCACATCCATGGTTGGGCTTCTTCTCCACTGTACTTAAATCATGTTCCTTACTGCCTCCAAACCCATAATCTTTGTTAGCCATCTTTGAAATGCTACAAATCTGAAATGAAGAAATACAAGTTTTTCCCAAATAAAGAAATGTTAAATGTTACAGTGCATAACAGTGTAGAGGTTGGCCTTTCTTCCACCATAAAAGTTAACAGAATTCTTCATAGGGTTAGAAACCTTGTTCTTAAGGTCATATAAAGAGTTTTTTGATTTTTATAGATAGTTCTTACTGTGCAATTCAAGACTCAAAGAATTTTATTTAGAATATTTTAATCTGAGCAATAAGCTGGACTCTTCACCTCTGGTAAGCAATGGAACTAAACCTGAAAACAAGGTGTCACTAATAACTTACATTACAAATTAGTTGGATCTGTGCATTTTCAAGAACCTCTCCATTTTGAACCTGTATACATTATACAGTCGTATAGCTGCTCTACTCAACTTTGGAAATACAAAAAGCGTTCAGATTGCTAATGATTTTAAAAGACTGAACATGAATAAATTCATGCACAGTGGAACAAAGTACTCTTTTTCCCCAAAGTGGCATGCTGTTCAGTTGCAATTTACCAGTGTACCTTTTAACAGAGTCAAAAATGAGAAGACAGGAAAACGGTAACTGGAACCAGTGGGAGTTTTGTCTGAAGATGGACTTCTGACCCATCCATATAGGTTGTTTAACTGCTAAGAAAACTTAAGGCAATTAGGAAGCAAGAATCAATTACAGTGTTATAACCTCTATGATCTTCTATGGAGTAGACAGGACACCTTCATTGAGTGTCCCCTTTACACATGTAAGTGGATGACTGAGAAAGGAGAAAGCTTTTTTTTTTCTTTTAAGCCTGAAACAAAGTATTCATTCCATTCACCTGTCCCTCAACAACGCATCTTCGTTATGAGTAAATTAATAATAGTCTTTAGAAAGTGCTAATGAAAAAGTCCTTACTTCCTCCGCTTTTATAATCACAGGAGACGCATCACATTAACAATTCTGACTGAGTAGAGGTCCCAACCTGCAGCTTCACAGCCCTTGCTTGCATTCACAATCTACTATTTTTGTATTCAGATCAGAAACCTGATTGCCATCTGTAGGCAATCATTACTTAGTAATCAAAGAAGGTACAGAAACATTCAAGCATGTAAATCAGCTCCTTGCCTAAATAATGAAGTCTCAATTAAGCATGACCACCTGAAATGTGTCCTTTCTGTTATACAATAAACAGAAAAGTGGAAAAAAAATATATATTTTTCACCCACACGTGGCTCTAGCAGCCTTGAAAATGAGATACCAGCATTTCATGCAAGACTGTAGCAGCTTCATAATTTTGCTGAAAACAGAAGAAAAATAAAACACAAATTTTTTTTTGAAAATAAAATAGGAAATATAATAACAGTTGTATTTATATTATACATATATCTATCAATAGTCATACAAACACAGAATGTATGCAGAGACTTAGTAAGGCACGATTCTCCAGCTGGTGCAATAGCTTATTCATCCAGTATACTTGCTTGATTTAATGGAATATACAATAACATCTCATTAGTAAACTTTAGGAAGACAGGTTCTCAGCATTTTTGTTAAAATTTTAAGGTTTCTGTCTAAAACAATTATTTAGTTATAGGTGAAAAGAAACATGACAAATTGAATTCTGTATGTGTGGGATGAGGCATATGGTCCTTTTCAGAAGACAATGTTTATCTGCAATTTAGAAGGTTAAAAGTTGTTAAAAACAATAGCAAGCAACTCACAAGCTTGTTCTCTCATCATCTGTTAAAAACTACAAAAGGTTCTACCCAGTTTCTCAAACTATCATTGTCTGAGTACTTTCTGAAGAATACAGTGAGCAGCATAACCAACATCTCTCAGATATGGTTCATTTCTCTGTTAATCCTCTCCCCTGGGAAAAATGTGTTCAGCAAGGCTTAATGACTACTTCACGTCTTTGTGACAATGTGCAATAGCACATTTTATTTGCCTGGCCTAATAGATCCATAGACCATGGCCTGATGATAATGCTAAGAAAAATCTAAAACAGATTGTAACTATTCAAGGAAAAAAAAAAGTAATATAAGAAGGTCTCTCCATAAATCAGTGCTTTAACGGCACTAGCAGACATTATCAAACAGACTACACAGCATGTAATACAGAATTTCCCTGTAATGCTCAAAATTCAAGCCTTTAAAGTATTTTTTTTTTCTTACCATGACGTAGATATGTCAAAAGGGTTAAACATCAATTTGTGACAATCCAATCTCACAGAAACACTTTTTCCAAATAGGGGCCCAGACTCTGCAAGCCATCCTTAGGCACTGACACAAGTGCCTGAACGAAGAAAGGTAGACTTAAGCACCTCATTGAATTGAAATCAAAGACAGCATCAATCTTGGAGAATAACCATGCTAAAACTAAAACAACTGTTCGCATTCGTCTTAATATCACACTGTGCTGCTTCACCATCCTATTTGCTCTGCAGCAAGTCTTCTGAGGCTGGTAAAGAGTGGATGGGGGTTTTATATTCATTTGTTCTTTTATGGTTCTGTAACATCAAACATGATCTGCTACTGAAGTAGCAAGATATGGTGTTACGTGAGAGTCATTTGGATGGCTCTAGCATTAGTTTCCACCATCAGGGGAATCATCATTTAAGTTACTATTAGAAAGTTTTTTTTTAATCTTGGACAGATACTGCACTACTTTTGATGCAACCTAATCAGGAATCTCATTAGCAAAATGAGACTCTTTTAGCTGGTTTAGGTTTCTTGTATTTTTTTGGTTTATAGGAAACAATCTGGAAAGGGACAGTATGAATTAGTCTTGAATTACATTCTGTTCATGGAGACAAAAAAACTGCAGCACAGAGAAATTCAGCAAATTTCTGAGGATCAACATCGAAATATGAAGACTGAAGTCAACAATACAGGACCACAAGCACTCTGTCCAAGATGTCTAGAAGTAAGGCAAAGTCAAAGTAGTAGATGAAGAAAATCAGTTCCCTGTACATTCTTGCTTTAACTGCTGGCAAAACTCACTGCTCACACCACACACTGGTTTAGTGATGTAAGAAAATGTATTTGTGGGAGCAGAAAGACAAAGGCTTTTGGTAGGAATCTGTTCTCTACGTTTTGGCCCTTTCATCATGGAGATGACCAGTTTTTTCCAAGCATTTCTGAAAACATCTGGCTTTACCCCCCTTTTAGACAACAGGACGTATCCATAGGCATGAAAGGCAACAGAAGTCACACATGGCAATGTCCTGCCATGACTTAAGAACTAGTAGAGTCCAAAATCAGAGTTTTATATAAACCCTGCTCTTTCAAATCAAGCAAAACTTCATTCTGTCATAAGGGGTATATTCAGGTAATAGAAATATTTTAATGCACAGAATCACAGCATTTGATCCATCATTTTTCTCCCCTTTCCTCCTTGTTGCTAGTAATAATACAAAGCCACAAGCTCTGAGCCAGAAATTCTTCAGGGGGTTGGTTTTAGGAAAATATTTATTAAGAGATCTTCTTTTTCCTCCAACTTTGTTTTAATGCACAGCATCTGTTGTTTTGTGTAATTCTATACAAAGCAATATAATATTATACAGATTAACAACTGAAATTAACTGAAGGCTGATGCAACATGAAATGCATATTTACAAAGCATGCTAATTAAACATCAATAACTAATAATGATTCATGGAAAAAAAGTAAACAACAGCAAGGTTGAAAACACAATCTAAGCTCCTTAATGGTATCACAGTCACAGAGTTCAAGGCAATCCATCAACTTATAAAAAAATAAGTGCATACTTGGTCGCACAGTTCCCTCCTTTTAGTCTAAAGCATTTTTATCAAAAAGGCAGAGTTTTAAGCAGATGTCATATTTATAACCTACTGTTCACATTTAGTTTGCTAATAATTATTGCAGGGAACAAGCAATCCATTATTCTGAAAGAATGCTGCCTTCTCTGGTGCACTGGGTCTGGCTGGGATGGAGTTAATTTTCTTCATAGCTGCCTGTATAGTGCTGTGTTATCAACACTGTTTTAATCACAAGTTCAAAATCCAGTGTTTTGGCTATTGCTGAGAAGTGCTCGCACAGCAACACGCTTTTCTTTTTGCCTGCTCTGCTCCCCTCAGAGAGTAGGCTGAAGGTGTGCCAGAAGCTGGAAGGTGACACAGCTGGGACAGCTGACCCAAACTGACCCAGGGGATATTCCATACCGTATGACATTGTGCTCAGCAATAAAAGCTCAGGGAAAGAAGGAGGAACATTCGTGGTTATAGTTTTCATCTTCCCACGTAACCATTATACACAGTGAGGTTCTTCTTTCCAGGAAGAGGTTAAACTTCTACCTAGCGATGACAAATAGTGAATAAATTCCTTTGTTTTGCTCTGCTTGCACAGATAGCTTTGCTTCACTTATCAAACTTGTTAAAAAGATAAAGACCTTGACACTCAAGTTCTCAGCTTTTGCCTTTCTGATTCTCTCCCCGTCCCACTGCTGGGGGAGAGAGCAAGTGACTGGGTGGTTCTTAGCTGTTAGCCACTGCTAGCCACTTGAACTGACTGCTTTCACAATTACACTCTGTAAGGATCTTTTTACTTTGGGGAATTTTGAATAAAGATGACAGATTGTGACATTTTATTCCATTTTGTCTAATATACTCATTGCAGTTTAAAGGGCATGGATGAAGATACAATTTAGAATCTCAAAACATTAGACAAATCTCAAGAAAAAAAATGAAACATTCATACTGCCTACTCTCAGCTACTTAGCAAACAGTAAACACTGTAAAGTTATCACACCCAATGGATGATTTACAGCAATTAAGATATTGAAAATAATCTAGTGCAGGTAGTACAAAAACTCTAGAGTGTGCACTGTTTTATTCACTAAGAAATTTTTAATTTAACAGAATTATTCCTAAAGAACTCATATTTATGAAGAACTTAAGGCAAATAAATGTAGGTACTTGAAAAATTACAGTACTAGGTCTAAGGCTGTGAAGCTGTGATCTAAAGCTTACTGTCTGTGTACGATGAATACTGTAGAAATTAGTAAAATAAAAATAATTACTAATATGTGGGGAAAAAATATTATGGGAACTATACTTATTGGCTGTAAGTAACTTGACTGACACATGCTTCTTTCACATAAATTACTCTTGAAAGCCAAATTCTTCTCTGGTGTATGTGTTTTCACACAAATTTTAGTGCAACAGTGTGGATTTCATTCACATTCTACATTAACAACTAAACACAGGCATACTTTGAATGATCTTACATTTCCAAATATATCAACATAGCCAGAGGCACGATTCTGCAAAGAGAGCTCATTTTGCCAATTTTCTTCGCAACAAGAAACTGAAATTCTGGCAAAGAACAAATTCTCATTTATGTATCCACACAAGATTACTTCATAATGTGCAAGTGAATGAAAATAATATAGATTTCTGATGGCTTAGAAACAAGGACACTGAAAATTTTAAGAGTGTTTCAGTCCTAGATATATAAACAATCTGTTTGTCATCCTCATTATCCCAGAAAAGGACACTTCCTGTGTGGATGCTATACTAGCATGAAAATCATGTTTTGCATTGGCTGAACACACAACGCTAACTGCAGATCACAGATATGCGATACAGTGCTCATACTACATATATGAAATCAGTTCTCTTACAACCTGAATGCTATAAAAGTAGACGATAATAAAATGCCTTAAAAACATGTACTGCTTCCAATTTGGAAACTTTGTTTACACATATATATATATATACACACAAACACATACACACATATATATATATACATACACACACATACACAAGTATATAAATACAGGTAGTATCACAAGGGCAAATGAATGCAATTACTTTCTGGTAGAAGCTGAAGAAGTTTGAGGGGATACACCAAGATATATAGCAGTCCTCCTGAATAAATCTAATGCTAGAAAATAATTTTACGTCTCATGGCTATCTGGATAGAAATGGAGCTGTTGGCTAGGACAACACTGACTGAACATTTTTTTCATTCCAGCCTGCTCCGAAAGGCTATATTTTAAGTGAGGTAGGAATGAGCTTCCACAATCAGATCGCTTTGAAATATTGCCCCCCTCCCCTCCTCAAGATTAACCTCTTGCAAAATAGTATCTTTGAGTAATTTTTTTTTTAAACCATTTCTGGCAGACTATGAAGTTTCATTCATAGAGTAATACAGATTGGAAAGCTCTCTGGAGATCATAGAGTTTAAAAAGCGTAGAGTTAGGTGAGGCTCTCTTCTAGAGTTCTGAGTATCTTCAAAGACAAAGATTGCACAACCTCTCTGGATAACCAGTTCTAATGTCTAAGCACCCTCAATATAAAATATTTTTCCTAATATTAATTTGGATTTACCCTGTTGCAGCTTGAATTTGATGCCTCTTGTCCTATCACTCTGCACCTACCAAAAGAGGTGAGCTTCATCTTCGTATCACTAAGCATCAGATAATTTAGGATGGCAGTAAAATTTTCCCCTTGGCCTTCTCCCCTTCAGGCTAAACAAATCCAGCTCTCAGCCCTTCCCTGTATATAACATGCTCTAGCATCCTGACGGCCTTTCTCTGGACTCAGTCCAGTGTATCAATGTATTTCTTGTACCAGGGAGCCCAGAACTGAACAGAGTACCCTAGATGCAGTTTCACAAGTGCCAAATGAAGGGGAATAATCACTTCCCTCAGTCTTCTCTCTACAGCCTAGTATGTAAGTTGGTACCGTTACTGAAAGAACGTGCTGCTTTCACACATGCAGCTTGTCCACTGGAACAACAGGATCATTTTCTGCAAAATTTCAGGTCTCCAGACTGCACCCTTATACTTTGATTATTGTAG
This sequence comes from Chauna torquata, assembly GCA_013399475.1. Taxonomy (NCBI): domain Eukaryota; kingdom Metazoa; phylum Chordata; class Aves; order Anseriformes; family Anhimidae; genus Chauna; species Chauna torquata. Next base: position 54,998 of record VXAL01005209.1, on the reverse strand, counting down.
ATAAACTCATCTTCATTGTAGATGTTTCTATGAATATCTGGGCTACAACAATATCTCACACCTGAGCACTTCACACTGTCACTCGTCTTCACAGCAAACCAGGCTTAGTTCTGCTTATTGCTCTACTGTCAAATGAAATGGAAGCACAAAAGGCCTACTGAACTTTTCAATCATCCAGAGAAGAACCAGGATTTTCAACCAAGGACAAGACAGTGCTTGCAGAAGGCCAGGTAACCATGTACCACCTCATAAATCCTGGATTTTGCTGGTAGGCAGCTGTGGGAAGATTGCAATGGGTCAACTCTCAGATGCTGTATGGTTATACCCATCTGAGAAACTCCGTATCGTCACCTTACAGCCAAGAGATAAAATAAGCAGCATTTGTTGTTGTTTGTTAAAACAAAACAAACAAACAAAACTACATTCTATCGTTTACTTCCTTTTTTAATTCTTCTTTTCCTTTGATATGTGATGTACAGAAAGTGATATTTCTTATTCTTCATTTGGCTCAAAAATATCATGTTCTTTCATGCTAATAAATGTCCGACCACCAAGTAAAGTGAGGTTACTCAGTGGAGCGAAGAGCCAGAAGAAGTATTTGTCTGTAAGTAGACACCAAATCCCTGTTTTATTCACTTTGCGCTGCTTAGCTCAATACAGATATCGTTGTATCTCTAGGCAGAAATTGGAATGATATATAACATACTGGAAATTTTATTTTAGAAATTAAATAGAAACCACAGAGTTTAATACTGTAATTTCCTGATGTAGCTAGACATGAGTATAACGATCACACTAGCCTGGTACCAAAACTGAATGCTTAATTCTGCACTCCTTTACATCCTGTGTGTTCCCATACACCTGTAAACAATGATAGTGAAACACTGCCATTGTGGTAGGATATGTTTCCTATTCTCTGCAAAGACAGAAATCCGTCAAATGTCCGGAGGAGAGTTTGCTGAGATCTTGATCTATTCATTCCAGCTGTTATTCTTGAAACTGATTTTTAGTGCTAAAATAGAAGTTTGTGACCAGAATTGAACTTCTGTGAAGACTTCATAAAATGATCCCAAGACCGCATTTACCAAAAATAATCTATGGAACAACTATTCAAAGACAGCAGAATGGTCACATGGTACTGACTCCTAGTTTGTACCTCTCCTCTTCCAATAATACGTTTTAAAAGGAAAAAAAGGTCACTTCCTGAATTTGCATTTTATACATAAATATTTAAGTTTATATCATAGTTCATACAGAATTTTTATGTTAAAGAATCACAAATGGGATGGCAGACACTCCCTGCATTGAATACTCTGAAATATATTACTGACTAATGATATACATAAGGATATGAGCAGACGGAAGTTCCAGGGGAAAATTCAACAAAATGCACATATAATTTTTACAAACAAATACACTACATTTATTTCATCTGTTATAAAGAATCTATTTAACGTCAGTTATTTCTGTTTCAATATCTACTTTAGCTAACATGTTCCTACAGATAGTTACGCTTCAGGGAAGTTAAATACTAAAAATCTGTGCGGCTTTCTTGTTACTTTCACCTTCTTTTAACTTGCTTAAGAATTTCAGAACACTATAAACATGTATTTGTATTCCAATAGGCAAGGAAAGTTAATGAGATTATAGTAATGGTTAAGGCAGTCATTTATAGTGTTGATTTAATAAAAAGAATCAATTTTAAGAACTGCAGCACTGAAAAAATAATACTAAATATTTATTTGTGCAGTACTGCCAGCCTGGCTCAGACAGTAGCCCTTATGAAGGGAGATACAGACTGAGAAAAACTATTCACAGACTCATTAGCGTAACAGCAGAACAAGACTAAGAGGAACATATGGAAACATGGAAAAGAATAACGGTCCTAAATTCCACAGAACTCTGTGTCAGAAAGCAGTACTGGAAATAACAAAAGTGGAAGTCACAATCAGTGGCTCTTTGGACATGACTTGTTAAGAAGTTACAGTTAGAGAAATCTCCCCAGTAACCTTACTTACTTGTGAGACTGAAGAAATGCAACTGGAAATAATGCCCTCTGTCAGTTCTTAGTCTGTACATATTTGTAGGTACATCTGTCTCTTTGAAATCTATTCCCACTTCTTAAGAGGGGAACTTTGAAGAAGATGAACCATTCTCTGAGTTGCTGGTCTGAACTTCAGGTTTTCTTCTGGAAATAGGCACAACATACACCTATGATAGGAAAAACAAGTCGTTTTTAGTTAAATCTGAAATTTGGATATTAAGCTTCACACAACATTAGAAATACTGTCACAAACCTCACTTTCTGATCAAAGAAAAACAACCTGGAGCTTTGACTTAGTTTTGTTGGCTTTTGGCCCTTGTTGATCAAGCAATGCTTTTAAAACAGACAGATGTGAAAAAGCAAAATGTTTGCTCCATGGAGGTAGTGCACTGAACAGCGATCAAACCAGAGTTTCAGAACTGCTGATCATTAGTGCAAGCATTTTTTCTTCTTTATCATAGAATTCCTATAACCAAGGTATAAGTCATATCAGCCAGAAAGGGTTAACAACTTGATTATGAACCTTGCTTGAACAGCTGGCCTATAATAAATTCTCCACAAAGTAGGTACTTCGATCATTTAATTACTCCTGACCTTAAAACGCATTCTAGTTTGAACATGAACATTGAGTTAAAATGTGAAAAAGCTTTATATAACACCTGAAGACCCTGCATGCTTTAGCTCTCCAGTTATGCAATTGTTTCAGGAAAACTAAGGCGTAATGGCCTAAGAACAGTGTAACCTTTCTGTAGACATTTCCACAGCTACCCACTTAAACCTCCTTTTAAACTGTTGCATTCTTACATGGTGCAGTGGATTATGATTGAAGAAAAAATATCAGAAAATAACATATCCCAGCATTATTCTCTGATATTAAGCTATGTTTGAAAGCAAGCAATTCACTGCAGAACAGTTATACAGAAATCTATTTAATGAGTATCTCTGTCATACGTATTCTGCAACAGCAGAATACCATTCTCATCCCTGCTGCTACATGAGTGGGACATATATCACACTAGACAGTTTAAAGAAATAATATGGTATACTATATTAACTATTAAATCAGCCTTTGAAATTTTATCGTCAAATATATGCCACTGTTGTGCAGTCTATTCAACTGAATACCTTCTACTGATATATTTTATGTCCAGCTTCCTATTGCGTACAGAGAGCCTGCTTTGATCTTGCTACAAGATATACTTAAAGATGGTTTCCAGATAAGTAGATCCTAAAAGTTCAGATCGCCTTTACACGCGTATTGGTGAAGTTAACAGTGGTTTCATATTCTTGCTGCGGACTTGTAAGAATTTTGCATATTTCTCAACTATGCTGCATTGGGAGTTTTCTAAGCACAAACTATCCTCCCCACAGACCTACAGGATTTCACAAATGGAAATGTGATGGGGGGAAAAAAAACTGTGCATCCTTAAAAATACTTTTTGCTATTTTAAATACTAAATGCAAGTGGTTCTTCAGATGTTAAATTTGTGGCTACTGAGTAAAGACTAAATATGCCTTCCCTATATCTTGGTAACTGAAAAATGTAGGTATTTCAAAACCACCTAGAATCTCCTGGGGAAAAAAAAAAGTTGTTGAAATACACTGAAAATAAATTTTTATCTGAAATATTTCTCTCACAAATAACTGTGAATATTTCTAAAATGCTGTTTAAAAACATCATAATTGCTGTATTACAATTTTATAAAATGTTTTTTTTACAAATAATATACACTTCGGATGAAGTTACTATAATTCAAGCTTATAATTTTAGGCAACTATTGTTATGCATATGAACTATATATTCTATAATCAAAAATTATCCAAGTATCCTCATGAACTGCTCAGCTTTATTCTTAACACTACACATTTCTCATCTTTCAGAAGATGAAACACTTATTTAGATCTACTTAATGTAAATATTTAGCTATTTTTTATGTACGTTTAATTCTTCCAAACAGATTTCTTATTTTTAAAAACCTATTTTTTTTCTTCCAGGATGAAATCTATCTAATTTTTTTTCCTTAACTTCAAAAACTTTAAGCTATTTTGTATCCTTAGAAAATAGCATGTTACACACGAAGCAATAGGATGAAACACATGGTTACTGGAGCTACTAAAACAATGGAAATTCTCTATCCATAAAACATTTGAAGATCTAGCCACCAGATCTAGTCCATACACAGAGCTTAACAACAATGGTGCTCAGTCATTTCCACTACCAACTTGATTAAGTGGTCTATCATTAATTTGCTTTTTAAAAGTGGAAAGGAATCTTATAGGGCCAGTATGGGCCGGCCTGGAGTGGTCAGAGGCAAGAGGACCCCTGAAGAACGACTGCATCTCTGCACTGCCCTCTCCTGGGCTGCCGGCTTTTCTGGAGGACTTCTCTTGCTTACAGCAGGAGTACACCTGAACGACTCCGTAATAGCCAAGATACTATGCTATTAGCTGGGGCACCTCAGTCCTCCTTTAGCCACTGGGTAATGACAGCTGAAAGGTGGTTGATGAAATAATGTACCGTTCAAGTCCTCTTGTAAGAATCTTACTTGAGATCCTCCTTGGTTTATAGTTCCATTAATCTACAGTAAATCAAGTCCATAAAAAACTATTAGTCAGTCTTGTGTTTATAAAAGATGCAAAAATCCTCGGGTCTAGAGGCTGGTGATAAGAAATACTATCTGCAAGCTTTAAATCATGATTTCCATAAGTGCCAACCAAACAGCTATATATTTGACTTTTTAAGGTCAAATTTCGTTATGCAATCCCCACTCTAATGTCCTACTCAAATGATCCTCCATGAACAAAATTTTGTGATTTTCTCCTGTAAATTAATTCTTAACACAATGAAGCTATTATAATTCTTTATATCCTTTCTTGTCCTTTTAGCACACCACATAACTATTGCAACGTACATTCAGTTCAGAAAAGTAAAATTGCTCATAGTACTTTCAGAGGTGGTAACTGGAGTATTATAAATATTTCATTAAAAAGCTGTTAATCATATAAAAAGTATTCAGAGGAATGTATTTTGTCCATATCTCACTGATTCATATATTAACTGTTCAGTTTCTCCTTCCTTAAATAATATTAGCTAAAAGTTGCAGTTAATTCTTGGACAACACCCTCAAAGAGTGAGGTGAAGATAAATCATTTACAAACAGTGTTTCTAAAACCAGTCTCAGTGAGACTTCTTTGTCTATTGACAGGCTGTCAGAAAATGTATTACTAACTTTAATTTCATAGACTCTTCTTACCCAAAATACCTCTAAGCCATTCCTGGGCTACCACAATTCATCAAGTTAACTTATTCACATGGAGAGAACTTCTTAATTACCTACACAGTAATTTATTTGAAATGAAAGCTAAAAAAATATCACTAATTTATCATACTTTGCAATTATTTCTTTCCCCACTCTACGGGACTGCTTATCTTCAGGATTTTACTCCTGATAGTACAATATAGGACTACTCAGTGAAGTCCACCGAACAGTCAATGTAGTACCACGTTTATGTTAGTGACACAGTTGCTGCCCTACGTTTTCAGTCTTCGGAATGGTTACAAGAATCAAATTGAACTGATAAAGACTAAGTTGTGAAGTCAAAATTTGTGTCATCTCCAATGAGTAATCAGTATTCGAGTGCTAAGCTTGTATTTAAACCACTCTATTTCTTCTTTACAGTTACCGACAACTACTACAACAGTTTGGAGTTTAATGTTTCCATGAACCAAGTACATTTGTAAGGACACTTCATGTGGCAAGCAGTGGAGACATTTTTAGATTTTGTCATCTTGTTAGATTCTCTTCTTATTCCCCACAGCTGGTAATTCAGAAACTGCAGAATTAATACGGAAGAAAGTGGTCAGAGGCTATAATCCACTTGAGAGTTCTTTTAATGAATTTAAGGAAGGCAAATCAGGCAGGCCAGAGGGGTCTGCAATTCATCAGTGACTTATCAAGCTTTCACGTTGCAGTAGCTCTTGCTAGTCTAGCTAGGCACTATATTGACACTTAGAAAAGAGCTATTTGAGGATTTACGGTAAGCAGATCAGATGCTGGTCTTTTTGTCTTCATATTTTGATTTGCATCAGAGGTCAGAAAAAATACCTTCCCTTTCCAAGATGATTAGAAAAAAACAGGTGATCAAGAGACTACAGACTGATGGGATATTCTTTTAATCAGAATGAAAATTACAGCACACTGCATACTTGGCTTTCAAGTGAGATGGCATTAAGCCTAAGTCTTAACTTAGTTGTGCTAAAAAAGGTCAACACTGATAAAAAGGAAAGTGACAAAATATCAACAGCCATTTGTCTCCACATCCCAATAAAGCAAAGAATGTCTCCGTTTTTGCCTGTTTACTTCCTTTCCTGCAACGCACTGGAGAAACCAGGCCAGGCCTACCTGAAAATGGTGGCTTTGTGCCCATTCCCCAGCTGAGCTTGCCAACATGACTCCTTGCACCTGCTCAGATTGCTACCTCTGTTGCTCACCACCTGCTGCATGACCCAGGATACCTTTGACTATAGAGAATCACACTCAGAAGAATGATAAATACTAAATTCCCATTTAAAAAGTTCAATCAAAGAAGCAAAATTAACCCAAGTCTATACAGACTTGAAAACAAGGATCTCTGAATAAAGTTCTCCTGCAGCTATGAGACAGAGTAACCTTAAAGATCAACGCACTCCTAGACTTTGCTTTACTGATAAGCATAGTTCTGCTTTGTACCCAACCTATGACATGGTAAGGAGGAGTTCATGGGTTACAGCTAGGGCACTTGGGTTGCAGGTTCCAACCTAATATATCCTTCTTGATAAAGAAAGGAAGGGTCCTCTGGTAATTCAAGCTCAGCACAGAATCCTGTCCAGCACGAATTAAGGCAGACTGCCTAATTAGTGAGGGCAGAGTGTAATCTGACAGACCTGCTGGGGAAAATGAGTTCCTGAAAGCAGTTCTGTACTCTTGAAGATGAGGTAAGGACCTCTCACCAAAGCAGTTATTTTCCCATTTTAATTGCACACACTTCCCCATAACATTGTCTCCAAATTACAATAAACTGTTAAGGCAAATAAGATCTCAGCTATTTAATTGCCAGGGCCAGCCGGTCTGTGCTTTAAACATGGAACAAGTTGGAGGTAATGCATATTCTTCCTAATATTAGAACATAAAGGTGCATAATAACTCCTAAGCACACGTTACTGCTTATTTCCTCATGTAGTCACCTAAGTGCAGCCTACAAACATCTAACATCTAATTTGGTAGCATTTTATGCTCACTTTGCATTCATTTTGTCTGCAAATAAATGGTGGTGCTAACCAAAATATCCTCTCTTCCTATCATCAAAATGAAGTACATTGGTTTAAGAAACATTCTCCAAACATGTAGACCATTCTCCTCAGATCAAACTATACAGTATTTAATTTCACTTTCAGATGTCCAATGAGACAAACTGTTATACCAAGCACAGAAAATATTAAAATTGCTGTCGTATGTTCAGAGTTGACCAAATGAAGAAGCATGCCTGGTGTTGGCTGTAGCCTGGTAGCAAAGTTACTACAATTTCTTTAACCACTCCAAAGAGAAATTCTGTTCAAGTCAGAAGGAAGGATAGGCATCTCAAAATAAAAATGCTATGCATCTCTACATAGTAACATGCCAACAAAGAGCAGTGGTCTACTCCAGAGCAGATGGCAACATATCATAAACAGCTAGCAGAAGACTTCATCAGACAGGCCACAGCATATGCTGATCGCAGCCACGCATTAACACCTGTCCATGAATATCATGCCTATATTCCCCAGAAACAACCACACAAAGGTAAAAACAATAATTAAGACCCTGCATTTCAGCAGCATTATAACCTAGTGACATACTGGTAACTTAACACTGACATTTTGACAAGGCTAATGGGCTCAAAGTATAAGAAGCTACCACATAGCTTTCATACAAGTTTAGCCTGAACATCCTTTACATATGTATTTATTTCTTCAGACTATATGTTCCGTTAAGAATTACCTCAAGCTATTTAATAAAAGATATTTAAAAATATTACAGTAATATTGTTCATTTTAACTGAAGCTTAAATTTAGATGTTAAATTAGATGTTAAATTCTTTACATCTAATATTAACTACAGATCACTTTCCCTCAAATTCTAGCAAGCCATGATCTTGTACTCTGAATATCCAGTTATGGCAGCAAATGCACCATAGGTACCATGTACATGGTTAGCCTGTTAATTAAAATGCATGGGGGGAAAAAGAAAAAAAAAAGAAAAAAAATTATGTCAAATGCCTTTTGTAAAGCAGAATGTTCTTGCACCTGTTTTTAAAGGCTGACCTTTTCAATAATCTTGATGCCTACTAGGATGAAGAGCTTCAAATTTAATAAATTCTTAATGTCCCAAGGAAAAGCTGAGCTGCAATAAAATTTTCCTCTTTAGAGGGCAATGTGTAACACTTCCCATGATCAGGATTGTCAAAAGAAATTGCCTTTCCAGTGCTCTTTTTTGGTCAGCTATGTATGAGAACCTATAAGGTACAGAACATGAAATGCTAACTGTGTCATTAAGAAAACTAAATCATAACTGCTTTATAATAAGATAACCTATAAAATTTCTACTTCCTGGGCAAATTAGAAGTGCAGTATCCTCACAAGTCAAAACTAGCCAGACCTCAAGCCTCAAAAACTTGGCAGTATCCTTTTAAAACTAGGATCAAGTTTTCCTAACAGAAAGGGTGAAATAAGCTGTCATTATGTTTTAGATTATCCCAAATACAATAAATATTTGGGTAATTAATGGAAATTTGTTTCTTTGTGGAACAGTTCCAGACTTCATCTAAATTTCTCAAAACAATGTAATTTAATCATCTGGGAAACTACTTGCACTGCCATGTCTGGTCTTAGAGAAAAGGCTGACAGTACTGTTTTGTAAGACAAGAAGCAGAAGCTGTAATAAGATTTCTCCCTTCCCCCAAAAAATTAGACTGGAGTTCAAGGTCCATACGTAAGATAAATACACAAGGCTCAGCTGTGCTCACTATGGCTTTAGTTTTACATCAGGATAATTCGACGCTCACTTAACCGGAACTCTTCCTGGTTTATGCTACCTAAAGTCACCACTAGGACCACACAGTAACTGTGGAACTATACTTCTGTTTACAGTCTTAAGAAGGGATCAGCTTAATAGAACAATCAGAATATTATTTTAACAAATTAATGTTATTTCTAAAAATTACGTAAAGTACAAGTAATAAGCCCAGAATTGATCTGGTCGACTGACACAATTTACATATGCACAGTTTATTTTCATTATGACACCCTAGCTTCCAAATATGCTCAAATTCTGATTCATAAAATGATTATATTAATTTCAGTGAAAGGAAAACTGTCTGAACCCCAAACCATTTTGCCTTTCTGCATAACAAAAATATTTTTGCCTTTAACTTTGGCTCCAAAGTTTTAATCAGTGTAATAACTCCCAAGTCCTCTTTATACCATGCCTTCCTACTGCACCTTTTTCTTTCTAAATAGCAAATTCAGTTCTTATAACTGAATAGGATATAGCTCAAAATAAGGAAGGAAAACACAATGGAAACATAATCATTGAATCATAGAAATAAAAGCTGAAGGTTCCAATCTGTCACCTAGTTCATTTCTTTGCCCTTCAGCAGGATACAGTAGTGAACAGTTTTTCCAGCATATCATTTATAAATATCCAATAGGTATTTTCTTCATTAGCAGCTCCATGCTTTAAATGCATTCTATTTTAGCTTAAAATATTTGTAAAGTCTTCAAAATTGATTAATATTTACTGTCTGATCTGAACATGTTCATATATATAAATGCACGCACACCAAAGCCTGCAGGAAGTTTCATAATCAAAGGAGGGAGGGAACAAGAACAACCAAAGATTAGAATACACAGTAAAAGGTTAAAATGGACAGAAGTAAAACAGAAAAAATGTAATAGCTTTGCTCGTCCAGTCAGACAGTGCATACAAAGGCAAACTGGACAAAGGTGGAAATTCCCTGTGTCTGCACCACCACTCAGAATCAAAAGATTAAAACATCACAAGGGCACAGCACTGACATACAACTTGCTGTAGGTGCTGGCTGAAGACAATGACAGCCATTCCAGGTTGCGTGTTACCCATGGTAGAAGAGTAAACCAAGGGCACAGTCCTAACTCTTACCCCGCACCCCCCCCCCTCCATTTTCCTGCACACAAATCCTCCCATTCAAAACAAGCAGCTGGATCCTACTGTCCTAGCTTAGAGGAGCTGCAAGACTTCAGGACAGTCAGCACCTTTAGCAGCACATATGGAAATAGGGACAATGTGGGTGCAAATTTTGCGTAAGCAGCAGTAGGGAAGACAGTACAGTCACTCCTCTTGCATAGAAAGCCTACAGTTAGAATAAAGCCTACAGGAGAAAATCAAACAAAAACAAACAAACAAAAAACCAACACACCATAAACCTTCCACCAAAACTTTACAGAACAAAAATACATGTCTTCTTGCAAGGACTTTATGGCAGAACTTAACAGCATGTGGCACACAAACAACAAAATCTGAGTAAGACTGATGTCAGCCACTGATGCAAAACAGACCCCCTATTTCTGTGCACAGGCTAGTCATGGACACAGGCTTCATACCTGTGGTGCAAATTTGACAGTGGTTTTGCATTGCTGACCTTACCACAAAAAGCACTGGAAATCTATAGATATAAAGCACTATAATGACAATTTATACTTTCATTAGTATTGTAATCATAGCAGCAATAGTCATAACTGATTCACATCGATGTGACTGGAAAATCATTCCTTTTAAGTTCCATGGTAAAACAAAAGTGGATCTTATATGGAACATGAATATGAGATGGGGGTGACTAAATAGCATTTTTGAGTTACAGTCACCAGTGCAGAAAGTAAGTGACCAGATGCTTCAAAAATGAGTAAAGAATAAAAAAAACCCTATGTAGTATAAAAAATAACTAGACTTCTAAACTGTATTTCTTTCTCCTTTACTTGAATTTGGCAAGTCCTCCTGCCCTCTCCTTAAATCTCTCTACCAACAAAGCCACTGATGGATTCATGAAGGATATATAAATGAATTAATTGGAGAATTTACAGAAATTTCCAAAGGAGATTCTGCAAAACAACATTACTCCTACTCATGAGCACTCTGTCCATCTCCCATAATTAAACTGTTTGTTGGAAGAAATAAGAAAGATTTAAGTGAAGAAATGTTTATCAGTGCTTGCGTTCTTGAACCAGGCTGTACCCAATACTGCCTGAATTTCTTCCTGAAAAGAATTGATCATTTATCTCAGTCTCAGGGGATAATTAAATATTAAAAAGAAAAAAAAGTCAATAGGAAAATAAGTTTTAGTGATCTGGATCTGAGAAGTTTAGTGACAATACTTAACGTCAAGTTGTTACACACACTGGCATGTAGGACTGACAACAAGGATTGAGAAAATAAGAAATTGCACAGTTACTAAAAGCCAACTCTCAGCTCTCACACTCTCAAGACTGTTTACTTCAGTCTCACCCAGAACAGCTGCTGCTCCTCTTGTGATGGTGTAACACCTAACTGCATCTTTCTGCATTTTCAAATGTTTGTTCACCATGTGATCTGACTTATTAACTCCCTTCCAGCCGTCTTCATTCATAGTTCACCCCCTACTGACAAGACTGAAGAGAGACGGGAGAGAGAGACAAAAAAAAAAAAAAAAAAGTCAGAGACTTACTGGTGTTTAGGATATTCAGCTGTATACAGAAGAGACAGGCTTGAGAAAGCAGGTCCTACAGTTCTTCTATTACTTGCAAAGGAAGATAGCTCTAACAGGAGAGAGTTCCTGGTCAACCAAGATATTTCTCATAATCTAGCTAAGGCAACTCCTTATACATCTTGGTTATTCCTGTAAATCTAACTATTATTACAAGCAATTTTCTCTTCTGCTCACAAACTTCAAAGTCTAACTTGGGGCTCAAAAAAGAAGACTTCTGAATGTTAGCTGCAGCAATGCTGCTTCTTTACCCTCGCATTGGCTTAAATGGGACCAGATTTTGTCCCAAGACTGCAATTCTCGCATGCTTTGTTTACCTTTAATAACTGTTACCAGTGCAACTATATTAGTAAACAACACCACAGCAAGTTCTTAAAATAGACAGAGCCTTAGACTTATCCTGAAATCATATTTCCCAACAAACCTTCTTAAGAAAAGGTGCTCAGCTCCATCTGCTGCTGGATTTAGATTCTCTCTCTTAACAGGTTGAGGACTGCACAACACAAAGGGATTTATTTTCCATTTTAAAACATCTTATACACGTGCAAAAGGCAAGAGTCCAAATTACTGCTTTGATAGTCACATACATAGTGAAAAGCATACATCTTCCCTACAGGTGCATTAGCACACGATGACCACATCTCATTATTGACCTTAGCAGTAGCACTCATCCCTGGAAGACGGATCTTCAACTCAGAATTAATTTATTGTACTTTTCCGTTGTTTGCTATGATAATTATAAACACAGAAGCCAAAGTGCACCAAGGCTAAGCTGTCTTACAAGATTCAATTAACCATTTCAAATAGCTATGAAAAGTCACTGGGGGTGAGGATGAAGCTAGTCTACTAAATATTAATATGCTAACTCTGACCCTGCAATAATATGAAAATCCACCCACTAATTACACTGTCGTAAGTTATGGATCATTTTAGAAGTGTGTATTTTACACCAGACAAGAACCAAATTCTGTTAATACAGGAATATCTTCATTTAAAGAAAATATTTTAAAATTAATTTAAGGGTTCCAAACTATATGTTCATTATTGCTTCTTCCTTTAATATCCATGGTTTGTGCTAGTGAAATATTTCTAGTGAACAGCCAGAATAGTAGAGAGATATGTAAAATGCTATTAAAATATAATTAAATATAAGCATTTACAATTATAACTTTCAATATTAGACTTTCTGAAAAAAAATCTTGCAAAAACATACACTTACATAAAAAGATTTTAATAACCTGTCTAGGGTGATTTCTGTAGCTAATATATGGCGCTTTTTTTTTTGTGTCACTGAAGGAATAGCAATTAACATCAATAAATCAAAGCCTTTAAAAAAAATTATTCCCTATTCCTTTTTACAGGCCTGATTCTGATGTTTTTACAAGTGTATTTTCTTCTATCTTTCTGAAACAGAGCTACATTTACACTGGAGTAATTCAAAACAGAGCAGAGACTGTGTGCCCATAGACAGAGCTCTCCACGTACTTTTGTGGGGTTTTGTTCATCTAAGCCCAAGTACAAAGTGCTTTAATAGTACAGCAGTTTGGTGGAAAAATGAAGTATTCTAAAACACATTGGCTGTCCATCACCTACCTTTTGCTGTTTCTTACACTTCTATTCTTCCCGAGCTTGTCAGAAGAGACATTGAGTTTTCTGACACCCTCTCCCTTTCCTCATGAACAAGATAAATTGAGGCACACTGAGAGGGCAAATTCAGGAAAAACATACTTTTTCCTGTTGATTCTCGTTTAAAAAAAAAAAAATCTACATAGCATATCAATCTGGGATACATCTATTTTCCCAAAATAGGAGGGGTTTTTTTGTTTCTTTTTTTTTTTTCCCCCCTCCAAATAACTGCATGGTTTGCAAACACCTTTCCAAAAGTCCTTTGCTGCCCTCTTGTGTTTCTTGGAAAAAACAGCTCTTGATGTCTCTGCACAGAAAATGAAAGCTTTTCTGAGTAATACAACATCTTCTCCTGTTATGAACAGTACAGAGTCCATGAAAATAATAACCCGAAAATAACCAAAAGTTTGTTTCTTTCTTGTAAATCAGTTGGAATGTTTAGAATTCAATGATTATATATTATAAGTAAGAAAATGTATTCAGTTTGAGATAATCGTACTTTCAAAGCAATAGATTTCAAAGCTAGCAAGTCAATTTCATGGAAGTCAGTGATGTTAGCCTGGTGGAAAATCTGAGAGACTTTAATCAAAGGATACTTTCCATTAAAAGTACTTTCAACATCTTTCTGCTGCTTACAATGGCTACCAAAGTAACTTCTTTCCTGTTCCATTATACTATCCCATGCAAAATAAAACCATGTGACTGTTACAGTAGTAAGCCTTCCTTTACTCTCATGACCAAAAGTACATCCAAAGCTATGGTTCCCCAACCAAACTTTCTTTTGACACTACTTGTGAGCCACTGCCCCACACTCCTCCTGAAGGTCTTGCCCAAGGCGAAGACCAAGACAAAAGTGTCATTCTGGTACTGCAACCCAAGAAACTCTGTTAGTAGATACCCAAACTCAGTTTTGCACTCAGAATTTGACTGCTGAGGTTCAGACTCTCATTAAAAGGGTTTCACCATCCACTTCCCATGTTACTATCTTTGTTTTATTGAGTTCCTATGCTCATTATGTCAGCACAAAACTTGTAATAAGTTACAACAATATCTCTTATGCCAGTCCTTGGTTTGCAGAGATAAAGCATATCATAGTATTCAGTAATATCTGTTTTAGTAAGATACTCTTTCATACTCTGGATATGAAGCATAAATAACCTTCCTGCATCAAAGCTTGCAACTGTTCAGCTGATCCTTGATGGCCACTCCACAGGAGGGGGAAGGCAGAGCTGGATCTTGATCAGCTTATTCAACCCTGGACATGAGCTATGTGGTGGGATCAGATCATAGTTTTATTTATAGTGCCAGGAGGTTCCTGAACTGTCATGACTGTTTCATCACTAATTGACCTGCCAACATACGAATTCCTTAAACTGTTTCAACTTCTTATTAATGACAGTACATTAACTTTTCTCTTTACTACAGAAGTACGTAGAACTCCAGGCTATGAAGCAGAACAATGACTTTTTCTTTAAGAAAAATTACTTGCAGGGTAAGTGTTGTGCAAATAAATACAAGTGCTCCTCTATCAGTGGGGTAGACTGGAGGGAACTGTTCTCAACTCATGAATGAAGCATTGGTTTTTGCTCTCACTTCCCCTGACAGATAATAATTCTGATAATGTAGTCTCACTCCAGAAAAAACTTTTTCCCAATGCTGTTTAGTTGCTCTTTTTAAGCTGGCAAATACAGCATCTAAAGGAGAATCTATTCAAGCCCTGCACCAGTTTGGCAGAATAAGACAGAGTAAAATAAATCAAAATAAACCAAAAATCAAATACAAAATATGATGCGAAACCTTTCCTTCGTTATTCCAATTTTGTCATTTAGTTCTGCTTTGTAAAACCACAGGGACGTTCACAAAAGCTTTTCAAGCACCATTCAGTAGTTTGTGATGTCCAAGAAAGTACAGCCAACACCAAAATATCAAAATACCATTTTACCATTCTAATCACAGAAAATAGCAAAAGACCATTTTTTTGGGGGGGTGGGTGTGAAGAATTAAAATGGTTATGTAACACAGAGAACTCCACAGCATTTCTAATAAAACCTGTTTCAATCCTTCTCTAGTCACACATGGGGAAAAGTCAGACATCAGTCAAGCATTCAGACTGCTGAAGCCACCTGGCACCTCCTCAACCAGGAGTTACAATTTCAATGAGGAACACACGCACGCACACACGCAGAAGTCAGCAAACCCAGGCATCCCTGGTATTTCAGCCATGACTGACAGGATGGGGAGTGGTGCTGCTCATTGCCTCAGAGCCCACCAGCTGGGCCACCCAACCAACCCTCCACCCAACAGGCATGTTCCACACCCTGGAGCTGTTAGCTTGAATCTGTTAGTCTTTTGTGTTTCACTTGCCATGTCTGTACATACCTACTCATCTGGAAGTTAAATACATGGGTCTCTCATGTTCCATATGATATAATTTCTCTTTTGAACTTGTATTATCAAGTAAAATGCTGCATAATACAAAAAAAAATACATATTGGCACAATTCTGCACCTCATGATTTACAAAGTGCACGCTGACACAAAGTCTGCTGTTATACAGCACAGCTATGACAGCAGAGCTTCCCACTCTGTAACTTAAACTTTCAGTATTCAGCAAACCTTCCTGTTTCCCAAACACAGGACTGCAAGCTTTGCTGCTGATACCGTGGGATGGGGCACATATGTTTTCATGTTGTTGTAACAA
>VXAL01005209.1:8317-23568 GCA_013399475.1 Chauna torquata | reverse complement strand
AATTAGATTTAAAAGGAAATGCAGTCGCATCTTTCTCCTAAAATTGCAGACTGCATGGGATCTAACCTCCAGACCTCCACTCTTGTAGTAGATATGAAGGGGAATGTGTCTGGGAAGAATGTTAACCCGAAATTAAGAAAGAGTGAGAAGGCTTGCTGAAAAGACAGTGAACCTTGAATTTTAGGCCATCTTCATTGAATTCAATCTAACCTGCCTGCTTTCTATTCCCCCCTCTGTTACAGTGTTTGAGATAGGAATCGTTGCCTACAGCCGTAGATGTCAGTCACTGGCTACGTACTATTTCTCTTTGAAAACAGTCCTAAAAAGAAGGTCCTCTTAAAAGATGTTTCAAATGTTCTTTTGCTTTTTGACATAATGTGGGTCAGGACATAGTAAGGACACAGTTGAGGTAAAAAGCTCAAATCAAACTAGCTGAATTCTCAAATTTTGTGTAAAAATTCCACCCATTCAGAGAATTCAGTGCTCAGGCCCAATCCATCCATTAAAAGACAAAGGATATTTCCTCTGCCTCCCCTTTTTTAAATTCCTTCTCTGCTTCATCCAACAGAAGGAAACATTTCTGATTTTTGCCTGCACAGCTAGAGAGTATTAATATCACCTTTCAGAATATACTTAATCCTAAATTTAATACCTTAGGTTATACAATTAGAGGTCATGCTAAAGAATAAAGAAACTGTCATTAGTTGCACAGCAGACGGGACTCATTTCCAGACCATATCACCTAATTAACTTGGGCTGGATAGCACATGAACTAAACGATGCAGAATTAATATTATTTCTATTACGGTAATGCCTAAATCCCTTGACTAAGAATTATAAATGGCACTTTGCATGAGTGATCAAAGCCCTTTGCCCCAAAAGGTTTAGAATTTATATATGTCAACCTGATAAGTAAATGTACAACAGGCAGGAAGAGGAGGAAATGGTAGAGTCCCAAAAGAGAAACAACAGCCCTGTAACCTCCAGTGAGCTGTCTGAAGTGTGTCTCCTGGCAGTATGATGTCTACGAACTGCGTTATTGTAGGTAATGGGGGAAATGCATTATTCTTACCTCACTGTTGAGCGCAAATACTGGTAGCCTGATGAGCCTCCTGTACCAGCCTTGCTGCCAATCATTCTGTGCACCATGCAGACATGGTTGTCTAAGTAATACAAACCAAAGGCATGGCATACAGCAAGTGTTAAGATATAAAAAAAAGGTCGCATCGAGGTGAATCATTGAAATATTAAAGATCACAGAGCGACGAGCTACCAAGTCTTCAGCAATGCAGGAGTTAATTATGCCACTCTTTAGTCAACTAACATAAAATGATTGTTAATACAGAATTAATACTCTATTATACATTATTATGCTCTGTTAATACAGAATTAATACTTTCAGCTATAGTTGTCTAAGTAGGGAAAGAGCAGAAGGAATGTTTGCATATGACGAGTAGTCATGATGAGGATTTGGGAGGCACTGGAAAATGTATTGCTGTCCCTTAAATGACATTGTTCCTCTAACTCAAAGCATGTAATGGAAGTGCCAGCTGTACCTATGTATCTAATGACCACAGAGGAAGCTGTTCATCTTTCCTCTTGGCCAAAAGAGGAAAAAAAATGTTGTTCTTAAAGGAAGACCTCAGATGCTTAATTCTAAGACTAAGACTTGGGGTATAAGTAGTCTAAAAGTATGAAATAGAACAGTTTACTTGCATCTAAAAGAGTATCACAGTAAAAAAAAAATGCAACTTACACCTCCATTTGGTCATGAGCACATCAATATCCATAAGAGAGGTAAGAAGCTGAAAGGGAACCTGAAAACGAGGCTCCTCTCTTGGAAAACGAGAGAGAAGACAGTAAGACCTCTTACAATGTGCTGAATTTTTCAAAATATCACTTCAGCAAAGCAAAAACACTCACTTAACATATGTTTTTTCCTAAATTGGTATTGAGATACCAGTAGATATTCTAACAAATACTTCTGCTGTGTAAGTCTCAATCTGTCCTTTTTCCCCTCATTGTTGGAAAAATACTGTAAAACTTTCTAGGACAGTTTGTAGAACAGTTTGGACAGGGCATTTGCCAGTTTTGGTCTGAGGAGCAACATCTGGTCACAGTGGAACCTCCGTCCTTGAAGGTATTCAAAGCAACAGGATGCAGCCCTCTGCAGCCTGATCTGACTTTCAGGTTGGATCTAACTAATCTATGTCCCTGGGTTTTAGTGGAGGGTTGGACCAGATAACTTTCCAAGGTCCATTCCAAGCTAAATGATCCTATGCTGCTGTCCTTAACCTTCACTTCTCCTGCTGCCAGTAAGCATTGAAGATACATCTTCTAACATCACCTGTAGAAGTAGATCATTAGGGCACCCTTCAGGGCTTTATAAGACAGTCTTCTTTCTCCTGCAAAATACAAGTGTCTTTAGTTTGTTGCTAATTCTTCTGCAAATGTAACGCTATCATGCGATTATTCTATATGCATCATATAGAAAAAATCAAAAGCGTATATTAACATATTAATATATTCTACCTTTACTAAGCAGGTGTTCATGCCGTTTTTCATCAAATAATGAAAGCAATACATCTTTCTGTTTTTGGAATTCAGATAACAAGTCCTCTTTTTCTTCTGATTCTGGTTTGGCCTTCGATATTTAAAACAAAAGGGGTTTTTAGAATTCAATAGGGAAAATTAGGCTCTTGAATGATCCATGATGTAACTTCTATTTTCATTACAAACACCCTGTAAGTTTACACTTTAAATGTAAGAACTGTATTTTCAAACAAGGCAGACAAGTCAGTGAGTCACTGTCCTTTAAAAAACACAGTTGCCACAAAATGTGCAATTAAATAGCTGTCAACGCAATTCAGGTGAACGAATGTTCAAACAAACTGGCAGCTTATCACTTTTCCTTAGGTCTAGAGGCCTTAGAACACCTAATCTTAATTTGTTTGAAGCCTAATTTTATTTCTTCGTTTTCAAGACAAAAAGAAGATACCTTTGCACAGCTATGGGTTGGAAAATTGTAAATAGAAAGGCTGGATAAATTAGAAAGTTGTGAAAGTATTCTCAGGAGTTTGATGAATTCTTATGGTGTTTTTTGCATTAAAAAATATACTTATACCTGCAGGCTTTACAATATTTTGGGATTTTCTCATGCTTATTTGCCAGCATAGTTCAAATGATCACATAGCAGCAAAGTGCCATATACTGTTAAATAGAAATGGTCAGTTTATAGTGACACTCCATACTCGCAGGTCATGGGCCCCAACTTTGTGGAGGTTTACTCAGAACTGCAGTTGCAGGCACTCAAGGTGACATAGTAAAATGAATTCCAAGCCTTCCATTGACACTTCCCCTTTTCTTTTGCAATCAAGATAATGCATGTATCACATGCTTTAAGAGTTCTTAGATATCAAATTATAAACTTATCCAGATTTCCTGGAAAAGTTTATGATTTTTCTGCTTCTTGCAAACACAGGCTGCTGAAAATTAAGTGAAGTGAGTGAAAAACCATGATTGAACCAAAACACCAGTCAAAATTATGTGATTTTTCCAGCCGTCTTTGCTTATAGTTGGATCAATAGAACATTACATACCTGCACTATGGAAAATTCTTCCTCTAGGCCTTTTAAAACATTCACTTCAAATTGTCCCCAGAAATCAAATCCTTCTGCTTCAAGTCCTGGAGTTCTTTCCAGCCATGCCTTTAATAATAATAATAACAATAATGTGTTCAAGTATTAATAATGCAAATACATGACCCTAGAATTACAAGTTATAGAAACATGAATTATCCTATTATGATTGCTCTGGTTTAATACCCTGTATAGGTGCTAATGACTGGAATAGGCATGTCCATACAGAAGGTTTATACCTGTATAATGATGCCATGCACACGCACCCACAGTGCTGGAAGACAAAAGCTATCTTGTTAAAACCCGTTCCCTTGTAGATGCAGGAAAACAATCTTATTCCACATATATAGGATAAAAATTAAAGATGTATCTCGGAAGATATAGAACCATCTGCTAGTACAAACAGTTTTTATCAGGTCAGGCTGAATACTGATCACACCATCTGCCATTACCTTACGCCAAAATATGCGATAATACAAGACAAATTTAAGTACCAGTTAGCAAAGCTTCCTCTTTGATTTCCTTTTAATAATAGGAGCTAAATAAGGAGGAAAAAAAGACTAGGAATCTTTATGGTCAAATTCCCTTTAGAGATTATTTAATTTGACTACTTCTCATCTGAAAAACAGCCTGAAGTCTTAATTAATGAAGAAAAGTTACACAGATTTCTTATATATTCGGGTGTCATTAGATGAATGGATAGAGAATAATTTTGTCACATAGAGATGGATGTTTTTATTCAGGTTTATATTGCATTACTTTTTAGAAAGTTAAGTTTGTGCATGAAAAGGACAAGGGAGTTAAAGAAATTAACACATTTGAGTGATTCATAATTTTGAGAAAAAGCCATTAAATCAAGGTAAGTGAGAAAGAAACACTTGTTAAACATCTTCTCTCCATTTTGGGTTGGCATTTTTCGTTTTCTGTTTTTTAGCTTCTCTAATACCCGTCAATAACAGTGGAAATATTTTAAAAGTTTTCTTCTGAAAAGCGTTTGTGGTCATGAAAAAGAATGCGAACGGAACAGTGCATTTATATTCTTAGACAATTCATGTTTCTGCAACACAGTTTACTAGTTTAACGGTCATACTTTTCAGATGAAGAAGAGCTGTGAAAAAATCAGTTGGTTTACTAATGACCAACTCTCTTTCATACTAAATTTGATAAGAATCCAAAATGCGATTCACTGGGAAGCTGCCGGCATGCTTGCTTCTCTCAAGGGAGAAGAATTTGTCACTGATACCAATGAAGAACCTTCTTGGGGAATAGAGGAAAATGTTTAAGCAAGGTCTCAAACAGACATTTTTACCTCCACAAGTTGCAGAAGTGTTGCTTCTTGCTCTGATTTAAGCAGTAGTTCATAATCCTGTCCCTTGAAGTTATCACGATAATGCCTTCTGTTATACGGGACTCTCAGGCTTTGGGGAACACCGATCTTGTTCTCTAGCAAGCGAAACTGCAGGCTTTGAAAACCTGAGGCTGGGCTTAGATAGTCTCTTTGGGAATGCAAGAGAAAAACATACAAAGAGGCAGGATATTATTTTACAATGATGGGGTTCTCTAGTTGTCAGCTAAAGAAAGAACTACATTTCTCACATTTGAAGAATATCAGATAGGTATCTGAACATTCGTGGTGCGCCTGCAATTAAGAAAAAAGGTATTTTAGTGCAACTATAATGTATGTATAATATATTCTATTTTTCTAGGTATATATTGCTTATGCATACACAAACGAACACACGTTTGTGTTTTAAAATGGCAGCGATGTGTGTGTGTGTGTGTGTGCTGTAGAGGAGAAAACATTAGTGAATATCATTTTCTTTCCAGACAACATAAGCAGCTTCACCCCAAATAGGTATCAGGAATATTTCCACATCACCGATGTGCCAATAAATGCCTTTTAAATAGGCTTGTTATGCTTCAGAGTAGTTGCTATATATGAAATAAATAAAACCTACTGAATCTTTTTCTGAACATTATTCTGAAGAATTCATTAATGGGATTCTTTCTGGGTTAAATCATGTGACCACTTTAGAAGAACTGGTTAATAAAAGTAATCTGAAATCCCACAGTGCCAGATAATTGTAGTGCACTTTGAATTGCAAATATGGGATTTGGAAAAAACAGGTAATTGATTTGATTTTATATTTGCCTATCATATTACAGTATGTTGTTGAAAATCAGAAGCAAGTACTCCTCAAAAGAGATGATTAGACCATGTATTTCTCCTGCTGTAAAAGATACAGATGTTTCAAACTTCCAAGGGAAGCCAAATTCTAGTTTCACATGCTTTTTCGTTAGGGAACATTAAAAGGCAGAGGGGAAATGGTACTAAAGCAATACAGAAACTGGTGAGATGCTGGACAGCACTAAGTTCATGAGTCAGACGGGTCAGGGACACAAGCAGAACAGAAACAGGAAGGCAGGTGGTGGATTGTGGATGAAGCTGTCACACTTGGTAGTGGAAGGAGCTAGTTGTGGTGAGGGAAGAGGTAGGAAGTGCCAAGTGAGAAGTGAGGCAAACCAACTGATCCCAAAGAAAGCCTTGGCAGAAGGCAGATGAGCTACCAAGCAGCTGGCGCAGCAATACTTCGGGCAGCTACTGGACAGCAGAAATTCTTGTGGAGAAATAAGAAAAGAGCAATGTTTCCTTCAGCCACTTGAAGCCTCCAGCACTGCATGCCCACTGAAAACATTGGGAAGCAAGGAAACACTGTCCCAGCCAAGGCAGTTTAAATATCTATTTGATAATATACAGAGAGAGCATTTCTCTCACCCAGACACTTCTTTGATTTGTCATGGAGTATGGCGGCAGCTGTGCAGTGGTAAATTTCAGATAAATTGTTGACATAACCAGCTCTTTCTACTGTTTCTGCTATTATCTAAACTTAAAAAAAAAAAAAGTCTGAAAACATTTAGCAGCAGCACACATAACCATCAAAAGTTAGCTTGTACGTTGTACTTCATTGCAGGGTATGCTGGACTTCAAGCTCAGGTTCTTAGGTGACTCTTGTACTGTAATGTTACGGTTACCTCTCAGGCATGTTCTCACCTTGCTGAACGATCCATGTACTACAAGCTGCTAGGCCACATGCAAGTCCTTGCTTAAATTCACAGCCAACTCTGAGGATGAGAATTACTACCTCATGGGTAACTGTGGAGGAATGGTAAGTATTTACCTGAAATCAAAGAAGTCCAATGCAGTCATAGTTTCCAAAACTGAGAACTGTTCCACAAGTAATTTCAGAATCATTGAAATTCTGTTCATTCGAGTAATAACCTTCAGCATGTTCCTCTCATCTCTTACCTTAATAAAAAATAAAGACCATAAACAGACAGAATAGTGTTCTCTCTACATTCTACCTATTTATTTCAGGTCTTTCCACTGTCGTGCATCACTGTCGTTCCTAAGTCCTTTCCACATGAAATCCATAGCAGCAGAAGAATCTCATGTTGAATATGGAGTCCTGTTTTTAACTGCAAACTAGAAGTATGATTTTCAAAGATTGAAATCTATTTTTGTCTCACTGATGACACATTACAACTGGGACAAAAAATACTCTTTTTTCTTTTATGTATTTTTAACCAAAATAGAAGTCACCACAAGAAATTAAATACTAGACCAAACTCTTTTATATTGTAATAATTAGAAATGATTATACTATGATTTTAATGATATATAATATAATATGATATTTATATTATGATTTCTATTATAATCATTTCTGTAATCTATGTTGTGAGGGGACAAGTCATAAGGCAAGTGCAGAAAATACTTAAAGTTGAGAAGCAGAATAATCTGAGATATATCAGGAGAGCACATCTGTTCAAGACGCTTGTCAGAGACTTGCATTTGCAAGCAGAAGAAAGCAGAAAAGATCGTATCTGGTGGGAAATAGAAAATATGAAATGGAAAACAGGGAAATTCTCTTAAGAATAAGTTGAACACTTTGCCTCCAGAGAAATCTGCTAAAATTCCTATTAACTTTAATGGGATTAAGTTTATCTCCAAGACCAGGGCACGCAACCAGGAAATATCAAACTACAAAAATGAAAAATGAAAACCATTTCCTGAATAGTCTTGCTCTGTTCTTAACCTTAACAGTGACATTTCAAATTCTGATTATAAGGTAGCTTTCATTTATCACAAAAATAAATAATGAGAAATTATTCTATTAAGAACTGATTATGGTCAGTAATATTTTGATAAAATTTTCAACTAAAAAGCCAACGAAATTAAGACTGCAGAGGACAACAAGGAACATTTTCATTGAACAGTATAGCAAAAAAAAAAGCTCCTTCTTTCCGAAAGAAAGTCTGAGCTACTTCCAGATATTCTTCACATACACATACTCAGGTTGTTATCCAAGGTATTCAAAGCATTTCTCAAATTACATGCAGTCAGCCTTTTTCTGAGTATAGTATCGGGCGAGGATTCTTCCCTTGTTACCCGTAGTTATGAGGTGTGTTTTGTGTTAGGTAAATGTTTAGAGCTGTTAAAAACATTCCTGTTATATTTGTCATTTTAAGAAATTCTCATGCAATTGTACATTGTGATTTTGATTATTGCTCTTCTGTTGGGTTTAGTAATACACATCTACTGAAAAGATTTTTGCTTTCATATAGCACATATTGGGTGGAAGGAAATGGTGTATAGACTTCAAAAACTTGAACAAAGGCAGAAGTGACATTTCAATGTAAAGATATCTGTTAGCCCCATTTTCAGTTTTGCCTCTGAGCATGACTTTTCTGCAGTAAAATATACCCACGTTAGCTTCTGCAGTTACCTAGTACTAGTAGGAAAGTATGAGAATATATTAGCCAATGAAACCGGTCTTGGAGAGTGATCTATGTAAAAGGCAGACTTCATGAGGAAATAGGATGTTGCAGATCAAATATCTTCTGNTTTGTTGGGGGTGGGGAGGGGAGGGGGCTGCTGTTTTTATAAAACAGCACGTGTTGCTTTAGTAAAACCCATATATATCAGGCTAGGGGGCAAGAGAAAGAGCAGGCTGAATTTTCCCAAAATGAATATTTGCTCTTGACTTACATGGCCATTTTGAAAGATCACCCGAACAGAGTCCAATTCCCACAGAATCTGCTTAAACCAAAGTTCATAAGCTGCAACAAGAAAGGCATTGTTAGCATTACCATCATCATTACTTTGTTTTTTCTTTATAGCATTGATGAAGTAAAATTCTTACGTTTTGCTTTGAAGTGAATACTCAGTTTACAATGCCATTGTATAAAGAAGTGCTGATACGCAAATGTATCGCCTGTTCAAGTACACTGTCCATTATCAAAAATATTGCATGAAATAATTGAGCATCAAGAATGTAAACTGAATTTTTAAAGCATGTTTTCACATCAAATATTAGATGTACAGAACGTAGGTTACAAAAGGGGGAAAGAGAAAAACCAGGCCTGATACTTCATTAAAAGGACTATGGCATTCCCATCTAACTCCAGAGCTGCCTACAACCTTAATGTCACCTGCATGTTTCCCCTCAACAGCAAGAAAATATCATCTGACCAGTGTCTGCAAACCACGTGGATAATAGCAGTTAGGGAGCATCTAACCACTGCACTGGCTTCTAGAGAGCCTCTAGAAGGTTAAAGTTGGATTGAAGTTTCAGAGAAGGCACAAGCCAACGCACAAAACTCGCCTACAATAAACCACATAGAGCTTAACACTCAACCCAAGAATGAATTTCCCCACCTTAATTTCTCTAGAAATGGAACCACTGAACTCTTGGTTTTCCAAATCCAGATTTTTTATTTATGGCTTCATAAGCATAGAGTAGATTACAGCATTACAAAAGACACAGGGATACATACAAATATAAATCCAGATAAAAAGACAGAGCAATTGTAGTGACTGTGTCTAAAGTGAAAGCAAATTATGCATGGCATGTTTCAGCATTAAATGTGGCAAGAATGCTAGACAACCATCACTTCAGTCCTCCCAACTACTTACCTTGATGCGTCACAATGAAAAGATGCTCGTCATGGATTTTGTTTCCTTTCTTTTCACTCTGAAGCTCTTGAGCATTCAGTATTTTGTTCAGCTTAAAAATAAAAATAATAGTCTCAGATGTGACTTTTTCTTTTTAATTAAAAAAGAAATCTTGCCTGAAATGAACTTTAGGTACATCAAGTAGTAAAGTTTGGAAAAACTTAAGAGTTTTTAATTATATAAAAAAAAATTTAAACCAAATATCCAGTGCGTTCTCCAGATCTTATAAGAATACTGTCGTGTTCAGTGCAACAGAGTTCTTATAGTAAAATTCTGTGTAATCATGTAATAGCATAACTGTGCAAGAGCTCTGATTTGAGGCTGTACTAGTTATTTCAGTTCTGGCATTACTAATTTTTTACTGAGTCAAATTCACAATCTCACAGTTGCTTTAAAAGAAATCTTTGCAAGATTCTGTAGTCATATCAACAAATTAATCCGTTGTTCACAAGCAAGGAGTAATTCCATTCACTTCAGTTCTTGCTGTCACCAGAAAAAAAAATGTCTAAATTATTTTACTACTTATGACATTTTATATTTGTATATTCCTTAATTACTTCTAGTTGTGTTTTTTTGTTTGCTTGTTTTTTGGTTCACACCCCAGATTACTAGGATGCATTTTTCCAGCCAAATATGCAATAATCTGGGGAAGTTGCACATGGCTTACTGACATGTAGAGAAATTGCCAGCTGGTAACTGTCAGACCAAAGAAAGCCATTTGTGGTGCACCACTTCACAGTTTATGTTTGCCAGTATAACTCCATACCAAAACCCCGTAAATACCCAGCTTCCCTGCAGTTTGCGAAGCCGTCCCACAGTCCTCCTGCAACCATCTCGGCTGAGCCAGGCTCTGGTGCTGTGAGTATACCTGGGGAGCTCAGTTAGGGGAAGGGCACTTTGAGACCTGCCTTGGTGACTGCCTGACTGCTGTCAGTGCATGGTGGGGAGAAGTGTCAATCACGAGACCTGGCTCAAGTCTTCAAAGTGACAAGGGCAGTAAAAATCAAATCCTTACACTTACCTGTAAGTAGTCTCCATAGATAAGTCCACCTTTGCTGGCTTTATTCATCTTTTCTTGTGACCTGTCATCTTCTTCATCGTCCGATAATAGCTTGCTAAAATTAAATCTAAGAAGAAAAGTAAGCAAATATTTAATTATTTTAATTAATTAATTAAAGAACTATGACTACGCCTGCCTTTTTATTAACAGATTAAACAATTTAAACAATGCTTTGCTTTGAGAAGATGAACCACTAAAGCAGTCTTGTGAGAAAAACCGTGCACCTGACATACATCTTGTCACAGTAACAGCTGGTAGCCTTAAATGTAGTTCATCAAATAACCCGTGCTCTGAAGAGTCCTCATACAGTCTCTTCTCCCTTAGCAATAGCTATAGCAGCCTATTTGCTGATAACCAATAACTCCTCTCTGAACTTTACATTGACATTATATCTTTTAAAACAAAATAGAGAGAAGAGGGACTCACAGGTATTTGTTCCCCACAAAGGGGCACCCACTCATGGTTCCAGGGTCCAAACTCGCTGAGCAACACTCCGGGGAATATACTCCGTTAGTTTGCCCAAATCCACTGCAGCCACCTTATATGTAACCTTATCTCACTGCATAGGCCAACCCCTAAATTCTCCTCCTTAGCCCGCAGCCCATCCCTGCTATTCGATAATTACAGAAACTATCACGGCACAAAGGTCAGTAAATTCATGTGGTTTTGGCTCTCCAATTTTTTTTTTTTTATTTATTCGATCAGTGAAAAGAAGAATGGCTGGGATACTTGCTTTGTTCCATGTCACACAATTTTTGTGCTTTTTACTGCAAGATTTCCACCAGTTGCCCATCTGGGGACCCAGGCTGGTATAAGGGGTAAGTCAGTGAGAGGCCTGTGTGTGAATAAAGGCAATATTTAATATTTAATTCAGGAATTGTTTAAGTAGGTTTGTTACCAGCAACCCCTTATATCAAAACATCAAGATACTTTGAACTTTAGAAAAAGTGGAACATATGGAAAAGGAAAGGGGAGGGGAAGGGAAAGAGAATGT
This sequence comes from Chauna torquata, assembly GCA_013399475.1. Classification (NCBI taxonomy): domain Eukaryota; kingdom Metazoa; phylum Chordata; class Aves; order Anseriformes; family Anhimidae; genus Chauna; species Chauna torquata. The sequence goes on along the minus strand of VXAL01005209.1, from coordinate 11,860 downwards.
ATTTTTAATGCAGATTGGACAACGTTTGTGAAGCCTTTCAAGTAATACACTAATTTTCAAAATGTGCACACAGATTAAGTAAAACAAATAAAAATAACCGTACACATTCATGTTATTTTTCAGTGGTTTAATTCATGACAATTTTATTTCCTCCTGCAGAAGTTTCACTCTCATTTGTTGACAAATGTTACTCAATTCAGTTTAATCATCAGCCTGACACTAGGAAATAACGTGCACTTCTTTTGTGCCTGCTAGCCTCTTCTGAAAAAAAGTTATCACTCAGTTATACTGCAAACAAAGTTACAGGGCCCCTGTGACCCCAGACCATTTACTCTGCAAGACTTACACTGTGCAGTGGCATCTGTGTGGTGGCTTCAGCTCTTCCAGTCACTTGGAGCAGCTGGATCACACACAAAGAAAGTTATACATGGTACTTTGGTGAGAGGATTTATACCCTGCTAAGCCACATGCTGTATGTCAGGCTATACAACTATGAGCTTAAAACTGTGTTCTCATACAGCTGGGCCACAAGGAAAGTAGGACTCCACTGAGGCAACCCATGAGCAAGGTTAAGGTGTTCTTCCTTCATGATGTAGGAGCTGATACAGTAAAATAATCCTCCCCACACACGTCTATACATCTGCTCTGGATGCAGGCAAGTAGGGATAAAGGTGAAAACTGTGCACTGGTGTACGCATCAGAAATTCAGTGTTGAAAAATATGCTCTTTCCACTGAAAGAGATTTATTGTGAACATAATAATATAACCTGTCCCATTTACAGATCTCAAAGGCACAGGTAAGGAAGGCTTATCTTGTCACTTCTATATACCTTTAGCTGAAATGTCCAGCCCAAACCTCCGCAGTGAAATCAAACTTTGTTACCTTTTCTCATGGCACAAGCAAAGAGTGTGAACGTGGTTTAAAAAAAAAAAAGGACAACTGAAAAATATTGAACTCAGCCTCAAAGAAGTTACTGTCTGTTTTCTTGTGCAGTTATAGTTTCTTCTGTGGGCCCAGAGAATAATAAACTTCCAGAGCAATGGTCTCTGACTTGCAGCCTTTACATTGCCTGCCCTGTAGGGGAAGGACTTTGAAGTCTCAGAGCCCTTCTAAACTCTGTGCTTAACAAAACATTAACTCCCTATTTGGGAAGTAACACTACCTTTAACAGGTTCAGGGTTACTAAACTCAAAATCTAGCTGAGGATACTTTCTGAACGAAGAGCTAAGCAAACTCCCATGTCAATTCAGCAACAGACGAGCTTCAGTCAATCAAATAAATCAGCCAGATTGCAACAATTTAGGAAGTTACTTTTGGTATTTCCAGCATGTTCAAGCTCTCTGTTTAAGGACCTCAAAACTGATTGGTCCCATCACTCATTCATCTTACTGGCTTAATCTGATCTTAGTGCGATCTCAGTAAGACCTCACAAGTTTGTAATGAACTTGGTACTGATAAACAGAGAAAAAAAGAAAACTGACTTGCACTACCTGATTATGAAATTATCTGTTGGCAATACGGACAATAGCACAGATTGAAAGAACCCTAAAGTTTGGCTCAACTCAGAGGCTTCAACTCTGGCTTGGCTGCAGACAGCCTTAGAAATGATGGAGAAATAAATGTCTCTTTGTACTTCTGCCATGCTGCTTGAATTTGGGGTCACTGTAGGGACCTGATTCTTTGAGTGGTTCGAGTGACCTTTACACTCTGATAGAGATTTTACAACTACTTTGCAATATCTTTATACTAGTATAATCAATCAAAAAGGAATCTGGATGAATCTGGAAGTTCCTCCATGTGGATGTATCTGAAAGAAAAATGTAACCCTGATTTTAACTGATGGTGTCATCTTTTACTCAAAACATACCATGTTTTCCCTTTTTCATGCTGAACACTCAGAATCACGTAGAAGCAGATGTAACCACACACACAACTTGCTGTTCATGCCATAGATGACTGAGCAAGGCTATGAAAGCCAAAAGTGTGTGCATGCCCTTGAGATTTTCTTTGTCTCTCTTTCTTTCTTTCTCTGTTTCCTTGCTTATTTATTTTTATATCATGAAAATCAGACAGAAAGACTTCTGTTTGTCCCAGAAACATATCGGAGGACTCTAACCTTCAGCATAGAGAATGTTCTGTTTTGTGATTGGGCTGAATGCAGGACAAACAGTTAAACACAGCTGAAAAAAAAACCCTGCAGATTCCAGGAACTGCACTTTGTGGCCTTCAAACTGTCAGTCTTCATGACCAAGCATGGGAATAGTTAAACCCCTTTCTTAACTCACCCTCGCCCTCTTTCTGTTTCCCTCCCCTTACCCAGCTGTGGACATGGGATGGCTGGACTAGTTTCGTTTGTCTCAACTGCAACAGGGTTGCAGAGAGGAGAAACACTGAACTTACTTGGACTGAAGCGAGTTTTAAGGCCAAAAAAGGAGCCTTCCTCTAGCCTGGCCAATGGTGGTGTAAGCCAGAGGTGTCCTGTAGCTTGTTTTGTAGATGCAGCTGGAGCCAAGAGTCTGCTTGTTCTTATCGTGTGTGGCTCTATGTCTAAGACATTAGCCTGATGAGGAGAGATAAGTAAGAATGACCACCTGTATGTCAAGAATCCATCAAAGCCTTCTCTCCTATGAATTCAGGATGTGACTTGTTCACCTAAATGAAATCTAAATTTATCCTATATGAAATTGGTTATGGAGAAAAAATTGCACATACAAATTGTTTGGACAATGTTACCCATTCTTCTGCTCAAACTCTCATTCTGATTACAAAATCATCACAGATCAATTTGTTTTTCTGAAGTTCAATAACTTGAACAAAGAGCTTGGAGACCTTCTTGCTACAAAGAAGTGGAGCTTGAAGCTTCCCAACTCTTATCCCAGAAACACAGACTAGGAGTTATCCCGCACAAATAGTTTCTACCTGTGTAACAGTGGCTACGGTAGGGGGTATAGAAGATCCAAATAGGTCATACCATGCTTAAGAGTTTCTACTAGAAAGTAGATGTCTTGGGAGCAGCTATTAGAATAACCAATTGAACAAACAACCAACTAAAAAGGAAGCTTACAGTGAGAATTTCCCCATTTAGCTTCTCAATCATGATAGCTTAGGACTTCCTGAGATACATGTGTCCTTGCGTTTAGTAACCTTTCTTCTGTGAATCCACAGCCTGCCACAATGAGTTCTGTAACTGAAGTGCATATCACGTGAAAGAATGTTTCCCTGTGCTAGTTTCAAACCTCCTGCCAAGTAATCAAGTAATTTTAATTTCCCTTTGGTACTAAGTTATGGTTTATGAGCTTGTTAGAACTAACCGTACTTTATAGTCCCAGCTCCCTTTTCTGCAATTGCTCAAATTCTGTTTTGTCCTTCTTGAGCTGAAGGACTTAAAAGGCAAAATATCCTATCCATGTACAGACATGAGCATTGCTAGTTCCAAAAATTAAAGCAATGAAAGAATTGGTCTCTCAGACAACAAAACTGCAAATGTAATAGTGAAATGCAGAAGCAAGCAGTATGGCAGCTACTGGTAGGTTTTTGTTGAG
>VXAL01005200.1:0-10415 GCA_013399475.1 Chauna torquata | reverse complement strand
ATAATACAATAGGTGAACAATTGACTGGCAGGTCAGGCTTAAATGGTTATAGTAAATGGGGGTTCCTCAGGCTGACAGCCAGTCACTAGTGGGGTTCACCAGAGCTACATTTTAGGGCCAGTTCCCTTTAATGTTTTCATAAATGACTTGGACGTAGGACTAGAAGGCGTATTGAGTAAGTTTGCAGATGATACTAAATTGGGAGGAGTTGTTGACTCTACTGAGGGTAGAGAGGCCTTGCAGAGAGACCTTGACAAATCAGAAAGCTGGGCAATCACCAACAACATGAAGTTTAACAAGAGCAAGTGCTGGATCCTGCACCTGGGAAGGGGCAACTCTGGCTGTATGTACAGACTGGGGGACGAGAGGCTGGAGAGCAGCCCCACAGAAAGGGATCGGGGCGGGTCTGGTTGATGGCAAGTTGAACATGAGCCAGCAGTGTGCCCTGGCAGCCAGGAGGTCCAACCGTACTCTGGGGTGCATCAGGCACGGCACTGCTGGCCGGGCAAGGGAAGGGATTGTCCCGCTCTGCTCTGCACTGATGAGGCCTCACTTCGAGCACTGTGTGCAGTTTGGGGCACCACAGTATAAGAAGGACATGAAACTATTAGAGAATGTCCAAAGGAGGGCTACAAAGGTGGTGAAGGGTCTAGAGGGGAAGATGTAGGAGGAGTAGCTGAGGTCACTTGGATTGTTCAGCCCAGAGAAGAGGAGACTGAGGGGAGGCCTCATGGCGGCCTGCAGCTTCCTCACGAGGGGAGCGGAGGGGCAGGCACTGATCTCTTCTCTCTGGTGACAGCGACAGGACCTGAGGGAACGGCATGGAGCTGTGACAGGGGAGGTTCAGGCTTAGTGTTAGGAAAAGGTTCTTCACCAAGAAGGTGGTTGGGCACTGGAACAGGCTCCCCGCGGCAGTGGTCATGGCACCGAGCCTGCCAGAGTTCAAGAAGTGTTTGGACAATGCTCTCAGACATATGGTTTGGGTTTTGGGTGGTTCTGTGTGGAGCCAGGAGTTGGACTTGATGATCCTTGAGGGTCCCTTCCAACTACGATTCTACAATTCTAAGTTCTTATTGTTTATCTTGACAAACTTCTTTGGTGGCTGCAGTCACAAGAAGTATTTTAAAACAGAGGTACATCTACCCTTCTCATAGCATTTCCTGATCCTTATCTCTCATTCCATCAGCTAATAGAGTGACAAGGCTGTTTTAACATAGATCATACTCCTCTCTTTGCAGCTTTCATCAACAGGCTAACCAACTCCAGGCAATTCCTTCTTTCCAAAGAAGAGCTGATGTCTGAGAAGTCAAGATTATTCTCACCACTCACCTGGAAATACAGCTTCAGACATCTAATTCATATATGCCTACACCTCAGGAAGTAACTGTGAGCTTCCTATATAATGAGTAAAGAGAAAGAGGCACTTTTTCAGATGCCCACTTCATGAAGACAGATAATAATATTTGCACTTTAGAAGTGCAGATTTTTCTCCACTGTGGACAGATAAATTCCCATAGTATGAATGACTAGGGTAACCCAGGAGGACAAGGGCAGAAGGTCTCCAGCTTTGAACTTGCTGTTCAGCTGAGTTATGAGCTGTGTTTCATGTGCTCAGGCTTGAGAGGTACAGCTGGTCAGATGTTAGGAACCCAGGAGTGACTGCTTTAAGCTAAACACAATAAACAGTTTTTATTTCTATTGCACCCTTTAACATTTGCAAAGCTCTTGATACAACAGGAAAAGCACTTCAGAACTGAAATTAGAATAAATAAATCTGTTGTGCAGACTCATTTTCATGAACATGACTTTCCCCTCCCGTAACAGAGTCCCCTTAAAATTGCTGGCATGTAAGTGTGAGGGAATGAAATACAAGACAGTTCTACTCTCCAGAAACTTTTATTATGACTACATGTCAAAGCTGGCATCTTGTTAATGTGGTCTTGCACTATAATGACATTAAGGACTTCTCAAACTATTTGGTTTACATGGAATTTTAACATCCTTTACAATCTTCTATTTCTTAATTAATGCATCTCTTCCAGCTTGGTTGTCTTTTCTATTTACAACAAAAGATTAAATTCACTAAAACTCAGACAGAGTGGTAGATGCATGGAGTTCAGCTCCAGAGGTTACAAGAAAAAGAAATAAAAATATCCATTGCTGGTATTTAGTAATTATTTCTGTAGGTAGTATTTGATCAGTTATTATTTAATAAAGGATTTCTCTTCCTAAATAAAGATTCCTCCTGGATAACACAGCCAGGAAATCTGTGAATTTAAGGGTAATCCGCTCTGGATGGAAGAAGAATGGTAACAAAGTCTTGTAAGTAGCCCTAGGGAGTAGATTGAAGGGAAAAGGGAGTAGCAAGGACACAGGGCTGACTGACTGGTGAATGACTGAGAAACAGTAAACCATAAAAGAGCTGGTTCTGTGAACTGATGCTCAGATGTTGCTTGGACTTTCCTCTCAGCACAAGTTGCTCTGACATGTCCTGGAACAAAAGCTTGTATAAAAGAAGGACTAGGGACAAGCTTTAGAGAGAACCTTATTAAGTATTTAAAATTTTTTCAATTTTGTAACTTTATTTCCAGTTTTGTGATTAAGCACGTTCATTTTTTCTACAATAACCTTGATTAATTCTTTTCTGCAACCTGATCAATTTACATACAGTACCAAGCTGAAAGGATAAACAATGAGTACATTGCTCCTCAAGGAACAGTAAAACTAAGAGCATTTTTTGTAGTGCTTCATGCCTGTGAAGAGTTTGGTGCTTCACAAAAGCTGGGGTGTACTGTTTCTACCAAGCTGCAAGGATCAGTTTTGGAGCTGGTGATCCCAGAGGCTGGGACAGTGGAATAGGCTCCCCCGCATCAGAAGCACATCAGTGTTTTATACAATGGAGGAACAGCTCCTGACTTTGGAGAATACACACATGACTTCAGCCTTTCCCTAATTTCTAAACACAGTAGGAAGATGTATCAGAGTAATGGACTCTTTTGAATGAGTGGTTTTATCTCACAAGCAATAATGGGACCACTGCAGACCTATGTGGCTCTTCTGGTGTATCCACTAGGTGAACCTGTACTAGGACTTTCTTTTGGCATCTAAGATGGAAACTGCTGTAAAATTTCTCCTCTGAGCAGTATGTAAGTTTGGCAGAACATTATATTGAACTGATTTTATATTGAATCTTCCTATACAAAGATCTATGTTTCTCAGTGATAAAATATTTGTCATTTTAATGATTGAATATGAACAGATGTGTGTAACTTCCATGGTTAATGATCTCTTTGTTTCTACTTTTAATCCCTGCCTATTAGACTAATGGACTCAAATTACTAGAGTGTTCAAGAGGCTGTTAGGCTCTTTTATAGGACACGAAATGCTAATGGCAATTCAATATGAAAATTCAAGCATTTTCTCTTTTACTGCAATATTTGTAGTCCCCACTTCTGAAAAAAAAAAGTTTTCTATTTTTGAAGAATTCATAGACTACATGATGCTTTTTAAAAATTGTCACTCCACTTATTCTTTCATGTATGCAAGTATTGATTTATGAAGTGTTCTCCTATGTACACTTTCTGGAATGCGATACTAATCTTCAAGTAGAAATTAAAAACTCCGGGCCTCTTGCCTAGAGAAACCTAACAGTTCTCTGAGACCTGGGTAATAGCATCATTGCTGTCATAAATAATCACTGTAGGCCAAAACAATCCTAAGCAGGGAAAGTAAAATCTAAAAATAAAAAGAACAATGTTTGCTCTCAGCTTTCAAGGGGTAAATCAACTTGCAAATTATTTTAATGAAATGAAAGATGATGAGGAATCACATGTCCTGGCTAGCAGCTATACGTCTGCTAGTTCTTTGGTTATCCAGTTAGTGTCAGCCTGTTTAATAACAGAAAAAGTTATCTGTATCTCTCTATAGCTGGCCAGTTACCTAGGGTGGATCTATGTGTATTTACCACCAGATGGTCTCATAATAAGTTTCCATGTCATTCATGCATCTCTCTTTTCCTAAGCCACTGAACAGAACAGAGATTTTTATTTTTGCTGTATTATGTTTTACTAGTAAGAGATAAAAAAGGAGTTGGAGAATGAGAGAGAACCTAGCTTTGGAGAAAAACAGAAGAAACAATAAAACCCAAATTAAGGACAGGAAACAGAGACTGCGGAAGTGCAAGAAGGAGTGAAGGAGTAGACCCATTCAGGGCAAGTGAAGATTGATAAAATGATCTGTTCCCCATAGGAGATAGGTTCTTTCTGGTCCTGCATCGTAAGTGCTACATTTATCTAGATTTCATGGCTCCTCCAGTCCCTGATATCAGAGAAAATGCTGGATTTGGCCCAATATATAGAACTATGAAATAATTTCTATAAGAGAACAGTGAGTCCACTTCAACTTAGAAGACTATAAAATCTTTTATGTCATGGAAAAAATGAATAGCCAATGTTTACTCATCACAGCACAGGAACTCTGGGTCAGAGAGTGACATTATGAAGCCAAATCCGTGTTTTCATAGAACTTACTGCTAAATTTGATTGTCACATGACACTGGGAAGCCCAAAATTTAAATAGATTCACAAAGAGAGCATACAAATTTACAGAGAATGTGTCTCTCTGCAGCAGTCTAGACCTCTGATAAAAGTGTACTAGGTCTGGCCAGGAGAGAGTTAACTCTCCCCACAGCAGCCCATACAGTGCTGTGCTCTGCTCCTGTAGCTAGAACAGCACTGGTATCACACCAGTGTTTTGTCTTCTGCTGAGCAGTGCTGGCACAGCTCCCAGACTCTCCAAACCCCTGAAAACTGGTGGGCTGGGGGGTGGGCAACTGTTGGGAGGGGATATCACTAGGGCAGCTGACCTGAACTGACCAAAGGGATATTCCATGCCATGTGGTGTCACACTCAGCAATAAGAGCTGGGAAAGGGGAAGGAGAAAGCAGCGCTCTCATTATGAAGACATCTGTTCTCCCCAACAACCACTACGCATATTGAGGCCCTGCTTCCCAGGACATGGCCGAACACCGCTCGTTGATGGGAAGTAGAGAATTTTTTTTCTCTGCTTCCGTGCAGCCTTTGCTTTTTTTTTTTTTTTAATCTTTTCCCTTTAATTAAATTATCCTTACCTCAACCCTTGAGCTCTTTTTCCATCATATTTTCTCCCCCTCATCTTTGGAGGAGGGGGAGGGAGAGAGCAGTTGTGGTGGAGGTCTACTGCTCAGCTGGGTAAAACCACCACAAAAAGCTACAAAAAGTTTCTAATGGCAAGCTTTCTCCTCTTCAGATCTGTTGGATATATCTTTTGTCTAAACTAGACAATGTCATTGCTGATTTCCTCATAGAGAGGGTAGCTTGAAACTAGAAGCTCTCCTTGACTTTGGGAGCTGAGGAGAAGACCTAGCATGCAGCACATAATGATGAATCAAAATGGTTCTAGGCAAGAACTTCTGAAAAAGAAAAAGATTAAAAGAACAGATTAAAAATGTGGAAATCAGAACAGGGTATTTAGCACTCATTCTGCTTACAGAGGCAGTAGTGGAAAGACCTTGAGGACATCCAAGCAGCTATAAATCAGCATTCCCACACCACACAGGGGACTCATATGGGGAGAACAGAGAGAAGCAAGGGAGAGGAAAGATGTAGTCAGAACCTTAATATAAAGTTTGGAAAAACCTGATAGCTCGTGGAAGAAGCTGGCTGAAGAACAGGTCTAATTTCCTCCTCCATAGGCTTAGGCTTGGCCTGGCTGAACCTGACTGGGCTTTCTGCATCAGCAACCAGCACCTGAAGGAATTCCTCGAAGCTGGGCTGAAGTCAGAAATGTGTTATCCAAATCTTAACCACAACTCATCTCAAGAAATATCTTCTCCATATACGCCTCCTTACACACCAGGTGGAAAAGCCTCCCGGTTTGAACACCAGGAGTCGGTGATGCTGTTGGCATAGAGCAGGACTTGGCACATCACTGCTGATGTTTGCCCCAGTGAGATGACCTTTATCATACACTTACATCTGTACTGAGAAGAGATACTGAATGCAAGTTCCTCAGGCTGTGCACATTTGCCTCCTCAGGCAGCTGTAAAAGAAACCCACCTGTAGGACAGTAAAGGCAGGAGGCCACAGAGTGTGGTTAAACAATTCCATTGGGCTGTCAGTGACTGGGGACAGGTTGGAGGGTACCCCACGGGCTCCTAAGAATTCACCCAAGTTAAAGAGAACTCCAATTGAACCTGGCCTCCTGCTCCTACTGGTCAAAGCCTATCCTGCAAGACCTGGCAGAACTGATTGGATTCAAGGACAAGTGATCCCCAAACAACATGGAGCTATAGGAAGGGGTTTGAAAACTTTGTAAAGTGGACAGTGATTTTAGTTTCATACCCACTGAAAGAAATACATAGTAGGACACAGGTTTCTCAGGCCCTATGGTCATTCAAGGCCCAGAGCACATCTAAGTATTTGCAGAGGAATATATCACTGGAGATCATAGTCAGAAATCTCTTTCTCAAATCTTTTGCTGCTGAGTATCCTTTCTCACTTGGTGGCACTGGCAGAGACAGGAGTTTTGGAATAACGGTCTGGAGCAGTGGAGTCCTTCAGGCACACACAAGTACAGTTTTGAGGCCACAGTTCAAGGTTGAGTGGAGAAGGTGATAAGAAGGACCACAGGGTTTACTGCAAATGACTTGAAAGCATCCAATAAACAGTCCTGGACAGAATACAGCTAAGGGTAGTAGTGGCAACGTTTCTAGCAATAACTTTCTTTCCCTTTTTGCCTTCGGCAGTGAAATAACCATGCTGTAGGCTGTAGCAAGTACACCCTGCATTCCCCACTGAGAGGACAAACAAATCCATTCTTCCTATATTGGCCTTTGTTGAAAAACAGGCCCCTTGGTCTAGCCCACAAGACTCACTTTGTTCTTACATTGTTTCCAAGACAAAGCTGTGAGAGGCGGTACCCTTCATACAATCGTGTACTGGCAGCACTAGTCCTTGTCCTCTAATTCAGGGCACACATCATCAATCCCCTGCAAATGTAGAGGGACTTGGGTGTATGATAGGGACATATCTTACTGCAATATACACCGAAGAGATTTGTCTTCACATTCTCAGGGAAATCTAAGGAGGCCAGTCAATAGCAGCATTGTTCAGAAACTGTTATTTCTTCCTATCTTATGTGTCTGCCCAAGCTTTTCCTTTCAGCTAGCATATGAGAATTTTACACTGAAAACACCTCCTAATACCTACAAATATACTTTGCTTAAAAATGAAACATTTTCTTTATGGACACTGCATTATTTATTTTAAGCTTTTAAATACGTGCCGTATTCAAGTGAGTTGAACATTAGATGCTTTCATATTTGCAGCTGTTCAGACAGCTGATATTTAAACTTGTGATCCTCTGGAAATTTTTATCAAGGTGTCACTGGGATAATAGATGTAAATGCTGAGCTGTGCACCGCAGCGCTGAATATCGGCTGTATAGAACTCAGAAAATGATCTCCAGTGCATTTCACTTGTCTTAGTAGTATTACATATCTATCTGTTTTGTAGTACAACATATATGAGATTTGAAAGTCTTAAGGCTGGAGATGTCTATGTAACAATGTTTTTAAGCAAGTAGTCCAATGAAACATAATGTAATACCAAGGGGCATAAGTTCAGCCAATAGCTTAAATGAGTGTACTTTAAATTGGTCTATAGAATTATTCAGTTATATTCATAATTCTTTAGATATAGGCTAAACTTCCTAAACACTGAAGTACCATTTTCTATTGCATAATCAAAGTAAAATGAAAGGTACAGTATATGTATTCCAAATAATGTTGATACATTTTCACCAGACCTAAAACTTTGCTAGTGAGACAATTAAAGAGATGATAAAAACTAATAGGGAGCTACTGAGAGTGGACAATCTGAGCTTTTCTGGGTAGGGGCTCATTTCCCCGGCAGGGTTTTGGGGCTGTATTTACTGCTTGAGTGCATCACCTGCTGTGTTCTGTGCCTACTGCAATAACAGATCCTGCTGTACTCTACTATAAACACCTTGTATCAATCAACATTGGCATCTTCCTGTAGCTTTGCTATTAAAAAGTAGAGGGAATTTTTTGAGTGAAGGTCATTCATGTAATGAAAATAATACTAATAATTTGCAAATGAGCAGTTTAACACGAGTCACTATAAAGTGCATTTTCTTTCAAGAGTTTGGGGTAATAGGACGCTACTAATTGACCACATTTTTATTCCTCCCAGGTTCATTTGCAGAAGCCGGCCTTGTTTATCAGTGTGTATTGCCAGTATGTTGGCAATACTTGCAAAGCAGGAAAATGTATGTGTTAAATGGATTCTTCTTGCTTTGTATCAGTGAGTTCATCTGCATGCAGGAAAAAATGTTCTAAACATCTACAACACTGGTGCATATTAGGGACTAGAGATAACTAATTTGTTCAAAAAGTTACATGAACTTAACAATAAGAACACCCTCTTGAGTTAATTACGGTGGTGTTACGGTCCTTTCCTGGCAAAAAATGCTTATGGAAAATTGGGTTTGAAAGATGCAGATACACCTGAGAATACTCATATATTTTAAATTTTTTTTTTAGTGTAAGAATTTGTGCCGAAAGTTCTGAAAAACTCATTCTCTTGGTAGAACAGAAATGCTTTTTTTGTGGCCAGTCTGACCAGCCCTGAAATAAGCAGTGCCGCTGAAATGTATCTGTGTACTTATGCATATTATCACAGAACCACAGAATCATAGAACAGCTGAAGTTGGAAGGCACCTCTGGAGGTCATCTGGTCCAACCCCCTGCTCAAGTACGGACACCCAGAGCAGCTTGTCCTGGACCAAGTCCGGGTAGCTTTTGAGTATAGCCAAACAGGCAGACTTCCCAGCCTCTCTGGGCAATCTGTGCCAGTGCTCAGTCACCCACACACTAAAGAAGTGCTTCCTGATGATCACAGGGAACCTCCTGTGTTTTCAGCTTGTATCCATTGCCTCTTGTCCTCTTATCACTGGGCACCACTGAAAAGAGCCTGGCTCCATCCCCTTTGCATCCTCCCTTCAGGGATTTATAGACATTGATGAGATTCCCCCTTGAGCCTCCTCTTCTCCAGGCTGAACAGTCCCAGCTCTCTCAGCCTCTCCTCATAGGAGAGGTGCTCCATTACCTTCACCATCTCTGTGGCCATTCATTAGATTCTCTCCAGCATATCCATGTCTCTTTTCTACCGGGGAGCCCAGAACTGGCCACAGAACTCCAGATCTGGCCTCACTAGTACAGAACAGAGGGGAAGGATTACTACCCGTGACCTGCTGGCATTTTTTTGCCTAATGCAGCCCAGGATACCATTTGCTTTCTCTACTGCAAGGTCATATCGCTGATTTGTGTTCACCTTGGTGTCCACAAAGACCCCCAGGACTTTTTNCTTGGTGTCCACAAAGACCCCCAGGTCTTTTTCTGCCAAGCTGCTTTCCAGCTGGGTGGCCCCCAGCATGTAATTGTGCCTGGTGTTGTTCCTCCTCAGGGCAAGACTTTGCACTTCTCTGTTGAACTTCATGAGGTTCCTGCCAGCCCATTTCTTCAGCCTGTCCAGGTCCCTCTGGATGACAGCCGTGACACTCTGGTGTATCAGCCACTCCACCCACTTGTGTGTCGTATGCAAACTTGCTGAGGGTACGCTCTGCCCCATCATCCGGACAACTAACAATGATATTAAGCAGGACTTGACACAGTACTGACCCCTGACATATGCCACTAATTACTGACCTCCAGCAAGACTTTGTGTCACTGATCACCACCCTCTGAGCTTGGCCATTCATCCAGTTTTCAGTCCACCTCACTGTCTGCCCATCCAGCCCATTCATCAACAGCTTGTTTATGAAGATCTTTTATGAGGGAGACAGTGTCAAAGGCCTTACTGAAATCCAGGTAGATGATATTGACTGCTCTCCCCTCATCTACCAGGCCAGTCATTTCATCATAGAAGCTTATTAAGTTTTTCAAGCATGACTTCCCTTTGGTGAATCCATGCAGACTATTCCCGATGTTTTTCTTGTCCTTTGTGTACCTGGAAATGTTTTCCAGGATTGGCTATTCCATCTCCTTTCCAGGGACCAAGATGAGGGTGACTGGCCTGTAGTTCCCAGGCCCTTCCTTCTTGCTCTTGTTGAAGGTAGGAGTGACATTTGCTTTCCTCCAGGCTTCAGGCATTTCTCTTACCTGCCATTATCAAAGATTATGGAGAGTGACCTCAGAATTATATCAGTCAGCTCCAGCTCCCTCAGTACTCATGGGTACATCTCACCTGGACCAATGGACTTATGTCCAGCTTGCTTAAGTATTCCCTGACCTGATTCTGTCCAATGGTACGCCTTCCTTGCTCAAGCCTTTACCCCTGGTCTCTGAGACCTGGGAT
>VXAL01005199.1:3730-33302 GCA_013399475.1 Chauna torquata | reverse complement strand
ATTGGAATAGAGCAAGGCAAAGTTTTCAAATGTTAGTTGCTTATTTCAAGAAAATATTTAATATAAAACTGTAAATGTATAAAATCTTCTTGGACTCTGTGAAATTCACAGATGTGGAATTCTTTCTACGCATCACTGTCAAATAGGTGCAACTCCAGTGCTGAGGGGAGAAAGAGTTTTGAAAGAGTTCAAAAGCTACACTTACTGCTTACTATCTGTCTGGCTAGAGTATATCTTAGAGTATACCCTCAGATGCTGCATTTAAATGAAATAATTATCACTTTAGGTGAAGCATCAAATCATTGTTAATGGTAAAATAGAATTGAGATCACATATAAATGCATTTTAATCTGTGTCTGCTTGTATTTTTAGTCTAATATTTTCTGTCTTGTTATTTTTCCCCCAAGAATTGGCTCCTGGCACCTGTTAAATATAAATGAGTTAATGTTGTTAAGAATATTTTTCCCCTTAGATTGTCTCTGTAATCGCAGATAAGAGGATCAAAACAGATGCACATGCGATTTTTATCACATTTTTTTCTACATTTTCATGTTTTCAATTTGTAATTTTTTCAGGCTGAGGAGTTCAGCTCAAATTTCAAGATGGAGCTTCAAATAAATGATTTACCATGATCATTGATGTTAATTACACCCTTTTTGGCCAAATATAACATTTTTTGCTTAAATGATCGTTATGATTAGAAAACCATATGTCTGCAGTCAGTGTCAATAAGCAGAATTCCAATATTTGGAATGATAGCATGAAACGGGTATTGTGCTGCATATACTTTTTCTCCCTCAGGGAATGCAGCTTTCCAATTATTTGAACTGGTGAACAGGGTGTTTGTTAGAATTCCTGTTTCTAATGAAGTTACACAGCAATATTACTTCTTGAATCTTTTCTGCCTGGTATAGTCCATGCTTGTATACCTTGTAAACATTATTTGTACTTATGTGTTATTTATACTTATGTTATATACTAACATGACTTTTACCAAGAGAGAAACAGAAAGTGATTATTTGAACCGTTTTACCAGCCATAAGCGTATAGGACTGGTGAAAACTATAGCTCCATTACAGAACAAACTAGAAAGATCTTGGTGATACAGCCCTGACTCTTAGTGTTTTAGACCATATCAGGTTACAAAACAATCTCTGACTGAACATAATATAGATTCAGAGAATAAATCTATGAAACCTATTAACGGATTTTCTTTTTTTTTTTTAAGTGATGTTTGCAAAGACACTTATAAGTCTCTCTCAAAAAGCAATCACCTTCTCTTTTGCTAGCAAAGTAAATCATCCAGTATTTTAAAGGAGTAAGAATGTGAATCAATAAAGCAATCAGCTTTGTAAAATAGAACATGAAACTTTATATGTCTTTTTTAGACTTATAATTAGATAGAGAATTATTGAATATAAAGTCCTCCTCATCAGAATTCTAGACATACTATTCATAATTCTAACTGTAGCACCAAAATAGTCAGTCACTGGTCAATTGTTCAGATTATTCAGTCTGCAGAACACTTTTGCAAATAAAATTAGAGAATGCTCTCTAAAAAGCCAAGCTTTGCCTTGAATTAAGACCATCGCTTAGAACTCTTAACATTTTAAAATAAAATAAAATAGCAATCTAAAAGCTATTCTGCCGCTTTATTCTGCTTTCTTGAGGAAGAGAAAAAAACAATTTGATTGTTCAGCAATATGTAACATTAATTTAATCAGTACGGGAAACTTAACTGTAGATGGTCAATAGCTTCGTCCCAAATCAACTAGAATTAATTTAATCTTTCTTTTGACTTCAGTGGGCCTTGGGTCAAACCTTAGATTAATTTCTTCTTCCTTTCCCAACAAGCTGGATTCATCCTTGACTTCAGCTCTCCGAAAAGCAACAAAAGATGAAAGGTTTGGACATGTCTACCTTTATGCTGTCCTATTAAATGAATTAATACTAGCTGGAAGCTTCAGTACGCAATGAAAGGTCCTGTCTGTCTTGTTAACAATATACTGTGTTATTTCTACAGTCTGAATGACCCACATTGTGCGGAACACATAAAGAGAATTTTTCTCTGAAGTTTGAAAGTCACACTGAAAAATAAGAAAAAAATGACAAGAAAATATTTAGAAAGTATTGTTGATTCAAAGTAGCAATAAGTTGGATTATAACATAATATTTTAAGAGTGTTGCCACTGAGGAATATTAAGAAAATATTTCCTAAATCAAGGAATTCCACTCCTCATTAATTCTAATTGACACTAAGTCAGTGTGTGCTGAATTTACTTGATTTCAGTTTGTTCATGCATGAAAAAAGGCCAGATCCATCATTATTGAAATGAGAACATAAGCTTTGCATTGTGATGATTTGCATACTGCATTATTTTTGAAATATATGGCTGTATTATTTCAGTGTCAAGACATGACTATATTCTCTTTTCATTAAAAATAAAAAGAAGAAATAAGGAGAAATAAACAGTATCCATTTTGTTCGTTTGTTTGTTTTGTTTTCCAGAAATGCTGAGAAAGTTCTAACTTTAGTTAATTTGTGAGTAAGAGAAAACATCTGAAAACCAGTCTTCAATATGGAAGCAATGTTCCGTGCTTTAGTTCAGTTGTATTTACTTATACATAAGTAATATATCTTGAAACATGCTAGAAGCATTTACAGGAGTGGTCTGTACCTCAGTATCATTTTTTTTTCCCAACATATACATGAGGCTTATAGGAACTTGAGTGGAAATATCTAACCATGTGCTCTAGAACCTTACCCTACCATTTCAGGTCAGTAGTCAAAGGTTTCAGCTCCTCTGGATCACAAAGCACACAGTAGCACAGAAAATGCACACAGATTTATATTGAGAAGTGGTACTTGCAGATGTGGAAAGCATTCTGAGTGGCATGGTGAAGAAGTTCTTAGGGTTCTCCAAAAACAGATATTTTTAAAATGACCCACCTGTGAGTTCTTATCATTCCTACTTACTTGTTTTGCTGGAGCTCTGATGACTTACAGCTGTAAACTCTAGAAAAATATGGATTTATACTGGGGAGACTAGTTGTTTTCTACAATGAAATTCTCATTAACTCTTAGATTACCACAGGGCTTCATCCCTTAAGGACTAATGGGACAGGGATGCTATGATTCCTGACACTAAGCTTTAGCTTTCTGTAGTAATCACAGATGCAGAATTAGATGCTAAATAAGGATCTATTAGACATTCTCATGCCATTATATTTGTATCTCCTGCAAGCTTTCAATCAGAAATACCATAAAAATTGCACTTCTAATTAACCTTATAATCCATGGGAAAGATTCAGGTATCTGCCTTAGTTCTGCTAGTACCATCATAGGCGACGTTTATTAATCTGAACAAAATGGAGTATTTCAGTTTCTACATGCTGATTTAAGCTTGTATACTCCTCTGTTAAAGCTTGGTGCTGTCTCAAAGTCTAATTTCATAAAGGCGATGCTTGCTCTTTTCTTAAAGAACAATGTTAGCAGTGTTATGTACCTTCATATTTCTAACCACTGAGTGGAGGGGGAAGGGCATATAAAATATACCCAATAGAAGGTGTTTAAATTACACTGTGCTGATTCTAAAATTTGTGCAATAAAAAAAATCCTAATACCTGTACTTCTGAAGAGAGTATTCCTACTTAGCAGTCACTTAAACTGATTAGCTGTGCCTTTGCACAGTGTAATTAAAATAAAAATGTTCTTCACTATATGTACTTTTACTGTCAGCCTTTCTCATATAAAATTTACCTCTATTGCAGAACATCAGTTCTCACTTCTTTAATAATTGCTTACTTCAACAATCCTACAATAATAAAAAACTTAGACATAAATATGCTATAATTGTATTTTTTTGTCTTGCATTTTATTCAAATTAATTAGTAGTAAATTACAACATGGAGTCACATTCCTATAAAAGCAAAGGATTTTCCTAAACTTGTTTTTGTATCTTGGAAACGTCATCTTTATCACTTTTCAGCTCCTTTTAACAAATTGCAGGAAGAGTGTTGTACATGAAACAAAAGAGTCAAGAGAATTACAGATTCTGTCCAATGTGGCAACAGTAGGTTGACTTTTAATGTAGTCACAGAACAAGAAAATCAAAAGCAATATCTCTGACTTGGGTTTAATCAGCTGGAGCAGGAGCTATATGAGCCAGGATCATATTTTACATGAGAAAGGTTTTTAGGTTATAGCCACAAAAAGTTAGCAAAGTGAGACTGGAAAAAAGTTGAAGCTAAGAAAACCCACATCAGTGAGAGATTAATGAAGTAACTTGGTGGAAAGTTCCTCTAGAGAAATGATGACACAAAATGAAATATACCTTTGACCAGAGGTAATCTATTATTTTCAATAAAAGTAAGACTGGCATGAAGACAAAACAAAACAAAACAAACCTTCAGTTCAGTTTAGACTTGATTAACAGCAATGGCAATGATAAGCTAATATTTCAACAAGTTATTCAAATATATTTCAATTTATCTTAACTGTTTCACATCAAATATAGATCTAGAATTGGCTGATTACTTCAGATAGATTACTGACTACATCTTTTTACCTATTCAGTTGAATTTCCTGCTCTTTTTTTCTTCTGTGTCCTTTCTTTCTTTAGAAAAGAGTTTCCCATTTGTGACTTTTCTCCAAGAAAATCTTGGAATGTTTGAAAGAAATGGCATTGTAGAAATACTTTTCACATTTATACTTAATTGATATATTCATGTTCTAGAAAAATTAAAAAGTCCTCTTGCATCATTATAGTTACCTAACAATTCTAAAAGCACCCATTAGTATCCAGTCTAATCATCACAACGGGGTAGTAAGATACTGTTAATCCTGTACTCTGGATTTAATGCACAAATGAGCACAGAACCAATTTAGTAACAGTATTTATTACATGCAGTGAAGAATAGAAGTATCAAAGTCTACAGGCTATGAGGGAGTCTGTCACTGAGATATTACAACTCTTGTGGAGAGTTGTGACTATTACTGCTAAGGTAAGCAGTAATGCTAAGCTTTACTCAAAAGAATTTTGAGCTTTGTCCAGCATTTGCTGAATCGTCTCTTGGGTCTAGGTTGGGTCAGAAGTGTTTATTTTATATACAGAATTGTAGCAATTTATGTGAAAAATATAATGAGCTGTTCTAATGACTGGAAGAAAAAAAAGGAAATAGTGAAATTTAATGGCAAATATGTGATTCTTAATATACTGTATTTAAATTTCAGATGAGTGATTCTACACAGCCAAGTGAGGTATATCCTGACAGCCTTACAAGGCTCCTGAAGCTGTTGCAGCCAAAAATGTGTCACTGAAAGATGGAGCGTTTTTTTTTTGTTGTTGTTTTGTTTGTTTGTTTGTTTGTTTGAGGCTATTTTGGGGGAAGAGGGGGAGGAGGAGAAGGAAAACCCAAAGCTTTTCTAAAATCAACAGGAGGCAGAATTTCAGAATAACAGTCTCCCAAGCAAGAGACTTCAAGCATCTGTAGAAAGCGTACTTCAGTGTGAAAAGTGCATATCATGGATGAAATCTTTTCCTTTCTTGTACAAGAGATGGATTTAAAAACTACAATGCCTAAAGCAACTGCTAGGTTGAAAACCATGTTTGCATCAAACAGCAATAATAACCACAAAATATTGTATTCAATGGATACATGGCTGTGGTAGTCTAAGAATAACAGCTTTCAAAATCTATACAAAATGTCAATCAGTGTACTTGTTTGTAAAAAATGGCATCTAAGTAAATATTTCAACTTCACCTTTTGCTTACTGAAAAACTTTTCCATTGGAAGGAATTGCAAGTACGGTCTTCAGCCTCTTCATAAGGTTCCATTGCAAATCAAAAGGTTAGCACTGGTGATTCCTCTCAATTGAATTTCTTTCCTGTGAAATGATCACTAGACAGGGAGGTTAGGAAAGCAATACTTAGGAAATACCATTTTCTTATTATGATGGCTTTTGTCTTCCTGTGCTGCCACCTTGCAATAGGATAGATTGAGTTGGAATATACCCAGTTTTTATTTGAACCACATTATCTGGACATGTTGAGTGTAAGATACCTAGCTCCTCTTTTTACGATACCAATGACAGTTACCATTATTTTAGGTGACTGCTATCTTTAAGATATAAAGTCACATGTGATAGGAAAAGAGATCACATAAGACTTTATCTGCTACTGCAGTGATATGTCTAAACCAAAGTTTTTAAGAGGTGAGTTGTAGAATCTCTTGTAGTTGATACGTTGTATGGATTGATCTTGTTACTGTACTTCCCTTTGGAGATCAACACCATGAAAGAAATGTAAAATTGTTTTGATTTCATATGTCTATATTGGTGAAATATTCTAAGCAAGGTTCCCATCCAGACAACTTCAACATTGGTGTTACAAGTAACGTTATAATTTGCTCTTTTAGAATTGAACATGCCTTATATTAAACTCATTAAATAGGACAATCATATTCTGGAAATACTCCTATATTGGAATAACTACTGATTTATTTAATTTCTTTTAGAAGCTACATTTTTCATTATAATCCTACTCTCTCCAGAAGGCCATTTTGGAAGCCAGAAATCTATCTTGTTCTAATACAGAAAATATGCTTTGAAAAATCCATTTTCTTGACAATGAATGTTGAGATGTAGAATGCTATTTCAAAAGTAATTCAATAGCTGAAGCCCCTGGAAAAGGTCCACCACCATAGGTAATCACCCATAGTTAACATGTACGAAACTAGCACAATGGTTCAATTTTTCATTTGTGATCAATGACTAAAACTTAATTCTGTGCACTGAAACAGCAAGAAAATGTAAAGTGATAAGATTTAAAATGTGAGTCAATTCCTCTTAGACCGAGTAATTAATAATTTACCAACAATACAAAAGTCCAATCTGTTTTCATCCATTTCCTTGTATCCTTTTGCTCTGTTTACATAACTCCAAAGTGTGACTTTGATCTATTACTAAGATTTCTAAATAGAAAACAATAAAAATAATAAATTGTATTTATCAGATGAAATTTTACATCAAAAATAACAGTTTTGCTAGACATACTCTATTTTCTGTAAAAGCCCGTTGATTCATTTGCTGTGTTCATTATATGCAGCAAATGACAGAGAACCTAATCCTTCAGTGAGCTGTGCTTGGGACAATTTATGTGCCTTACGTAGCACACTGCAAGATTAGACTAAGACAAAAATTCATCGGCACTGTAAGTGGTATTCTTAGCATAACGGCACATTAACTGTTGTGAAGTTTTCGGTAGTGGCAGTATAAATGTACTTTTGTGAGGTGTTTTCATTTAGTGCCATGTGACATTCTGGTTGTAAAATATTGTACATTATCAATGGGCACGGGGTGGGTGGGTCACAAACTTTCTGACGCATCTTAAAATGCAATTCACAAAGGAGGGAGCTTTCAGAGAGGGGTTCTGCAGGGACTGATACTTGGTCCAGTGCATCCAGTATTTTTTTAACCATCTGAAAATCAACACAACACTGATCATAAAATTACTGATGAGTAAATAACTATGAGGAAAGGTGTTGTGGTTTAACCCTGGCAGGCAGCTAAGTGCCACACAGCCACTTATTCACTCCCCCCACAGTGGGAAAGGGGAGAGAATCAGAAAGGTAAAAGTGGGAGAACTCATGGGTGAGACAAAAACAGTATACTAGGTAAAGCAAAAGCCGTGCATACAAGCAGAGCAAAGCAAGGGATTCATTCACTACTTCCCCTGGGCAGGCAGGTGTTCAGCCACTGCCAGGAGAGCAGGGCTCATCATGCGTAATGGTTTGTTGGGAGGACAAATGCCATCACTCCGAACATCCCCCCCTTCCTCCTTCTTTCCTCCAGCTTTTATTGCTGAGCATGACACCGTATGGTACGGGACATCCCTTTGGTCAGTCTGGGTCAGCTGTCCTGGGTGTCCCTCCCAGCTCCTTGTGCACCCCCAGCCTCCTCGCTGGCAGGGCAGCACAAGAAGCAAAAACAGACCTTGGCTCTGTGTAAGCACTGCTCTGCAACAACCAAAACATCACTGTGTTATCAACATTGTTTTCATCAAAAATCCTAAAACACAGCATCATATGAGCCTCTATGAAGAAAATTAACTCTATCCCAGCCAAAATCAAGACTAAATGGCATCATACAGAGCAATCTGAATCACCTGATGTCTACATTGTGTAGGACAGGGCCAGGCCTAGGTGTCAGAGGACATTTTCTCTCTGACAGTGAGATCAGTATGGCAGTACTTTGTAGTTCTGACAAAGTCAGTTCTAAAAGAACATTATGAAAATGGAGGGAGTTCAATAAGAAACAGAAAATATTTAACAGACTGGGAAAAAATGTCATATAATGAGAGATAAACGGTTAAAACTTTTAAACTCAAAGAGTCAACAAAAAGGTAACTACCTTGAAGTGCAGAAATGTCTTTTTTTTTTTTTTTTTTAGGGAAAAAGTATTCTAAAATCTCATGAATCTGAAAGACAAAGGCAGAAGAAGAATCAGTGTTACAAGCCAGACAAATAAGCACAAGTATGATTGGTTAAATCATCTTTGGAACAAAAGATCAAAGAAAGTGGTGGACTATCTACAGTATACTGTTTTCTAGTCTGTTTTGATACCTGTTTGGAACACACATACTAACTAAAAATAAATTCTCCTTTGATTAGCATTATTGTACTCAATAAAAGAATATCTGAATGGGAATCAAAATAGATAAATTTGTGGCTTCTATATGAGCCAATGAACAAGATACTACGTATGTAAAATTAAATCTATAAAATCAGACTTGAAAAGTTTATTTCCATTTATATAATCTTAAAATATCATATAATCAAGCATAAGAATCTTCTCAGGTTTATTCATTAAATAGTTTTTATCTCCGTTAACACATAACATTGTGTAAACTTACAGAAATTTTACATACATTCTAGAATGTTACTTCTAAAACTTGTGCTGGACATTCAAGCACATGTCAAATGAAGAAAGTGCATCTGATTGAAGCAGTTTCAGTACAAACACATAATAAGAAAACAGTCTTTGCTGTGCATATGAATCGAGTACAAATGATGGAAGAATTTGGATAGAGCTGAAATTGATTATTGGCATTCTTTTCTTGAATTCAGTAACAAAAAAAATAAAGAATTTTTTTTAAAATAATTCCACCATAATGTAGTTTAGTTCCACCTGGAACTCAATTGTAATTCTGACACTTCTTTGCCTTTCTCTTGTGTGTGTAACTGAAGAAGTAGTGGAGACTGAAATTTGTGCTTAACTGTATATTTTTTCTGAATTAGCACAAATGTGTTTTCCGTAAAATGATTTTTCTGATGAATTCTACAGTTTTATTTAAGATTAATAAAAGTAATCAGATTATAAAAGGACATTTTAACCACTTATAAAAGGGCTTTATTTGTGATAAGGAATTATCTATCCAGTTGCAAATGCAAGAAGAACCATTTTCAAGGCTTTGTAAATGTTGGTTGGTGGTCACAGTATGGACCTCTGTGTCCACTGTTAATGGACTCACTAAGAAGTTAAAATTACATTTAACTGGAAAAGTTTTAAGCTCTTGATCAGAAATGACATGCCATTCTTTATTTGTGATGGATTCGAATTGTGGTCCAGGGGATAAACAGTCAGTGGTTGATTAATCTGGTTATCCCACTGTTAAGATTTTTTTCATTTTAAAGTATCTTTAATGTTCTAAAAACAAGATTTTTGTACTGCTGAGAATAACCCGGCTTTTAGCATAAAAAACAGATTAACACAATAATTTCTCACCTGCTTGTTTAAAAATGCTTTTCTAAAGGGACATAATGCCACACTTGCATGTTTTTTTAAAAGCACAGTGTTTTTAATAATCAAGGGAAAATGAATGTGAGCAGTGTCACTTACCATTCTGTCAAATTTAATCTATATAATCTTTCTCTGTTTCTTTCAGCATTAAGAACGTCACTCCAAAAGTAGGTGATGCTGAAACTCGTAAAGCCATTCGCCGTGCCTTTGATGTGTGGCAGAATGTAACTCCTCTAACATTTGAAGAAGTTCCTTATATTGAATTAGAAAATGGAAAGAGGGATGTGGATATTACAATCATTTTTGCATCAGGTTTTCATGGAGACAGTTCTCCCTTTGATGGGGAAGGAGGATTTTTGGCCCATGCATATTTTCCTGGGCCAGGAATTGGGGGAGACACTCATTTTGACTCAGATGAGCCATGGACTTTGGGAAATCCTAATCACGATGGTAAGAGAAGATTTCAGTTTTAACAAAATAAATAAAATTAATTAAAGTGTGTCATGAATTTTCAGCTATTTCCATGCTTCCCTGTCCTTAAAGTCACATAGTTTTCCCTCCTAAGTTCACATTGCTTTAGAAATCTCTTCAGTTAATTGGTCTGTTAGGAATCTCCAACAGAAAGTTTCTGTCTAAATGTAACTTAGAGTGTGAAAAAGTGTTTCTCTTGAAACACATTAAATTCTTGTTAGGAACCTTTGAGTTCATTGATCCATTGTACCGTTGAATGTTTACATAAACTACTTTCATTTTGAACTTGTTTGCCATATGGATTTTATTTAGGTTTAGGGAAATGGAATGTTCATTGGAAGTGATATAATAGAGGTTAAGAGCAACAGAGACTACTCACCAATACAGTGGATACCTATGTGTATAAAAACTAGTCTTCTGTTTTTCTTAATGATGATGTAATGGCAGCATTTTAAGTCAACTCTTAAAGGTGCTATTCCAAGCACAGAATTAGTGTTTCCCAATAACTTTTGAACCTCTTTTGGAACTCATAATTCCTTATTTAAGTTTTACATTCCTCATAGTCAAATAAGTGACTACATAATGCAGTTAGCATACCTAAAATTTACCAAATGAAGACTACAGATAATCCTTAAAGATATTCTTCACAGAAGTATAATCTGCCCTTTGCTGAGCTCCAAGTTCATGTGGCTAAATTACTGCCATTTTCTAAGAAGCCTAAATTTAAGCTAACTTTTGTATCTCTGCAGAAGAGTGTCAAGGAAGAGTTTTTGTGTAGGCTTATGCTGCGTTCACTGCTTTGGCCCCAGTTGTCCTCATATATCTCTCTAACTCATTTGCATAGTTTAAGGGAGTCTCTTCAGCAAACAATGGTGCACAGAACAGGATGCACAGATGCACAAAGAAGATGTTACTGATGCACAAAAGATGATAAAGAGAACAATTAAGTGCAAAACGGTTGTATTTGAATGTGAAACGAAATTTGTGAATAATTAGGGACTTTATCTAACTCCTTTCCTTCCCCTTTCTCACCTGAGATCTTCTGAGTCAAATTCAGAGCTCTTTGTGTAGTAGTATTTGTAGCCTTGTATTTGCAACAGAGCTTTATATTTCAGGGGTATAAATAGGATATGGTGACTGTTCTGATGGTGCAATACTTCTACTGTGCAAGGGCCAGTGAAGCAAGAGCAGTGTACTGCACTGTGAAGGCCTTTAGTAGCA
Organism: Chauna torquata; assembly: GCA_013399475.1. NCBI lineage: Eukaryota > Metazoa > Chordata > Aves > Anseriformes > Anhimidae > Chauna > Chauna torquata. Next base: position 21,811 of record VXAL01005199.1, on the reverse strand, counting down.
GAATGGGTTCAAGAAGCTTATTTCCTGTGGACTGAGCCCTAGATTCTTACTGGAGTAAAATGTGTCACACTGCTCATAGTTGCCATCCACAAGCTCACCTCAAAGAAACAAGAGTGGGAATCTTATGTATGTGCAGTTCAGGTACGTAGTCAGTCACAGCATTGTGAGGCTAAATCAAGGTGTTTTCATGGGCTCAGTGGAATAACAACACTGCACATAATGTTCTGTGTTTTTTGAATTATTACTTAAAGCACTCAGGAAAATCTACAGGCGTGCGTATGTTGAAGGAAAGTGTTAATTTAAAATGTGATAACTCCTTTGGAGCAGTTTTGCATATGGATACTTTTAGTCTGTATGAAAATATGCGACCTTCTGGCTATCTTCTTTTACTTTAACTTAAATAATTTTCAGAGTGCAAAAGGACACACATTTTTTTATGTGTCTTGTGGTTGTGTTTTGTAGAGTAGTTGTCAAAAGCTATTTCATGCATTCACTAATTTTAAGATATCTTGAAGGAAAAATTTAAGTGAAAGCAAAATGATACTATCACTAAAAATGTGCTTTTATGCCTTTTAGAAGATTGACCTTTTATAAGAAAAAGTATTATCTATGTCATGAAGGGTTAATAGGTATCACAGGAAATTTGTTTTGCAAATTTAATAATGTACTTTGATGTGCTCATATGTATTTTTTTGAGGGATAGATATTTCTCTTAGAATGGAATAGTCAAGATAGAAAACCCAGGATAGTTTATGACTGCAAAATTTCTGCAAAACACATGAAAATTGAAATAAATATCTTATCAATGCATGTTTTCTGAAGAATTTAGGCAACTCTTAGTTTCATTGTTGAGATTGTATCTCCCATGTATCTTAGTTCACAGCTATTGTCTAAACAAAAGTGCTGTGTGATTGGCAGCCCAGAAATAGCAACCTATGTGCAGCTGATATGCATATGCAGAGTTCCTATTTGTCTGTGACTTCCAGTTATCAGGTAGGCCAATGCAGATATCTTACTGCATTGGCTTAGGTCTTAGGTTTAGGAATCCTGAAGGAACGTCCACCTTTTTTTTTTTTTTTTTTTTTTGTGTGTGTGTGTGTGTGTGACTGGAAAAAACATTCCAAGTGGAAAAAGAAGGCAAGCATGCCATTTGGGATTGACAGACTTACAGCTCTCTTAGGCTCCCTATCATCTTGAGCTCAGTCTCAGAGCACTGAAAAGCAGAAGGTTGAAAAATATGTTTCTGATCTTAGCCATGAGTCATTTTTCCCAGGTGAGTGTCATTTCTTTAAGCTTCATTGCTGCCATAGTCCTTCGACAGTCATCTTCATGTAGGGTTGTTAGAAATCCAATAGAAGGGTAAAAAGTGTGGTGATAAATTTTTGTTTTTATTTTTAAATTAAATCTCAACCCAAAGGGATGATTTTCGCTGATTCCTATTCTATTATTCCAGAGTGATTTGAAAACACAGACCAGCTTGGTCATTTAGCAGCAAAATGCAAATCTTAGGTCCTCTTGAAAAGTACTTGCCTGATTTTCCACCTTTTACAGTTCTGCTAATGAAAACAACTTTCATACTGTCTACCTCAAAAAAGACAGGCAACTCCTTGAAATGCTTTCGTAAACTGTTTTCCTTTTTAAAATAATTTTCTTTTTCTTTTTTTTTTTCCCTACTGAATGAGCACAAAATCAAGAAGAATATAAGGAATCATATACAAATTTAGTATTCTTAGTAAAGTTATTCCTGAGCTACTTTATATTGACTCACTAATTGCAGTGTCCTCATACTCTGGGTGTTTTGTTGCTGGTGTTTTTTTGTTGTTGTTTGTTTGTTTGTTTGTTTTGTATCATGCTTTTTTGATTTTATTGTGTTTTGCTTGGTTTCAATAATGTTCTGGACTGAAAAGTCATTTTCAATAGAAACACTTCATCTCTGCAGCTCAGTGTTGCTTTCCATTGTTGTTACTTCAGGGGCATTTTCTTTGTGGCTTGCAGACCCATCTTATCAATCATGTTCTGGAGAAAGGGTCTGTGCTTTGACTCTTCCCTCATTCTGAGGAGTGAATAAGACTTTTGTAGGAGTAGAGACTAATGGGCCTGTTGCTCAGAAAAAACACTCCTGTCACACAAATTAACACTTGCAGACTCTTTAAAATTACGTATTTCTTTACTTTCAGGATACACTGTAAGTTGAGTACAGCTGGTACCTTAACTCCAGCTGAGCTGGAGTGAACTCTTCTCTGATTTTTCTTCCGTAGTGCTGCTAATGATGGCAGACATATTGGTCAGAAAGGAGGATAAGAAATTTGCCACCACAGGAAAGTAATGGAAACAAGGACAGAATTTATTTTGATAGGAAAGAAGGGATAAAAGATGGTTGTTGTTGTTGTTGTTGTTTTGTTTTTGTTTTGTTTTGTTTTTGCAAGTTAGGGAAATGGTAGTCTTCCAATACTTTTGAAACAAGTGTTTGTATACATTGTGATGTAGCCTTCCTCCACTTGTCTTTTCTGTATCACTTGTTTTTTTAGGACATCCAATTTTCCATATCCACATTCTGTGGGAGACGGCCTTTTCACTTCGAGTAGGCCCCATTTCCTTTATGGTCTGCCTACCCAATATATAATGAGAGCTTCAGAATTGTACATTGTTCAGGACAGAGTGGTTGCTTCATGCACCTTATGAAGTGCCTTGTGCTCCCAGATTGTCTCTGTTAAAACTCAAATTATTCTGGTAACACTTTGCAACTACAGTAGAAGCAGAGGATGGAGGAAATGAACTCTGAAAGAGAAACAGTGATCAGGAATAGCAAATCAGAAGTGATGGGAAAATCACAGGAAAATATTTCACAGGGAGCACAATTTAGATTAAGAACAAGACAAACATACAAAATGAGGAAGCAGAGGTAATACAATATGTACAATTAAAGATATAAAAGAGAAAAGAATAAAGATGAAAATAAGCAATGTCTACTGACATAAGTAGCTATTTGAAAATCAGTATTTATTGAGAAAAAAATTAAACTTTATTTTCTTCTGATTTTAAGTGCTGGAAAGAAAAAGCAGGGAAGGAAAAGGAAAAGGAAGAAACCTTAAAATATCAATCTGGAGGTGAGAGAGACATTTCAGTGCTCCCATGACTCCAATCCATTTAGATGATATACTTCACATCATTTCTGGAACAAAAAATTTATAGACAATGAATGATGTATCTAAATCCAGAAAAGGACAATGACCTCTTGCTAAGAGTGGCAATATTTTGGAGAGATGATATTGTCAAAATCCTCAACAAAAATCTTTTCCAAGGTATATTTTCAATTGCAAATGTTTCAAATCACTGTATTGAAATTAAAAGTCACTGACAGGGAGGGCGAGAGGGGGGGACTGCCTCTACTGCTAGCTGTTAGCAGAAAAATCCTCTACTATGCCCTGTCTTCGTGTACTGAAGCTGTTGGTAGTGTTCTTGTTGGCTTTAATACAGCTCTCCCACATATTATCTTCATCTGACTATTATTAAATCTGGAGCATGTAAAGTTTTTGATGCACTGCAATATAATTAGAGGTTGAAGTGTCGGATTCTAGTAGAATAACGAGTGTGCTAGACTTCTGGACAATCTGCTTCATTACGTAATTGTAAGACCTCAGAGTCTATAACCTCCTCCCCCACTATCCTCCAAGTTACTGCAGCATGAAGGCCATATACATTCTCAAGGTCTTGTAGATAAGATGCTATCCCTGTCATAAAACAGGCAGTTATCTGTTTCTACTTATATTATTTGTATTTTGCTTTGGTTTTGAACAGCAGTCTTTATAAATCTGTGGAAATTTTAAATAATGTCTGATGAGCATAGATGTTTGCTACTGGAAAAAAAATGGACGATGTATTTCTACAATAACACAATTATGAAGAAGACTTGTCTTGCAATTCTGCTTTGTTAACAGTATATAGTAATAGAATAATAAAAATTTCAGTAGGCCATATTCCTAAGTTTATATCAAAAAATGCAAATTAGAAAATAAAACATATATTTTGTACAGTGCTCACTAGATTTGATTTCATTGCCTCATTCCTGTGAATGAAGGTTGCTTATGATCCCATGACAGGACTTCTGAGAAAGAGAGGAGGCAACATTTGATCTAAGAGATGCTAAATGCAGTGTACACCTTGGAGCTGCTTTTGAAGTGATGCAATAAATATATGTTCCCTGTTATAAGATAATTAGCTGGTGTGCTCTGGAGTAAGGAGTGTTGTTTTTGGTGGTGGTGGTGGGTTTTGTTTTTTGTTTTGTTTTGTTTTGTTTTGTTTTGTTTTGTTTTTGAGGAATCCATTGGGAAGCCTTGAAGAGAACAAGAACTAATCTCCATTTGGTTTGCAGCCTTTTCAGTAATTTAGCACTGGGCAGTATGAAAAGGTAAATGAATCTCAGACCTTTCATCATTTCTGAAGTCAGACCTAAGAGAGGAACAGATGAAGAGACTGAAAACAGTCTTCTGAACAGTGACCAGGCAAAGCTGGCTCATCTTTAGAAATCTGTGTATCTTGACTAGTTCTGTTGGTAAACCTCAGTGACCATTTAATGCATCAAGTTTGGGTAAAATCCTGATAATCCTTGGCAGCCCCAACCCATCAAAGCCAGGTTCCCAACTAATGACTACGCTCAGAAGCTTCATCTTGGCAGGTGGTGGCAAAGGAAAGAAAAAAAAGGACTGTGACAAACCTTACAGTTCATAGTCACTGCTTCCTGTTTGTTGAATGAAACATAGACTATTCCTATCAGTTCGGAATGATGACTGACAAGTAACTGTTCTTCCTCCTCACTTTTGCCTTACATATTTTCTATCAATCTCTTTTTCCCTGGATTTACTGTATGTTTTATTATAAACATAAATCCTATTAAATATAGGAAAGCTTTCAGATGGAATCCTAAAAATTATGGCAGAGTAAATAGAGCAGAAAGGAAGACTCTCAGAGAGCAGGTCATCATGGATGAAGATATGTTCTATCTCTTCTATTCTATATAAAGAGCCAGATCCATCACTAATACATATCATCATATATTTTATGGCTTATTAATTTATATTAATTTATATATTCCCTTTCTTCACCTGAGTGTTTGAAAACAATTTTTGCTATCTGTCAGAAAGTAAAAGACTCTAACTTATGGCATAAACTCCTGCTTCTACTTAAAAAATTCCATTGGTTTATCAAAAATGATTTTAGATTTTTCTGGCTAAATGTACTTAAGTTAGCTTAGATCTTCTTTAAAGCAGTTATTTTTCCTGGGAAATTACTGAATGCATCTAAACCTATTTAAGGGAGTGTTAAAACAGTTTGAATGGAGAGTGCAGTACTTTTAACTAGATTAATTTAAGATTGACCTAGTTACACATATGCAGCTTTCTAAAACAGAGCAAGATTTAGAAGTAGCTCTTGGGGAAAACAAGGATGTCTTGAGAGCTTAGACTTCAAGCAGATTACACATGATGCTTAATGTACCAATGGCTGACTAAAATCTGACTGTAGAAGTGTGACTTCCAGTTGCAGAAAATACTTGGCAAAAACTAAGCTCTTCTCAGATAAAGACAGGAGATCAGTAGAGCTAGTTTGATACTCTTATCCTCATGTTCATATCTGCAAGAGAAATANCAAAAATTATCAGGTTTTGCAGACAAAAAAAAAAAAAAAAGAAGCCTGTCACTTTGTACCATGCAGCTGATACATCTTTCACTTTACCAAGCAAAAGCTTTTGGGACTGGATGCAGATGTATTATCTAGTGTAGATAGATACTTCGACTCTAGTTAGTGCATAGATTCTACTGTGGGCTTTGTGCTGGCAGCCAAGAAAAATTTATGAAAATCCTAATCTCTGAACTGCATAGATCAACTTGTAGTAAATTTCTTTTGGCTGCCAGTGTGGTTGTCACAGTGCAGCAGGTACGCTGCTGGAAATATGAACCAGTGGAGCTGTGAAAACTATGTCTCCTAAGGGAGCTCTGTATCTCAAACAATGCATGTCACATGCTATGGTTAGGTACAAAGCAAGCTGAGCATTTCAGATTAAAGAAAACTCTGTATTACAATTCTAGCATTACTTTCATTTCATAAAGCATAGTGCACTCTCCATTCAAACTCTTGCTTAATTGATTATGTATATTTTAGTAAGCTTTTATCAATATTGAATATGACCTGCAATCAGGCAGTGTGACCTAGCGGTCATCACATGCTTGTTTTCCAGTTCTGTACTAGGATAAATAGACAAATATGTAAAAGCTGATTGTCTTTTTTTTTTTTTTTTTGTATCATACTTGTCTGTGTATTTTTAAACACAGAATTGACAACATGGGTTTCTAGAAAACATCCTACTTGTTCATAAGGCTATTAGCTGATACCTAGGGAAGAGGATAAGAGCAAAAGCAAGCATATGGCAACAAAACACTAGCATATTCACTCCTAGCTTCCAGCAATCTGTGACTCATTGAATTTCTGAGCCAGAGGCCATATTTTTGTGTTTAATAGCCTGTGAGGGATTTGCATTCATGAACTGGTGTTATCTCTTTTTTAACCCATGTAAGCATTCAGTATCCACAACATCCTGTAGCAGTGTGTTCTACAGTTTAAGCAGATGTGAAAAACTATCTGTTTCTGAATTTTGAACCTGCCGTTGATAAGTTCACTTTAGGTACACTGTTACTGATATTGTGAGGAAATAGTTCCTTAATCGTTTTATCTATGCCATTAATAATTTTATGGACCTCTGTCATATCTTGTTTCCAGGCTAAAGAGACCTAGCTTGTTGAGTTACAGGTTTGTTTATATGTGATTGTAAGATTAAAGAAGCCCAACTTCTATTTTAAACTGAATTTATTTGAGTGCAAAATGAGAGAATTAGCAGTATTATAAAATATGGCAAAAACCAACTACATTTACCAACTACATTTATAGCATTTCACAACGATGGAGATGCCAGGATAATATTTGAAAGAACTTTGCAAGCTGCAGACAAATGGAGTAACTGTGGATTCTTTTCATTTCCTCATTCTCCCTGGAATTCAGGAGTCAACTCATACACATATAATACTTTCTACTGCTAAAACTTAAGGCTTCCAGTATTTAGAAGGCAAACCAGTCTTTCGCCAATAGTAAGTGCGTGTTGTGCTGTTAGAACTTAATAGGGTAATCTGTCGTCAATCTTCCCAAACATTACATGGATTATACTTGCTTGGTGTGCATACACCCACCTGTTGTTCCATGTCCAGTCACCCCAAGGTCTTACATAAAATGATAACTGAAACATTCAGTGTGTACTTAAAAGTATTACTATAGTATGTAAAGCTATGGATGTAGAGCTGCACCTGGGAATAGAAAGACCCCTTCAGTTATTGTAGAGATGGAAAATGTTTTAAAAAACAACCATAAATGGCCCTAGGTAGCTTGTGAGGACTCAGTCATTAGGCATAGGAATGTACAGACATGAGAAATGAGTCTGACAGACCCCATGTACTAGCTGGAAGCCAGATCTTGGAAAATATTAGCCATTTGCAAGGTAATGAGCTCATTTTTAATTGTTTATTTGTTTGTTTGTTTGGCTTTGCTTTCATGGAACACCCTTTCAGCTTTGAGGAAAATGCTTCATTTACGTGTTGTTAAAAGGGAAACTGTTAAACACTGGCAGTCAGTAAAGGCAGAGTCTTGTGGATGAATCCAGCCTAGTGTTCTAGATGTGTGTTTAGTTGGCTCATTTTAATATATCCCAGGGGCTATCAATGTGTAACATCATGCTCTCAGCTTCCTTCTTGGCCTAAAATTGCCAAGTGCACCGTTATGCAAACTGAGAGTCTGAGGAATATGTCAAAGAGATGGACTTTGCAATATTCCTAATTAAAGCAATGGAAATGTAGTCTGTTAAGCACATCTTACACTGTGCTTTTTGTGTCTATAGATCCAAGGTGGTATTTACACTGTGGCTTAACTGCCAAACAGAAATGGTCATGATGCAGGCAGTAAATCAAAAGGCAATGTAACCAGTGCAACCAAAGCTGCATATAGCTTCCATCATAGTGTAGGCAAACACGGACCATTGCAAGCCTATGTGGAGTTGTTAGGGAAGCTGCAAACTCAGTTATCCATTTGAAATGCAACTGGAGGTTATTTCCCACATACTAGGGCCAGTAGAACAAACTGCTTGCATTTGCCATCTGCCTCAGTTTGCTAAAAGCCAGCCTTAAGCTGCTAATGAAAAGTGTTAAAATTAAGCTGGCTGACTTTGCATGGCAATGAATGATGAAAGTTCACATTGTCTGTTACATCAACTTGCCAAGGAAACATTTAGCTGAAAGGCAGAATGGATCTTTACAGACAATTTCTGTAACTGTTGCAGCTACATTCCCAGAAAAGAAACTGACCATGCCGTTATTATTATTATTATTATTATTATTATATTTTAAGAGGCCTTTGTCTCTAATAGCTGTACAACAACAAAGATAAGACTTTATTAATGTCTTCCCAAACTGTATTCACTGAGTCAGACAACTGTATTATTATACTGCGAGTACTGAGTTAACATGGGGAAATTTAGTTGAAAAATATTTGTTAAAATCATTAATATGTTGAAGCTAATGATGTTTCTGTGTTTATTATTATTTTTTTTTTTCTGCAGTGTGCTATAGAAGAGTATTGGGAAGGCTGTTCTTTTCAGGCAGACAGATGTATTTTGAATGAGTGCATACAGAAAATGTGGGTCAGNAAAAAAAAAAAATAACACCTCACACACAACAAATAAATCTAGCTCCTACCTTTCCTTCTCTTAGAAGAAAGCTTTGCAGATTTTAAGTCTGGGTCCTGAATCTGAGAGAGTTTCATATAAATCTTCTACATGACAGAAAGTTATTGAAACGGGGGAAAAAAGGAAAGGATTTAACATTTAAACAGTGTGGATTTTTTTCTGTGTCCCCCATCAGCTGACAGAAAGACTGTGTTTCTTTAAAATGTGTATTATAAACATAATACTAATAGCACTAATGCTAATTATAAAGAAAATGTCCTATGAGATTTCACACCACAGACTGAATTTCAGGTTCATGAAGGATCACTTGCTATGCAGAGCTTGTGAAAATCTATACTCTTAAAAATGCCAAATTAAAAAAAGAGGGAATCACCTTTATGATCACAAATAAACTGCCATAAAAGGCAAAATCAGTTTACAATTAAAAAAATAAAAAAGCTTGAATTTATATTTTTATCAGTCTGAGATAGTAGAAATAATTTGGGAAAGAGAAATTACCTGTGATCCTCAAATTGTCCCATTAAATAGAAAGTGGCATTTCTGCTATTTGAAGCGGGCACTGGGCTTGGCACTCCAACTCCAATGTGATCCACAGAGATCTTAGAGTCTCTGTTGGCTGCTAAGACCACTTTGTGGAGACTTTTTCTCTGTGACAGCAGCTTTAGGAAATCTGACTTTTTCCCACAGACATTCTATAGGGTATCATTATTGTGCTGACCCCTCCTCTTCCCTGCCCTTTCAAGGGCAAACAGAATCTGAAAAATCACACTCCCAGTTACTAAGGATATTGTCATGGTTTCCTGAGAGAATGAGACAAGAACGTTACAGTAGTTGCATATTTCTTTATCTATTAGGCAGAAAATTAATGTGTTGTTGTTGCAGAAGTAGAATGTAAGATAACCCTAAAATATAAGGAAATATTACATATAACTTTTTTAAGAATAGTATATGACTTTCTAATGAAAGACTTTCTCACAATGTTTGTGTTCTCAAATCTAGAGAATAATTTGTGCTTTACCTTGACAATTTTTCACTTCAAAATGCTCAAACCGTATGTTCTTGAGGCCAAAATTTTTTTTTAGTCTATATTTAGACTCCTTCCTAAGTGGCTTGGGTTTCAAAAAATGCTAAGCAGTTAACACCAGTATCTACAGCTAAAATATCAGGTTTGGAAAAAGGTAAAAATAGAAAGATCAAAATGAACCAGCTAAATTAAAAGAACAATATTGTTTTGTGCAAAATATTTTGTTGTAGCGGACAGTTCTAAGTCTGTAGTTCAAGTAAATGATGAATACTTCCTGATTTTGTACACAGAATAATTAAATCTGTATCTTGTACTTTCACAATTAGTATTTTGCCATGGGCTTAGATGAAAAGACCTAAGTCAGAAGCCAGCAGATATCAGGGGGTGGAATCAATCTGAAAATGCTGATGTTTATATCTGAGTTGAACTCATAGAGTCACTTTGTAGTTGGAGGGGAGATATGTTGCCTGCAATGTTGAAACCATGCAATTTCAGATTAGAGGAGGAGAACTGAAGTAATAACTACTTCCAAATAATAGCACCAACTGGGGTCCAAAGAAATCTGTCTCTGCAGCAGAGATGCCTGTTTTGGGAACAGTTCAGTATTACACTCAGACAGAGTACTTACTGGTGCAGGTTATCCCCGTCCTATGGCAGGACAAACACCCTCCTGTTGGTCTAAATATGGTAATACAGAAAAGGTTTGCACAACTTAAGTTTTGAATGCATCACTGGTAATATGGTAATATGTAAACATATATTTATTTTCTCTTACCATAAGAATCATACATAGCTCCTTTCTTATGATGCAGTTTGTGAACTCACAGAATGTAAGTTTGAGGAAAGGGGATAATCACTGTGTATTCAGGAAACTAAAGGCATGGAAGCAACATTGCATAGGATTAATGTTGCTAGCTTTATTCCAGCTAGCAGTTCTAGAAGAAACAGTAAAAATATTAGGGCCTGAGCTTCACAAAGATCTAACAGGTGCGGTAGATACCAACAGACAGTTCTTAGCTGGTTTGTGTTTTTAATGATCACTTGTGTTACTAGCAGGGCTGACCATGGTGGCTGGAACAAGGGGAGAGATAATGGTCCTGGACCTGCCTGAGTGTGGGAAGTGGCAGAGCAGCTGTGGGACCAGTGTGTCCCCAGAGACCTTGTGCTCAGCTCCCTGATTTCTACTGGGAAGCTGTGGTTGGAGAGCCGTCAAAGACACAGGATTTCTGGCATTGCCCCTGCTCCCAGCCTGTGCCAGCTGCTGTTCCCCCAGGTTGGAGTCCTGCTGAGCTCCTTACCTACAGGAGGGAAAGTGTGCTGGGACAGATGACCATGGCCAGCCTCTGCCCCATCTAACATCCCCACGTTCAAGTTCTCCTGCACTTCAGCAGGGCCAGCTAACTCCTGCTTTCATCTTCCTCTCTAAGCATCCTCTTGCATAGGCTTTCCTGGCTGTGGGGCTGAGGAGGATGGCTTATCTGCCCAATCATCTTAGCCTCCCCAGCACCCTTGGAACTGCCCTCTGCAATTTTTCATCCTGGAGGCTGCCCCTCCATGGCACGTTCTGAGGCATCTCCATACTGATGGCAAGAGTCACTAGTGCCAAAGTGACATCATTCTCTGAGTGCCATAGATGCTCACAGTGGTTTCTCTATCTAAAGTAAACCAAACAGGTATATGGATATACCCACTGATAAGAGCAGATTTATCCAATAGATCATACCATTTCATATGAGTAAATTTTAATGAAGTAAAACAAAATATTTGTTTTTCTGTCATTTTCTCCGTATTTATGATCTCCAGCTTAATGTTGCCTCAAGTTAAAATATGATATACACTTGGATCAGGTCTCCCTTTGAAGTCTACAACCTTCTTAGAAAACATATCTGCTTCTCAGATCATAGAGTTTTTAATTACTTTTTTCCTTCTCCTAATCACTTTGCCAATTAAGATTTTAAATTCCCAGTTCTGTCATCACCAGTCCAAGAAAATATATATATGTTTATACACAATTCTATCATGAAATTTTTTCTTAGTACCAATTAATCAAGCAAAATAACAATGAAGAAAGAACTGCTCATATAAAATTCCCAAATACATATACAATGCTATGTTGCTTTATCATTAAAAAAATCTTAGTCATATATATGTGTTAAGTAGGGTAGGAATAACAATGTGTTTTTGATGGCTTTAGCGTGAATTAAATTAGAGGATGATATAATTACCCTCAGCAGTTTAACTGAGACCGGGTAAAAAATTATCTCTGCAGAGAGCCAACACAAGCTTTATACATAAACTAAATTCTACATAGTTCTGTTCTGGTGATTTCAGTGATCTGTAGGACCCTTCCAAATTTCTGCCCCATGGCAAGTTACATCTATTGTGAATATTGGCAGCATGACTTTGCCCTTCCTACTAGTGTTTACACATATTTCTCTTTATAGTAGGATACACAGGACATTAGGGGAAATGGAGAAAACAAACAAACAAACAAACAAACAAAACAAAAACAAAAAAATCCCTTCAAAACAAAAGCAGCCGCGGTGTTAATATGTCAGCATTTTAGCTGAGTGGCTTAAAGTTGAAATCTACATTTGTTGTGTCAAAAGCAAAGATTTGATTTTAATACAGACTCAGACACAATTAAAGCCCTTTTATTTTATCCTTTCCTACCCTGGCACTCAGGAGTGGTAGGAAGATGTCCATTCCCTTCACATGAATGACCCTTAAGGACAGGACCATGGAAGAGAGCTGATAAACGTGTGATATGTGCTCTTGTCATGCACATATCCAAACGTTCAGTCCCAGCATGTGTTCATTCTCACAGCCTTCAGAAAGGAGTTTTAAATACTTCTCCAGCTTATTGTTCCCACAGCAACAACTAAAAACAGCAATAAAGAGAAGACAGGAAAAATTATAAATAGATAAGGCTGCTACAGTATGTGCAGCATTTGCAATTGCATTGAGACTACTGGAAAAATAGAGTAAATGTTATTTAGTAACCTAGTCATTTGTAATGTTACAAGAATAACCATTGTATTTTCAAGCATTTTGACTGCTGTGAGCTTTCTCAGAGAAATTAATTTAAGATCGTTTTTAGCAAAATGCAAAATTCCAATATAATTTTAATTTGATTTATTTAAAATAATTAGCATATAAAAATGACCATGAACATGTACAAAATAGAGCTTTTCAGTCTGCTAACTGATATGGTTTCATTACTCTCTGAATGCAAATGTCATCTGATAATAGTACAAAAATTCAGTAGTGGACCTGCATTCTGAAGATGTTAATCCCAGTAGACAGACAGAAATTAATCCTGGGAGCTAGAGATTCAGCATAAGTGTAGATGTTCTTAGTTTTTTAGGTTCACTGTCACAGCAGGGTTTCCTCCAAGCATGAAACAAAGCTGTAAGCATTATATTTGCAGAAGGAACACATATCACCATATTTACACCTTTTTGGGAAGCAGCATGCTCTAGTGCCTTCCTTACCGCCCCTAGGATAATTTCCAACTGCTTGACTTCTCACTTTTTGGAGATGTTGGTGTTGATCCATGAGTAAGAATAATTTGTGATTTCTTTTATGTGATTGAGACTGTGAGAAACAAAAGTGGAAAGATCCTCATGTCCATGCTATTTTAGAAAGAAAATTAAGAATATCTGAAGTAATTAAATCTATCCATTTCAAGATATTTACTAGATAGTTGTAGAATGTACATGGTAATAAATATAAGTAGTAAAGCAGAAATTCTTACCTTCTGCTTGTCCTTGCCTTATAAAGCAGAGGCTGATCTGTATTATAAAAGAATACAGGCTCCATTCAAAGATGTTATTTATCAGGCTCCTGGCTTCTAAATTATGCCCACAATGTGCAGAACCAGTAGAATAGTGCCTGAAAGGACATACACTCCTCTAAACTCACATGTCCTTAAAAAATCTCAGCAATGATCACTGAGTCACCTAAGACAGTCCTGCCCTATACGAATTTTCCCTTGTCAAATTTCAAGCAAGTTTAAATTTCACACTAATTTGCTGGTCAGTTTTAAATAGAGTATTTTTTAAAGAAATATACATATGTGGGTGTAGGCATACTAAATTATACACAGACTATATTAGTACATACTTTGTATATAATAAACTGCTTGTACCTCCCTACTGTTTCCAAATATACATATATCAGCAAATCAGCTTGCAAAGATTTTAGTATATTTATTAGTGTGTATATAATAACAGTGATGTATGCATAATAACAGAGTGAAAGAAATATATTTTTATGACATTCTGTTTTGTCACAGTGGAAAAATGACTAAATGTATACATATGTGATTGTTCAAAATACACTGTGTACAAAATAGGTACGCTAAGTTCACACAGAAAATGGATATACTGTATATAATACCTTTAAAAACAGAAAAAAAAGTGTTACTCTTTTCTTTCAAAGCTGCTGCACCGTCTCTGCCCTCCCTTTTATCAAAAAATTCTTCCCAAAATAACCCTAAAGCTACCAATTTTCAGTGACTGATAAAAGTTTGAGATAACATCAAGCAACAGTATATGATTTCTTAGGCTGGGAAATGTGGCACTTTTATTTGGGTAAGAGTATGCCTATGATTTATATTTAGCACCATATATACTCTCTATATAGTATGCATATATTGTGTTTATGTAAGTATATACATGTATATGCTCAATTCTGCTGTGTTACAATAAGGTCACAGAGAAAGATTCTTCCTTTTATCACTGACTGTAGAAATATCACACTCAAAATTCTGTCCTGTCTGGAAATAATAATAATAACAGAGATATACAACTTCCATTTTTCTGTATCTATGTGCACTAAGAATCTTGCTCGAAACTTTGCAGCATTTCAGCAAGTTTGGATTAGCAGGTTTGGTGTGGTTAGTCAATGGTACAAATGAACAGAACAATGAAAATGCAAAATGTAGATACATCAGACAAGTTCATGGGCAGCCCATGTATTCTCTGATGATCTAAGAAGTTGACTTTGGGATACTGTCTTGTTGATAACAGATCTGTAATAGAAGTCTTTCTTGTACAGATTTACATTTCAAATTCATATGGATTTAATCTGAAATCTATCTGTGTCACATGAAAAATGAAGTAGAACAATCTGGAAAAAAACAGTGTACGTCTGTATATAAAATACGTTTGTAGTATTCCAGTTTGTTTCTCATTTGAAATTCGTCTAGATTCTTTTTGTTTTTTGTTTTTTTTTTTTTTTCTCTGAATATGAAAGTCTTCAAAATTTAGGTAACATGGCATTTAAAAGATGGATAACTTTTGAGCTCATAATGTGTTGTAGCAGTTGCAGTCACATGCCAAGGAGAAGAACCAAGTGACATGCCCTGGGGTGTCATTTAGTGCTACATCAAAAAGATGGCCAAGTAATGAATCTAAGGGTAGCTAAGCCATTAGAGTATTACTTTTCTAAATTAAGCTCACATACCATTTAAAACAGGAAATAATGTCTCCAGAACTAATGTTTCTTAATTTGCTTGCTATGGAAGAACATATTAGCTTTGTTTCTCTGTAGACATGAAAAATAGTGTATATATTAGCTACAGAGAAAGGTTTCTCCATAAACCATGCTCCACAGTGTTGGCTGTTGAATATTTGATATATTAATACATATTTATATTCTGGAGTTTGGGCAGAGATTGTAAAGTCAGGAAGATTTAGTGCTTAAAATAGTTTATAGCCTTAGAGAAAAATGTCAGTATAAAAATAATCATTTTGTCTTAGTTCCTTACACACAGTATCTTTTTTTCCCTGTGAAATCAAACCTGAGATAAAATAAGAAAAACAATCAAGATCTGTTTGAGCTTATACCCTGCCTCTTCTGATTCCCATGCTAATAACACAAGAACAGAGGTGCACATTTCAGACTTGTGACATATATTTTGCAATATTTCTACTATGTTATAGATAAATATAACAAGATGTAACCGAGACTATCACAATGAATATTCACCACTGTATATCCTGCAGTGGCAACTTTTAGTTTAAAAGCTATCATAGTTGCATATAGTTTAACTCTGTTACTCATTATTTTGTTAAGTTTTTGAGATGGTGTTTCATTTTGCCAAGTAGACTGATACATATGTTTCTACTTGGATAATGTATCAGATACACACAGAATCATTTGAGACTCTCTCCTTCACTGGCAGGGACTGAAAATGTTTAAAAGATGATGTCCAATGTCAGTATGATAACAAAGCTAGGCAGAGCTGGTACTAATATTTACTTGCCTGTACACTCCTTCATCTTTCTCTGACCACTGGCAGAGGAACTGAAGTTGTCCCATCAGCCTCCCATTCACAAGCCCACTTCTGCGCAGTCTGGAGAGAAAGAGCACTCTTATCCTTTCACATTCTAGGTAGCTAGTTATAGTAACATTGTGATGCTCAAGGCAAAAGTCTGCTCCTGAAAGGAAAGGGGGACTGAATAACTGTTGCTGAATTTGAGAAATCTGATTATATGCAAGAGAAAAAGGATGGAAACTATGACAGCAGGGAGTCTTACCTGCAGTGGTCTCATGCAATACATCTTGGACTGGTTTAAACCTCAGTTTCAACTGCACAAAGTTATTTGGGTCAGTTTAAACTCAGGATGCCCTGGAGACAATCATGACTTTTGATGGATATTTTTATGAAAAATGGGGCTATTTGACTATAAGTAGAAAATAAATACCTGTTAAATCACTCTGTCACCCCGGGCAAGAGTATTGTTCTCACAGCTTTTTCCTGTGACCTTCTCCCTTCCCCCTTACCTGTTTTCTCCAAGAGCTGCTCTGTCTCTGGTTTACCACATTTAATAGCTACCCTGATGGCTACAAGTTGCATTGCAGGAGGTAGAAATTACATAGTTCTTTTGCCTTTTTCCCTTTTGGGTTTAGGATTTAACTAAGTCTAGAGGGGCCAAGCAGATACTGAATATTTATTATTTTATTTTTTTACATAATCACCCCACCCAAAAGACATCATAGGAAGAAAGACAAACAAACAGCCCTTACTTAATACCTATTCTCTGACATAGTCCCACTATCACTTAGAAGTACTTTGGAAGTGCTTTGTCATACACACATTGTCTGTGATCCTGGAAGGAGCACATGCCAGTAGATGATAGTGTGTTTTATTAATGTCTCTTTCACTACGTAGTTCATGCAGCCTCAAGGTCAACATGGAACAAGATATAGGAATTTCTGGAGATCTTTATGAGGACTCAATGGGACTGAGAACCAAAGGATGTATTGATTCTTCACGCATTGCATAACTGGCACAATTAGAGAGAATCAGTAGACCATTTCAGGACTGTTTTATTAACTGTGGTTTTGTGAAATTTTAGAAATTGTTACAAGTTCACCTCCCAGCCCTCTCACCTCAAACAGTAGAGGTTGAATACAACACGTAAAACACTCTTTAATCTATTGATACTGACCAGACTAATCATGGTGGTAGGATGAAATATTATTAATTTAAAACTGTATGAAAGTGGTTCATGGTTTAAATACTGTATGCAACTTGTTAGTTCAATTATTAATACAAAGACTTAAGACTGGTTAATATTCTTATTATAATGATAGGAGCATCTAGGTTTATCACCTAGGTTGCAAATTTGTCTTTCACAAGGTCTGATGAGCAAAAGGAAGTTCCATTTTATATATACAATTCCATGCCACACAAATAAATAATTCATTCTAATAAACCAGTTTTGAAACTCTAACTTTGATAAAATACTGAAAAGAATTGTGAGCCTTGTCACAATACAATGTTTATAGCACAGTAACATCTTCTTCCTTCATGTCTTTTCATCTTAAACTATAATTTTTTAAAGGATATTAATTATTCCATTATGAGTGCAGAATGAAAACCTTTACAGAGTTGCTCCTGTGCATCACTTGAAATGCTGACATTAGCTACAGAAGCTGCGGATTATTCGTATGAGATAATGTCAAGATCAGTTTTGACTGGATATAGAAGGGCAAATTCAAGTATCAAACATATTCCTGACAGGGACAGTCAAGCTCCTCAAACCTGTTACAACAGTGCTCTGAGAATCTGCTTTGCTGTGTAAAGAACTGCAACTGAAAAAAATATATATATGTATATATATGTGTATATATATATATGTATAGTCAAGAAAATATTTCATCTGAAAACCACATAATTATAAATGATAGGATAAACTCTTCTCATATCTGAATGCATATTATGTCACATTAATTTTTGAAAGATGCGACTTTTCTGCAGTTATAC
>VXAL01005198.1:16771-36797 GCA_013399475.1 Chauna torquata | reverse complement strand
CACTGCATTTTATTAGAATTTACAATGCTTTCTGACAACAGAACAACAAATACTACAGGGTCAGTGACAGCAACTCCTCTATTTAGGTTGTCTAACACTTTCCATTATAAAAGATTACTGTGGCCTTTATTCCTGAGCTGNGTGGCTTTCCTTGCGTCATAAAATGCTGACTGGGTTTTGTTGCGACGCAAACTGTTGAATAGCACTATTTTTATTTTTCTGCTTGTATTTCTCTTCAGAGAAGTTTTGGCAGCATGTCAAAATAATAAATATACATGTAACATACATAAATGAGACTCCTGATTTTGAGGTCAACAAGTAGAAATCTGGATATTAAAGAATTTGGGCCACTTGTATAATGTATATAATATGCAGAGACTTTAATCATAAGTGGGCAGAAAGAAGTTTTCCCAGACAGTATTCTGGCACTTCCTTCCAAATATGTGTATGTACAAGTGGACTTATACCATTCTAAAACAGAAGATTTTGTAGATATAAAAATGTAAATACTTAAAAATTTTGTAAAACCTGATTTTTTAATGATGAGATAATACTATCATGCTGCATTGGATATCATGTTTCTGGATTTGTACCCTAAAATCTTTTGCCTTGCATTGCACTTCTCTGCTAAACAGTCACTAGAATCACTGTATAAGCTGGCATTATTGCAGGTTAAGACCTCAGGGATTGTGAGGTGCATGGGAGAAGGAAAGGAAGGTATCTTAGGAAATGGATCTTCCATATATGTCCCCCAACTTGTTAAAGCTACTGTATCTTCCAGATTGTCCCAGTGCAAACTGATGGCCCCGGTATAGATTTGGGGTGTTGATATGCAGTTATTATTCCAGGATTTCAGTATTCTACCTAGCTTATGGAAAAAAAAAACCCAAAAACACAACAAATATCAGATTTGTATAAATCCTGAAGATTATAAAGGGACATAAGAGAAACAGGCATACAGAATAATTTTGACATACTCATTCAGTGAAGCATTTCAAACATCAAAAATGATTCAGTTATATTACTCAAAACAAAGACAATGTAAAAAGAAATTACAGATCATGGAAGAAAGNTTAAATTAAGAAAATATCATCACTTACTGTCAGAATTAAGAGCAATTCTTCAATGTTGCTTTCAGGTTTCAACTGATCTTTGAACATCCCAATAGTTGGATGCTTCAAATAGTAATAGGAAGCAATGCGGCCATATGTCAGAGGTTCAATGCTGCGATTATCCTGTTAGAAGAGGAATCAAATGTACATGTTTCTTACACGGTTCAATATGCATGGTTCCTAAAAAACTGTAAAATATTTTAAGACTACATTATAAGAGCACAGCAAAAGAACAGCAAAAATAAGAACAGCAAAAATGGTTTATCATAATTTAGCTGTCAACCTGATTAAGCTCAGTTTTCAACATGTCAAACAAACAGCTCCAAAGACAAACTGTAACACCTCAAATCAGGAGCATGTATCCTATTGTTCCCAACTTTTAGGAGCATGTATCTTATTGAATCTTGTAAGGCACAAATTGGTCTTACCTCCCCAATTTCAATACAGTAGGAACATTCCAAATCAAATAGGGATTTCTCAACAAGGCTTGACAGGTACTTATTCATAGTGTCATGGCTCACATCATCCAAGTTATAGTAACTAGAAGAATTGAAAACAGATGCATTACATGAATGCTTTTGACACACTGAAAATTTTAAACAATAACATCTTGTAGGAAAACTTACAAGGCTGCTATAACACAAAAACACACTTGGAACAACAAATATCCACATTAAACAATTAAACACAGGACTATTGCCTTATATAGTCTAACAAGAAATTCATGATTCTGAAATGGTTTCTGTGAATAACCAAAATAATACTAACTAGCATGTACATAGGGAAACATGGTAATTTATCTGTCTATTAATAGAAAGGTTGACACAGACAGAACTGGACTGGCTTTATTTTGTTAGAGGGAAAATTTTCCTGATTGCGTAAGTATGTTTTCCTGATTATATAAGTATGAAAATGAATAAGCAATACTAACACAAATAACAGTACTTCAAGAGAAAGTAAGAAAACCCACCAAGGATAGCAAATGTTCTTATCTCCTGGAACTCTAGGCATATGGTGACATCTCTTGAAAAAGTAACCTTACACAAATCCAAATGTTATTATTTGTTGTTATTTCTGTCTTATTTTATTCTTAAAGTTAAAATTACTAAAAAGTATGGAATGGGGTATTTGTCAAGGCGTTCACGTGTTCTTTTTTAGGTGAAAGTGTTCAGGTAAACCATATATAGTAACAATGGTTCTTAGTTATCTGTATTAAGGGAAAATGTTTATAAAGTGTGCTAAAACCTTGTGTTATGCTAGCATATAAAAAAGACACAGTGACTGAAGTTTGCAGTCCTTGATTGTAGAACATAAGCTATATTATAACATTCTTACTCATACAAACTAACATAATTTCAGGGAGAGCTTTTACCTGGAAAACGACAGATAAAAATGTAGCAAGGTCTTAAGTACTAGATTCAACAAAGGCACAAATTCAGAAAGTAACATTTAAGTTCAATGAAAAGTAAAGAAAAACTGAGCATACTCAGGAAGTTTCAAAATTCTGAATTTAAGCAGTAAATCATGCAATTTCAAAGCAGAACTCAAACAAAAATCAATGATTTATTGGATTATTAAAAAGCACAGTAAAAAAAGCTGTCCCTGCTCATTTAATTCTGTAAATTACTGTCACACAAATAGACTACTGACATTGCTGCAACGATGAAAGATGCTCCTTTGTTCATACTGGCTGCTTTACTAAAATGTCCTACTGTTTCAACTGTGCACTCAGCATCCCCACTGGAAACAATGCCACATGCTGTAAGGAAGATTATGTTCTTTCAGTGTTAGTTTGTGCAGGTGTACAACAGACTGCATAACAGTGTGCTGAGATTCATTTCAGTTGATTTTAAGTAGGTACATCTACACTCGAGTTAGTCTTTTTTACTCTCTTTACTGCCCATGGAGAGAAACACGCACTTAGAGAATGCTATGAGGTATTTTAGATTTCTGTTTTAGGATAAGGTGAAATGTGATCAATGACTAAAAAAGGGAGTTTAGACAATCAGTTCAGTTGTTGATGCTATATTTGGGGCAGATGAATCCCATACTCTGATTGAAGTTTTATTTCCTTTACGGTAATGCTGCTGCTAGTAAATTTCAAAAGATGGAATTGTGTTTTTAAGTACTACAAGCACCCTTCCACGACTGTTTTATTAACATAATCTGAGATAAGCAATATCATTTTCTTAAATAGTTTTAAATATTTCTTTATCTAATTTTTGAATAGCAGTAACATAACTGAAAAAAGCTGCCTATGAAATAGCAGTACAGTCACTTACATTTTTTGCTCTTGCTATTAATTGCAGATTATGGGGTTAATTGCCTGATTGTTCACTTACAACTGCTTAAAGTTGAAGTGCCACGAAAAACAATGACTAGGAATCTGTTCTGATAGGAGGAAACAGTCAGCTCCATCAGACAACAACAAAGTATCTATTTGGCAGTGGAGTATTCAGCTCCATGGTATTTTACATTGGCTCACATTGAGATGATCTCAAATATTTAAACACAGCAGTTGTCCAAAACAAAACAAAACAAAAGAAGTAATTATATTGACTAAAAAGTTTTATATGGCAGACACCCACATATTACCAGCCTTATGGAAAGAAAACTTATTCACAGCAAAAGTACTCACTGTTTTCAGCAACTTAATTTTCATGAAAGTCATGAAATTTATTGAAGTAACATAGTAATGCCAGAAAATGGTCTTTTGCAGCTTTTATCTGCCCGACATTTTAACACCACATTACATTCTGTTATTAATAGAAATTACTTTGTATCATTTTGTTTACCTTTTGAAAATAATCCAAGCAAATTAACTACATAAATTGTTTATGGATGTAAAAAGATTTTCTATTTTATACATCTAAACCACTAATGAGTCATTAGTTTTTTAGTATTTGGTATTCCAAATTGAATACAACACTACTGAAATGACTCTAATTAAGGCACTTCGTTGTCACGGTATTCAGACTTTCACCATATCATTTCAGCACTACTATTTGGCGTACCACAACACTGATGATGAATACTGATAAAACAAAGGAAGAGATATGGGCAATACAACAAAATTATTTTTTTGAGATTGCAATTTAAGACAGTAATTCAAACAGATTTTATCTTGTACTGTAATTTGCAGTATTTCACACTGAAGACATAATCACAAAAGGTATTCAAATTCCTTTTAAAATTGTATGAATTTAAAATTTGCTGATTTTTGGTAAATTATTGTCAGAGGTGTAAATACCTAGGTGCCTAGTGCAAATAAAGCAATGTAAAGAAAAATCTTAAAATATTTGTAATCTTGAGTGAAGTGGTACCAGTGCATTTTATCTACTATCTATAATGGGGTAAATATAATTTTGAGCACACCCACAGGAGTTTCTTGGTCACTCAGCACATTTTCCCCTAATAAAAAGCAGAGCCATTCATCTAGAAAGACTACGTTAAAATCATTAGCAAAAACAGAGGTATCATGACATCAGATAGTATTTTGAATGCACAGGCATAAAAGCAAGTTGAATTTTGCATGTTGGTATGCTCCAAATATAAAAACTGCATTGTATGTGAGTTCCACAATGAAGCTATATTACCTAACTATTTAATTACAGATAAAGAATAAAAACAATGCAGTTTCATGCTCACTGCATTGAATCATCTAGTCATTATTTTCCCTTTGCTATAAACAGACAGCCTACCTTTTTATCAGCACACCATTTCATTTATTTCACAGTGAAGCCCAGTTTCACAATAATTGACTTGTCAGAAGCTCTAATTTATGAGGCTGGGCTCTGTAAGCCTTCTCCTATATTGGACTCAACCTGCACACAAGCAGGGTTGAATATTTACAATGCTGTTAACAGGTGCTGAGTTGTTTAATGATTCTAATAGCCAGAAGCGTACTGAGAAAGCCAGCGGGATCACAATTACAGGCTGTTTGAACACAACAATTACTCGTCCCCTGAGAGGTGTGAAAGTCAAAGGCAGTTTTATCCTAACAGCATCTAGCACATGGGCTAGGCAGGCTAACTTCCATTAGTAGTCCATTGGGAAAAAGCAATAACAAACCCCTAGCTATCATAAAAATTTACAAAGTATGTAAAATTTAAACAATCAAAAACTGAAAGAACTTTTTATTGGCTTTAAAATAATATATTTTAAATCCCAAACATTATAAAGCTTAGTAAGAACAACAAAGCATGAAACATAAACTTATTTCTCTAATCTGAGGAAGTGTGGAATTTCATCAGCTGAGAAAGACAGAGAGACGTGCAGGAACATAAAATGTAGATGAAGTTACACAAAACATTTAGGATTTAATGTGAATGGTGGCAATCATTTCCTGTTTAGCTTATGTAAACCTGACCCAAGATCTCTCTGGGAAATTTTTCATCAGCCTTGAAATGGTCCTGCTATAACTGTCAATGCTGTGAAGTCATTTGTTACAGCACCATGTTTTTTATGTTCAGATTATACGGTAGTAATAGTGACACACATAATGAAAATCGGTAGCAGAGTCAGCCAAAAATATTAAAAGAAGAAACTTGCTAGCTGGAAGGCCATTTGAAACAAATGCATGAAAGAAAAAGCTACAGCGTTCACTTGATTGCAAGAATGTGTGCTTTCTGAGATTTTACAGTCCTGAAAGCCAAATTTTGTTATGAACAAGTATGGGAAAAGCACAGATAGTAATTTTCATAAATATCTTTTACTGCAGTTATCAATTGTGTTTACTTCAACATGGTACCATGAAAATAGTACTGAGGTGTATATACGTATATGGCACAACTGACGGATTTCCATAGGCAGAGCTACATGACAATGTACCAACTCACTTCTGTTGTTAGGGCATCACTAACCAACTCTGCAGTCTGGAACTGGCTTGCTAAAATGCACCATGACATGCACAAATACTACAGCCAGTAATCTCTCACTTGTACACATTATTTTCTTGCATTCATATATTTGCTTTTGCCAGGTATGAGAAATACTTTGACGGTGAATACTTCGAACACTTTGCTACTTTTAATCAGTTTTTAGTATTTCATTGTGATTACCTCTGGCATCAGGAAGATATTTGCTACCATGTCAGTGCTTCTAATTAAAATATTTACAAGAAAGTTTACTTCCTAAGAGGCATTTATAAGATGAGGTAACAGGCATGTGTAAATTTGTTTACATATTGATTGAGCATTTCTTTTTTTCTATAATATACCCCAACAGATAATTTGTCCAGTAAAATCATATCAAAGAGTAGGAAGACAATTACGTGAATTCACTTTCCGAATGAGGAGATGCAGGGTCTTGAGCCTTGCGTTCTCACAGAAGAACGCAGCAGACTGGGCAATAGGAGGTGGCCCAAATAGCCAGCAGCATGGGACTTCCCAGTCTGAGAGCATCAGCAGAACTTCATTCGTATAAATAGTTTGGTAAAAGCATACCATGAACTACATTTCTGTAGTTTTCACATAACTTGACCCTAATTATGTAAAAAAGAAAACTCTTGTTATGAAATCCATAATAATGCCTATAGCTGTGTTATTTATGAAGGTAAGTGTATATACATGCACACAGGTCTAAGTGTTACTGTGAAAGAGAGAATCCATCCTGAGAAATATCAGTTTACCAACTCCAAATATAGATATTAGTAATTATTGCAATGTAATATAGTTTCACCTCCTTATCTTCTGTTCTTAGTAGCTATTGCTAAACTTTTCCATTTTATCTCTTCTTAGATAATTTAACTTTCTTCAGTAATCCTCTTTCTGATATAATTCCAAACTAGCCCTAAAAGTCTGTGATTTTGTCACTGAATTCTATACATATTATTCTACCTTTACTAGCTGATACTAGTAGTCATCTCGATACCAGAAACTATTATGGAACAGTGAAAATAATCATTTTTATTCAGCTGTTTTATTCATATTATTAGACAACCTCAGGTAATTAAACTGAGAAAAGGAAATTTAAAGTAAAGTATAAGTGTATGATTAGTGATAAGAGCTTCAGACTGAGAAAATTTCATTTAATTATAATTTATGCTATATCATTCTTTCACCTCAGTAAAAAACACTAAGATAAAGTGAAAAAACTTTAGTAATAATTCTCAGAATTAATAAAACAATTTTTTCATGTCTTTGCACGGAATTGACACAGAAAACTAATTTTAGAAGTGCAGACGTATAAACACACATGTATTTATTTACAAATACATAAAAAACCACACACATTTTAACAGTGATGTGATGTGTATTCTCAGAATATCTAAAAATCAGCATTCCAAATGAAAGCTGATTCTGCTTAGCTTTACATATGTTGTAAATTTCTACTTCTCTTTTACTGCACGTGTATCTGGAAAATATCATAACCTGATTTACAGAAAACGTTTCACATAGCAATTTCTATTTTGTAGAAAGTTGCAGATTATAATCTTTTATAAGGGTAAAAGAATGAAACAGTCAAGGAATTCCGGCCAAGGAAAGGAGATCTGTCCAAGTCTTCAGTCCGCTAGCTATGACAGATGAGCTTCTCAAAATAGCCCCTTTCAAAGAACAGGGCACTTAGCTGATCTCTCTTTAAACATGATCTTGACTAAGTAGGGAAAATAAAGGCTAAAGTTGTATGTGGAGAGAAGAACACATTGTAATACTTGACTGAAATAGTATGGAAACTTTGATTTAAATTGTAAATTCAAAGATCTCTACATTTAGGAATAATTGCTTTGGGGGAGGGAAAAAATAGGGAAAAAACTCTGGATATTGAGACTGATATAGTTTGGTTAGCGGTTTTATTTGGACCATCCCTCTTATTTGCACATTATCTCTTGAACAACATGCACATGGCTATTCAGTATGCCACTGAATGAAAGTAGCACTCAGCTACTTCATTGCCCCAAATCAACAGCTCAACTACTGCTCTTAACTATACAGTTACAACCCACTTCACAGATTGCAGGATACAAAGATTCATCAGACAGGAAATTTAAAATGGTTTGATGAAAAAAAAAAGCATTGTAACATGCAAAGATTTTCAGCAACACCATTTAAAAATCCATCAGTTCTCTTTAATGTCTTTATCTATGATCTGGACAAAGGGATCGAGTGCACCCTCAGTAAGTTTGCAGACAACACCAAGTTAGGAGGGAGCGTTGATCTGCTTGAGGGTAGGAAGGCTCTAGAGAGGGATCTGTACAAGTCCTATGAGGATCAGCTAAGGGAGCTGGGGTTGTTTAGCCTGGAGAGGTTGTAGACGGGTGGGAGTCGGTCTCTTCCCCCAGGCAACTAGCAATAGGACAAGAGGACACAGTCTTAAGCTGCACCAGGGGAGGTTTAGGTTGGACATCTGGAAGAAGTTCTTCACAGAAAGGGTGATTAGGCATTGGAATGGGCTGCCTAATGCTGTGATTGAGTCAGCATCCCTGGAGGTGTTTAAAAGACTGGATGTGGCACTTAGCACCATGGTCTAGTTGACAGGGTGGTGTTAGGTCATAGGTTGGACTCGATGATCTCAGAGGTCTTTTCCAACCTAGCTGATTCTGTGATCTGGATAGGATGGATTGATGGGCTGAGGCTAACTGTATGAGGTTCAACAAGGCTAAGTGCTGGGTCCTGCACTTGGGGCACAACAACCCCACAACGCTACAGGCTGGGGGAAGAGTGGCTGGAAAGCTGCCCGGCAGAAAGGGACCTGGGGGTATTGGTCGATAGCCGGCTGAATATGAGCCAGCAGTGTGCTCAGGTGGCCAAGAAGGCCAACAGCATCCTGGCTTGTATCAGAAATAGTGTGGCCAGCAGGACTAGGGAAGTGACTGTCCCCCTGTACTCGGCTCTGGTGAGGTCGCACCTCGAATACTGTTTTCAGTTGTAGGCCCCTCACTACAAGAAAGACATCGAGGTGCAGTCCAAAGAAGGGCAACAAAGCTGGTAAGGGTCTGGAGAACAAGTCTAATGAGGAGTGGCCAAGGGAGCTGGGGTTGTTTAGCCTGTAGAAAAGGAGGCTTAGGGGCTCCTGAGCTAAACCTTATCACTTTATACAATTACCTTAAAGGAGGCTATAGCAAGATGGGGATTGGTCTCTTCTCCCAAGTGCCAACTGATAAAAGAAGAGGTAATGGCCTCAAGTTACGCCAGGGGAGGTTTATGTTGGTTATTAGGAAAAATTTCTTAACTGAAAGGGTTGTGAAGCATTGGAACAGTCTGCCCCAGGAAGTGTCAAAAGACATGTAGATGTGGTGCTTAGTGACATGGTTTAGTGGTAGACTTGGCAGTGCTAGGTTAGCAGTTGGACCAGGTTATCCTAAAGGTTTTTTCCAACCTAAATGATTCTATTATTCGATGATTACAAGTCTAACAAATTATCTCATGTGCCAGAAAAACTGTGTTAATGACAGCACATTTAGAAGAAACCTGACTACTTACAGCAAAAGGATACTTTGATCTTTATCTCACTATAAAAGTAGATTAATATTACTTAACTAGAATAATTTGTAGGCTTTCAGTAAGGCATTTTATGGTACTGCTTTGGAATAGAATGATCCTAGATTTGTTTATGTAGCTTTAATATACAAGTAGCTAAAACTGGCAATAAATAAGAATATAAATCTTCTGCATATTATCTAAGCCCATTATTTTGGGGATTTACAGCATCACATGCAATGCCTTTCATGCCAAAGAATCCCAAGTCAATTCACCAAACATGCATATGGGAATTACTTATTCACCACTAAGGTACAGACACCTGCTGGCTGGAAAAGAGCTGTTGTTTCATAATGGAGAGAATGTCAACAAAATTGCTTTGGGGCAGGACATGATACAGAACACTGTATCAAGTGACACTGAGTCTGTATTGTGTAAGCATCCAAAGCAAAATTCAGACATTGTGCTCCTACTCCTGTGAAAAAATAAACCCCTAAACCTTTGAATTATTAAGGGCCACAAATAGTTCTTGTGTGGTAATAACAAGCATTTCGTACGTTCATTTATGGCACAGTAAACAACATTACTATATTGCAATTTACTCAAAGTTATCTCAACTATCACCGACTTCTCTTCATAAAACTCTTCAGTTTTCCTTTGATGTATCTCATTCAAACACTGATTCAATTCAAATACCACAAATAGCATGTATGTCCAGGAACTCTACTAATTGGCGAGTTCAGTAATTTTGGATGAAACTTAGTAGAAATTACTATCATGTCAAAGAGGAAAAGTGTGTACATCCACTGCATTTGCGCTTGGTATCTAGAAATGACCTCTCTGACAGAGTCAATAACATCCTTCATTTTTCTCTCTGCATGACTGAATACAAAAGGAACACTGAGTACCTCTGTGTGGAAGAGACACTGGGTAAAGCAGCAAAACTTGTGAACTGTTCCAACCTGCGTGTGTGGTGTTCCAATAAAAGGCTTTGACTTCATTAGAAACTTCAATTTGCATTCCTATTCTGCCATTATGGACACAACTAGTCAAGATCTGTTCACATTGTCTCCCACTACAATGACCCTGCTTCTCACTGTGAAATATTGCGTCTCTTTTCTTAACTTTCTTCTCAGAATCCTCTCAGAATAGCAGAACCTTTACTTACAAATCGATATTATGATAACTTCACTTTTAGTTTTCCATGACACTGCACATTAAAGAAATTGCTGAGAAAAAAGGACCATTAGTAAACATGCCAAACTCACACTCCAGTGGGAACCTTCTTTTCCACTAGGGAGAGCTTGCCTGTTAAATCAAATGACTACATTTTCGTATTCTACATTTACCTACAGGCTATATGTTTTGTCTTAAAAATGTACCTACCACAGATATGATGTAATCAAAGCTTGCTGAAGACAAATCAACAAAGTCACTTTAGCATAGCAACCGACTAGCAAGACACTATAAAACAACATCACTTATTCTTTATACTGAAAAAGAGTAGTGTCTGCAGTGGCACAATTTTTAACATTAGTTGTAGTTTGGATCATGTGTAAATCTCAAACACGGCTTTATCTTCATCTAACCTAGACGAAAACAGAATTTAGCTGTTTGTCACTCTCAGGGCAGAAACATCTTCCACATACATTTATTCATTTTGTTAGTTATAAAGTGAGAGAATTGAATACGTTTTTTTAATTTACAGTTCTAACACTGTGCATTTTTGATTTCCCAAGAAGATTAGATGGAAATTCTGTTCCGTGGGAGATTCCCAGCACAGGGCTAGATGCAGAACTGAAAACTAATGAAGACTCAAAAAGAATTAAAGGAAATTATTGCTTTGGCTTTTATTACCTGCAGGCTTCAGCAGCAATTGCCCGTAAAGAACTCAGCTGAAAATTCACCCAAATGTTACGGACATTAGTATGATTGAAGGAATACGACACTCTGGAGTACCTCAAGAAATATTTAGTGCTATAAATTCCTAATTCTTTATTTGACGTATTATTTTGGTGGGTGGATGATCACATGACACACAAAAATACCATTTACCCAAAACAATGCTGTGGCAAAGGCAGGCTGCTTGCTGGAACAACTCAGAATGATCTGCATACCAGCTGGAGCTAGGCAGGATGATAACAATCACTGAAAATATTGCACACATGGTTTCACCAGGATCCCCTAATGAAAGCAAACTTTATCACAGAGAAACAGCTGATAGCTATTCTCTTATTTATTAGGAAAATTCAGATCTTCATAGATTTTCTACAGAAAACTGGGCATAACATATCAATGTGGTAGCTAAAAAAAAAAGTAACATTATAAATACAATACCTAAAGGAATGTGGTAATCTAGAGTTTTATTTTAGGGATGCTGATGTAGCCTTCTCAATAATGCTATTTTATAGTTGTTACTAAATTGTAATGTAAGCTATCTGCCAAGAAATGCAGATATTTAGAGAAAAATTATTAAAAAAAATGTGCACACAAGTTTTATTCCATGTGTGGGCCAGTAATGCTCCTACACTGAAGACTGCTAAGTATTCTAGGATCCAACAGCAGCAGGATCACCTTTGGATCAACTCTACCCTTGAGCTACCTGTAGATTAAATTGCATTTGTTTTTTATACTTACGTTGGGTTCATTATAAGTCGACGGAAGAAATAAGTCCAAGTGATATAATCCATTGCATCCTGCTTAGAAGTAATAGTTCCGGCAGCAATTTCAGCATTCAAGTGGTCAGCCAGCACGTCTAACAAGCTGAAGAACAGGAAACAATAGGACTTTGCTAACTTTACAGTCACAAAGACAGGTAATATATTTTGTAGAGTTGTGCATTAAAAGGTTTATTACTTTTAATCTGAAAATATTGTATATTTACTTTCTGGTGAAAGAGAACAGGGGAAGAAGAGGGGATGTAATTGCAAGGTCAGTCATCTTCTTTACATGATATTGGTATGAAGCTCAAATTATTTTTTGATTGGACCAAGAATGCACACATTTAAATCATTCATGGAATGTATTCAGATGGAGCTACTCAGTTGTAACTTCTGAATACTGTATGTTGACCATATGATCATGCTGGTTTAATCCAATAGAGGATCATATGGAAAGACAAACAGGAAATGAAACAGTGGCAATAGCTTAGCTAATACTTGACAAATACTTGAGGGACTATTAAAATTACATCAAAACTGCTTCCCCCAGGTTTTTCCTAATCTTCATCCAATGTAGAAAAAAAAAGAGCTAGCTTTACCCAGAGAGGTCTAAACTCAGAAACACAGAAGAACAAAAGCAGTTCAAAATGATTCTTACATGTTTAATTTCATTATGTGGAACAAAGACCTCCACTTGAGTATCTCATGAGATCATGCCTGGTTGCAGTTTAGTCAGGGAATGGCAAATATCCTTAAAGATTAAGCTAATTTTTTCTGTATTATAATTCTTTTACTTTTCCTATTGTTTTTTCCCTATTGCTAAAAGTAAACAATAATTTGGTATGAGTAACCGTTATACTGCTCTATACCACTGGTTGCAGACTTCTGAAGGCAAAGACAGCATATGTTCTACCCAGATCGTCCAGCAGAAACCAGACAGATTACTCAATAGCTATTCCATAATAAAAAGCGCTTTCTCTTTTGCTTCTTATGTGCTGTATTTCAGACCCATGATCAGTGAGAGCACAAAGCCTGTCATATGAGTTGTGTACTCAAGTCTTTCAACTAATGCATAGACAATCATTTTTAGAAAAATCAGTAATTAGAAAATCTGAAGTTTACCTTCACAAATTGGAAGTACTACACAAAGCTGATAAATCTACTCTTTGGCAGATCAAGATGAGAAAGCATTCTAAAACTAAAATTTCTCCAAAAAAAAACCAGCTTTTCTTTGAAGCTATGAAGGCTCTTACTTCAAATACCTTTGATCACAAAAGACCACAAAAACTCTAAGTTAATCAGATCACAACCTACACAGAACTTATCAAGACTGCCATTAACGTGTGAATCTTCATCTGAAAGTTCATCAAATAGTTTTTGTTTACAGTGAAAGATGGAATATATCAAACTACTGATACAAAGAAACACATACACACAAAATGAGCTACTAGAACCATGGAATACTTATAGTATTCCAAACAGGAATAAGGTGTGATTACTACTGTTATACTGAAGATAAAATTTCTTTATCTAGAAACATTGCTTACCAATGAGTAAGCAATGATTTCCTATTTTATGCTAGCGCCATACAGTCTGGATATATCATCATTTTAATCATGCTGCTCTTTTGAATTACTAGCTATCATTTGGAAGAAGTTCAACTCCTAGCCTTTTGTGCTAAATGCAATTATATGTTTAAAAAAAAAAAAAAAAGCATGGCTTCCTATGGAAATCAAATGCATGTCTCCACCGTCTTTGTTTGCAAATAATTATACAAGTCTCTATGCAGCACGGAAATTACCATTCAAATACACCAGTCCATTTCAACTACATTTCACAGGTGGATAGCAGTCTCAAGTTCCTGGTTTCCTGACCAGACAGAGGTCCAATTAGTGCTCATGTAGAAGGATGAAGTTTCCATAGGAGAACAATCTAGTAAATTCTTCATCACTGAGAAAAGCTTTCAGTAATGCTTACGCTTTACAACATGTTTGAGAATTCCTCCATGAAACATGCATGTATAGGAGACTGATGTAATTGGTTTTGCTTCTTGTTGAACAACTGTTACAAATATCAAAAACAAGGCACAAGTAACATTATACTGGACAGAAAACTCTGTATCAGCTGAGTTCAAAGAGGCTGCAAAAAGATGGTGTTTGTTTTTTCTGACAAAAATCTTGCAATTTTGAAGTGAAAGATGTGTTGAAGGTGTATTAGTAATCACTTACACCAGGCTGATTTCTTTTGGAATTTGTGAGATTCTTAAGAATGTGAGATATCTATAATGGTACAAGTTTTCTAGGTAAAAAAGTGCTAGAAACTCTTTTTTTTTTTTTTTTCCTATTAGGAATTGGTCACAGAATTTCGGAGAGGGGTGTGAGGATCACAAATAGTTGTCCTACACACTTGCCTTGAAGTTTGTGCTCTCATTCCAGTGTCTGAGACAATCAGAAGCAGAGAAGCATTTGTAATATTATTTGGGAATGGACTAAAGAGCTCAACAGTGCTTTCAAGACTCATGGAAGAAAGGATTTTTCTAGATAAAGATGGACAACTTTTTTCTTTTTTTATAAATGATTTTTCTCTGGGACTCCAATATTTAGGAAATACTCTGTACAGGAATTTTGTTTCACTTTCCTGTATCCCTCATTTGTAGTATTGTTGACAGTTTGATTAGTTTTTCTGATTGCTTAAACTTTACCTGGATTCCACCGGGAAAGGTTCATAAAGGAATTTTTTGTAGAAGTCTTTCTTAATATCATGAACTAGAATTACAGCTTTGCCTTGGTCATCAAACTGTGGTCTGCCTGCACGTCCCATCATCTGAAGTACATCTGCCAAAGAGACAATAATGCATAAAACAAATGTATTTATGTACAAATGTTCAAAGAAATCTATTTATTTCTATATAATGTGTAATACGGGATTTTTTACAATGATTTCTTTGGCCTCACATGCCCTTTTGATTTTGACACATCTAATTTTTTTTTCCATCTAAGATAAATTTATGATGAACTTCTTTCTGGCAGAGACTATCTTCCTGCATACTTGAAGGCCACCCACTGCAATAGTATCCAAGCCTACATCTAATATAAATTCCCCCTTCTCTCCCTCCACTCCACATCGATCCTTTGTTTGATATCATGAAATTAAAGATGATAGTAAGAGAACTCATGAAGCCAACAATGGCAACTTTATAACATTTCCTAATTTTCAAGTACTTGATTTCACAATATTGTATTGTATAAGCCTTTCTGCCATACATAATTTCCTAGGTTTTTAATAGAGGGAAAAAAAAAGGTAAAGGCAAATTATAATTACTGGCAGCTACGATCTTTGCCACACAAACTTCAGGACAAGTTGTATTTGCCGCTAGTGCTGGAGTATAGAGGGTTTCATATCCTATGTTGTCCCTATATCATATCATGAAATACAAATTTAAAAGCAGGTACAGTTAAAGCTTACTTCTGCTACTCTACCTACACATTATTACTTGCGAGTACTAGTTAGTTAGTGATTTCTAGAAACACAGAAAATACTAGTTTGTACCAAGCATGCACGACTTGCTACCTGCCCACCAAGATAAGTATGCTTATCATCTATATCTGTTAGTGTCTTCTCATGATCTGAGAAGTGCATTAGCATAGGTTGTTCTTTGCCTCTCTCAACATAGCTCTGATTCCTTTTTGGTGCCTCCAGCATCTATTTAAGTTTGAAGAAACAATGGAAATTAGTTCAAAAGTAAGTTTTAAATATTTACTTTAAAACTTCTTATGTTTTGTGTATTCTCTGAGCTCTATCATACCTGCAGAATATGTGGCTTCTGGTACCCGAGATTTTGAAAAACGATTTCTTTGGCCTCAGAAGCAAAGTAAGCTTTTTGGCCCAATTGTCAGCTTGGTATTGTAGTTGAGGAAAGACAAGCCAGAAGGTATAGAACGTGATACAGCAATGAACAATGATAGGAGAAACAGCCCAATGACAATAAACTTAAGTTTTCAGTAACACATTCTTGTGTTACACAACCTACACAGACACCAACGTTTTTTATCAGTTTATTCATTTTATTAATTTAGGAGCGACATGAAATGTAAAATGAAACTAATTTGAAAATGATATTTCTGAATAGGTGTGTGCACGGGGCGGGGTGATGAAATATCTTCTTGCTATTCTAATATGGTGAATTAAATTGTGCATAATACTATATAGGAAATGGATTTACCAAAAAACATCAGGCTATGATTTTTGCCAATATTCTCCTACATAATTATCCAAAACCAGTATTTTCTCTACTCACTATATATTGCTTGGCCGCTTTTAATCACTGAACTAAACTCCTGAAGTGTCAAATGTGGTCCAACTGGCTGAGTAAACGTCTGATAACAGACAGAAGGCCCTCCCCCAAACCTCTGACTTCACTGAAGGAAGCATTTTTACTTATTTCAAAATTAGTGAACACTCCAGAATGATTAATTCTGCCCTCAGCTGCTTCCTTGGAGTCAAATGCATCCCTGATACACAAAAGTAACTTCAGCAGGGAGAAAGCAAGTTATACCACGACGGAATAGTGAAGGCATACTTGAGGGCAGCATTAAAGTCAATATTGTGAAAATTCAGAAATGTTTCCAAAAGAAACTCATTAATTTTTCACTTAATTGTTGTTTAATTGCTGTATTACCTATCCACAGAACTTGATACTTGAATATTCTCTAGAAAGTTAAAAATGCTCTAAACAAACCACACTGCACACTTCTTCATAAAATAAGAAATCCACATTTTCTGTTGCAGTGCAGACAGTAAAATCTAAATCATAGATGGTAGTATTCCCCCTCCATTACCCCCCCAGGAAGTCTTATTTAAAATTCAAGGACTGAACAACCCCCAATATACAAGTCACCTGAATTCAAAAAGGCGATAAGTGTGAAAGTATAAGCCTTCCCTAATGCCTTCGCGANATTTCTTTTGAATATATTATTTTCCCTATTACTTCTCTCTGACAGCCCCACAGATTCAACATAAAACCTAAAATATCAGTTGGTTTCCCTCCTCATCACTTTTTTCCATTCACTAATAAAGTCAGTTGTCTCCGTTCTTGCAGTTGGGCAGAGCGAGATACCACTTTGCAGAGATTGTTTGTACTAGGTTTATATCAGCCAGTCTGTTACAAAATGCAAATGTGTATGGCTAAGCTCCCAGGTCATGCCAGAATCTTTGAACAAGAGAGTTGGTCTGGAAATTGATCTGAAGTTTCCTGCAGAGCACTAACCACTAAATTAACCTCCATGATGGGTTACTTGGAGAAATATCACCTGTATTATCTTCAGTTTGAGCATTTCTCAATAGTAAGCTTCTCTTGCTAAAAAGATGTGTGTGGCTAAAAAGATGCAAGATCTCTATTTACGTTACAAATAACATTTAGACTGTCCTTAGGTGTACACATCTCTAGCGCAGTGCAGGATCATTTAATAATAAACTTCCTCTTGCAAAAGAGAAAGAGAAAACAGAACAGGAAACCTGGAATAAATTTAGCTTGTCCTCATTCTTCAAGCTTAGTACCATCCAGACAAATATTCTCCCTGTCTGAACTTTGAACGGAGTTCTTCCACGATTCACTTAAGCTTGTTGAAAGCACTGCAGAGCAGTTTATGAAAAGTGGAAATTACTGGAGATAGGAAGCAATGAAAGTCTATATCAAACCAGAAATTCAAATATTTAATTAAGCTGATTATTTTTGAAGTATCACTTATTTGAAGCATCACTTACATCACTGAAGACACTATACTAGTTAGGGTTTTTGTTTACTGTCAAGTGATGACGTATACATTTTATGTTCTCATACATGTACGATTCAACTTTTGCACTTCAAACCATGGGTAAGTTTATTGTTAAAAATCTGATTCTATTTAAAAAAAGGTTTCAAAAAAAATTATTTGCGTGAAAACCTCCTGTTATCCAAATTGCCAGGTAGCTAAATGACTTTATATTGTACCATTAATTGCTTAGTGTCTATTTTGGATGACACACATTAAAGGAACTTAGAAAAAAAAGATTTACAAAACAGAAACATTTTTTTTTAATCACATAAAATCTTAAGAGTTCTCTTACAACTTGCATTAAACAAAGAAACCCCTCCTCAGCAATCCTAGCCTCTACCTAAATTAGGTATTTTCATTGGTTAGTTACTAAATAATTCCAATCATTTGCATATGCTTGAAATACACTTCAGCATACAAGCATTTCCATAATTTATGTGAGTACCTGTAATGGGATAATCCACATAACGCCTTGTTTTTCCATCATAGTATTCTGTTCCTTTAACAATTACTAAATGAGCTGGAAAATTTACACCCCAAGCTAATGTGCTTGTGGCAATAAGAACCTAAAACAGAAAGAAAGATTAATGAGGTATATGTAACAAAAAGCCAACTTTTAAAATTCCATGTAAAACTCATTATGGCAGGATTCAAAGAACAAATGTACCTGGATTTTGCAGTTCACAAACAATTCTTCCACAGTTTTCCTGTCTCTCTCATGCAGACCTGCATGGTGCATGCCTATTCCAAAAGCAAGTGTCAGCTTCAAATTTGAATCTCTAACTGTTACGATAATGTCATTCATCTGTAACAGAGCAAATAGTTACATATTTTAAAACAGATTACTCAGAAATTTTTAAACTTTTAGGGTTATCTTATTATTTATAGCAAGTATAATTTGCTCAACCGTTTACACAGACAAGAAAACAGGGTCTTCATTCTTTGAACAGTCTGTTTTTCAGTCTAAAAAATCAAATACTGTATTAAGGGTGGGGGGAATACAAAACTACATGTCTTTACAGACATGCTAAGTAGCATAGATAAGGAAATGAAAATGCTGAAAATATCGTGACAGGTCTGGCAAATGCTGTGTATTCTGCTCTGTGTTAGTTTAATGCAATTCCTAGTATCAAAGGAGTTAGACCTGGTACAAAAATATAGCAAATCTCTGCAATCAGTAACTTAACAGTCATGAAAAATAAATTTGGCTCACTAATGCCTACGAAAATATAGACATGGTTCTACAGTTTGATAATTCTGCAGTTATTATCCATCAACAAAGTTTTTGATTTGAAATGCAAGTTCAAGTTAATTTTTTGAGTGTGAGTTTGTAATTTATAGACTCAAACCCTGTAGTGAAATCCGACATGCAGTAAATGTCTTCATTTGAAACTTTTAGAAGTTTACACAAAAAGTTAATTTTTATTACTATTACTATTCAAACCTCACGTCAATGACTACTCAGAATTCTTTTAACTACCTTCTACATTTCTTGCCTAAGTTTTCACGTAGTAAGTTCCATAATAAGCTCATTTATTTCTGCAGACTATCTCTGTGAAAAGCCCCTCACTAATAATGAACAAAAGCTTTGAAACTTCTTTGCCTTGCTTAGTGATTTTACCCCTCGATATTCTTTCTATTATATTTCTGAGGCCATTTATTATTTTATGTGATTTTAATATAATATAGCCAGAAACTTTCAAGCCTTGAATCTTATTAGTGGTTTCCTGGTGCCACCAGCAGTGGCATGATGATATTGCATACTTATGGTTCACAGTTAACCTAGGAGTTATAGCCAAGTTTAAAGAAAAAAAGAGTAATGCAGAATGAATTACTCAGGGTAACTGGTGAACTTGGACTGAATATTCAGTCTCATCTCTGAGTATCTTGAAGAACTGAGATATCATACCTGTATGACTGCAGTGATAACATCATTCCCACTTAGGACTCTGTGCACTTCTGATGATCAGAATTGTAACTTTCTCTAAAAGTTTCCTGGGTTTTATAATTTTCAGACCTTAATG
>VXAL01005197.1:4618-55986 GCA_013399475.1 Chauna torquata | reverse complement strand
GGCCGCGCCCCCCGGCAACGGTGGGGCCGGTCCCGCAGCCCTTGCGGGAGCGCCGGCGTGCGGGGGGCCTCGGGCCCCGCGTCAGCCCCGGGCCGTGCCGGGAGGTTGACCTGACGGCTTTCCGCGGCCTGCCGGGGTATATTGCCCGGCGCCTTCGTGCCCCGCTCAACCCCTGTGGCCGCTGGCGTCCCAAAGGCCCCGTCCTCATGTCTTTGTAGGCCCGAAGTAGCTGTGCCTCCAGGTGTATCCACAAGTACACAAATGTGCACCAAACAGGAGTAGTTACTGTGTGGATTTTCTTATAGACCTTGGAAAAATGTTTGCAAAGGGGAAAAGGAACCATAAAATTCAGAATGGATTTCACGCAGAGTGAGGGCAGGATAAAAAATTGCGTAGGAATGAAACAGTGCTTCTACTGAAGATTGCTGCGACTTCTGCCCAGAGGTGGAGTGTGAGCAGCTCGGCTCCTCTGGCTGGCTGAACTCCACCAAGCGAGGTCAGACACCGTGCGCAGCCCCTCCACCTCGGGTGTCTTTCGTGGGACTTGGCAGAGAGGCTGCAGGAAGCCATTGGGGAAGCAGTGGCGGGCAGGAAAGTAAACGTGCTTTTCTTCAGCCACTTCATGTGGTGACTACTGAACAGAAGGATGGTGAGGAGAAGAGGTCACCTTTTAAGGTTTATTATCCTGATGAAAATCCCCAAGTAAATTTAAACATATAAGCTTATCTATTAGGTGTGTATTCCCTGGAAAATAAGAATGTTACAGTAGTCCATAGCTTGCTACTCTGAGGCCATACTTCTGGCTTTACTGACCTTTGAGTATAGGCTTTTTGTTAGAAGTAGACCGCCTAAGGAGGGACCTCCTCTATGGAATAGTTTCTATAGCTCTGTTAGTCCTGAATTTGAGAACTTGCTACATGCATACTTTTTTTTATCTTTCCATCTCCTTTAAACTAAGTTCATATGGTCCCAGCTGGTATTATAACTTTACTAATTGCTAGTTTTATGACTGCATCATGTTATTAGTATCAAACCAAAACCTAATTTTAAACTGCATCACTCTTCTGATACTGTTCCCTGGGAATGCCTGGAAGGTGCCTTTAGTGGTAGAATTTTTGCCTTTTTTTGTGGGAACTGTGTGACCAAAGTGGTATAACATGTCTAACAACAAGAGATCTCCTTTTAGAGCCAAATGTGACCTGAGGCACTGGAATTGTCCACTAGAGTTTCTTGCACCTGCATAGAAATGACTTATGTGTTGGAAGCACCGGTGCAGTGGTGTACTGGCGGCTGTCAGTTTGCATAAGTAGTCTCTATGCGTTAAAAACTAGAAATAAAAGTTTCTAGGCCCTGGATTCATCTTCTTTTCCACACAAAGATATAGCAAGAATGGCCAATGTGAAGATGTGACGCAGTGGGTAATTAAGAAACTTCAGTACAATTTTCTGTAACAGATACCACAGGTTTACACTTTCCAAGCGCTCTGTGCTGGTGTGTCAGGTAACATTGTGTACCGTTGCAGCGGCCCAACTGTGCCGGTTCTTCTCCACTCGGCAAAATTTTAACCAGTCAGGGTAAAATGTTCTAGACTAGATGTCTGTCTCAGGCTATTCTATTTTTTCTCATAATTTCTTCTACAGTGATTCACTGCTTCCAAGAAGAAAGCTGGAGAAAAATCACATTGTAATAAAAACATTCTGAGAATTTCTTTTAAAAACTGTGGTACCCCAGCAGGAGTGTGAAATTTGATAGGCGAGGGGGAAAAAGTCTTTTTCTGTGCTGCGCCTTTGCTAGCTAGCCCTACAAAAACCTGCATAAAGTCAACCAAATTACACTGGGGGGGAGGATAAAGTATTCACATGGTCCGTAAAGGTTTATTGGGGTACAGCGAACATCCCTGCAGCCCACCCGCCCTGAACACAAGCCAGGCTGCACGTGGGATGTGCGCGAGCGCTTTCCGGTCCCCGGGCGCGCAGCCTGGGTGCCTTCCCCGGGTGAAATGCAGCAGGGCCACGCAGCACTGCACGCAGCACAGATTTTTAACTAGCTGCCCTCCTAAAATCTTCAGATGAAAGGCACGTGTGCTTTAAGCCAGGCACCTGCCGTACGCATGCACACTTTTTGCACAATTAGACCCAAAACATTCTATGCCCATACAGGATCTCTCCTGGCAAATTCTGTATTAAACATGTATGTTTCAACAAGTTTTCAATATTTCAGCAAATAACATGTATACACAGGAGCTAGCAGTCTCTTTGGAAATTCAGCCCTCGGAGTTACGGGGCCTGTTTCCGCACCTGTGTTCACACAGGGCTTGCGTTACGAGCAGGTGCTCCCCGGCACTCCCGCGACACGCCCGCACAAAATGGCGGCTCTCCCCTCCCCGCTGCGCGTCGCGGTCACGTGATGACGGAGGCGGGAGCTCAGCCACCGGGCCCTCCCACCCGCACTCCGCCCCGCCGGCGGCGGCGGCGGCCCTTGGCGGTTGTCCGCAGTGCCGGGCGGCGGCGTGCGTAGCGGCGGGGCTTTGATGGGGCGCGCAGTGTCGTGCGGAGGCTCGTTGGTTCACGGGAGGCTCGAGTGCCCTCTGTCTTGCAATTCGCAAGCGGGTTAATTCTCCCTAAGAAGTAGAGGGAGTGCCGCGGAAGCCGCTGAGCCGCGCAGAGCGCGCAGCATCCGCGCAGCGCCCGCCGCCGGGAAAGCGGGCAGGATGAGCGGCGGCAGCGCCAGCGGGTTCCTCGCGGGGGGAGAGGCGCGCCTCCTCGCTCCGGGCTGTGGGAAGAAGCAACCGCAGAGGCTGAGGGGGGAGCGGGGCGTGCGCTCCATCAACTTTTCCGGAGCGCGGTAACGCGTGGTAAGCGGGTGCGGGCCGGGGGGGATGAGCCGCCTCGCGGGCTGCGGCCCCCGCCCTCGCGCCTGCGGCGGTGAGGCGCGCTGAGTGAGGAAGCGCTGCGGCACCCTGAAGCAGGAGCCATGGGACAGCTAGCAGCAAGGAAGAGCCTGCTTTGTTTCCTTCTCTTTTTTCCTGGGTACAATGACTTGCGAAGCAGAAGCATGAGAAGCCGAGCCTGCTTTCCGGGACGCAGAAACGCGGTGAAAATGCCTCCGAGTGGAAGAGACGGGGCTTTATCCACCGCAGCGCTGTTTCGCCCGCGCGCTCCGTTCCTTCATTGAAAGGCAGGGGCTCGGCGGTGCGCGGTTACTAGGGGGAGGCGAGGAAGGCAGAACTTCGCCATGGGGTACGACAAAAGCTGGATCTCGGAGAACGAAAGCGAGCACGCCCCGTACCACGCTGTCAGCGGAGCCCTGGGGGCGAGGGACGGGTCCACCGCGCCCATGGCGTGGAGCGGCGGGAACGGCAGCGGGGCCGGGGCCGCGGGGAGCGGGGAGCACGGCGAGGAGCAGACCTACAGGCACTTCACCACCGCCGTGCAGGTTGTCATCTTCGTGGGCTCTTTGCTGGGTAAGTCGGGCGGTGCTGGAGCTCTTCCCTGAGGCGCTGTGTTCGTCCTCGCGGTCGGGGACTGCGGACCAAATGGTAGCCGGCACGGTCGTAGTGTGCTGCCATGCTGACTGTCCTTGCGTTTTGGGTCCTCGGGTTTATGATTTCAAATTCCGTCGGGGTCTCCGATGTGATAAAGCTACTGTGAAAGGCTAGCTATTCATCACAAGTGAAAACCGGTACGTTACGTGTATTATGCATTTCTTTGTAAACTTTTCTATCCGAAAATATATACGGAAAAAAATGCATTGATAATACCCTTATTTTCAGCTGTAGTGAGATCTATTCTAATTATCGTAGGAAAGGATGTGGAGCGCTTCAAAAAAGTTTTACCAAATATCCGTTTTGTTCTACAGTAATTCTGCACTTCTGTCCTG
This sequence comes from Chauna torquata, assembly GCA_013399475.1. NCBI lineage: Eukaryota > Metazoa > Chordata > Aves > Anseriformes > Anhimidae > Chauna > Chauna torquata. The sequence goes on along the minus strand of VXAL01005197.1, from coordinate 52,107 downwards.
CAGATTTCAAATGAATCCTTTGGAAGTACTTCATGCTGTAAACGAGTATAATCGTGCAATTGTATCTGCTTGTCATCATTAAATAAGAAATCATGCACTTTTGATGTGTGGTACTTAAACTACTAACATGTTCTGTATAACTTTGAAAATGTATGTAGATTTGTTTTCTACTTTGCATTTCCAATCTGTTTATAGTACATTGTTTTGTTAGAAATACATGTGTATTGCCTGCCCCCAAAAAGTCATGAACGTCTCTTTCGGTGAGTCAAGTTAGTACTGTTTGGGAGAGGAGTAAGCTGAATTCAGTAAAATGCTACTACTATCTAAGTCATTGAAAGCTAGTCACTAGAAATGATGAGACTTCACACAAGGCTTGACCAGTTCTTGTAGGTGATTTTAGTATGACTTTGCTGATGGTCATGGACTATTATTATCAAGAATTTGTTTTTGTTTTGTCTGATTTTTGAATAATGCTAAAATCAATTTATGTGGTTGTGGTAATTCATTCTAACATTGATTTCTTCTTGGCAATATTTCATTATCACTGAACTACTTTCTAAATATATGGTAATAAGCATTGTCTTGGAACACCACTGAGTTCTGGGCTCAGTCACTGATAGACTTACTGGTTATTACTGTCAATTACCGAGTTGTTTGACCTCAATTATTCCTCTTTCCAGGGGGGATAATCATGGTCCTTTTATTTTATTTTTCTATTTAAAGCATAGGTAGTGTCTGAAAACGGCTCCCTGTTGCAGTGTGTTGGACAGTGCCCGGCACAAAACGACAGCCAGCAAATAGTGAGGTTAATGAGTCTGCTCTCAATATTGTCAAGAGTGTCCTGAAAGCTACAAGATCAGATGAGAAAAGTCAGAATTTTAGTTCTTGTTCCCTGTTTGTTGAGTTGTCAGCCTTCAGAACGTCCACTTGGATTGTATGTCCAGACTTAATTTCATGATAATGCATCCCTGCAGACATTCTCATATAATTATGCCTTCAGCAGCTTATAACAAAACAAACCAAACGCAGCCAAAGCCCTACATTTCACAAGACTGACTGTAAGTCATGGTTTGGCACTCCTGCAGTTTGCTTTTGAGAGGTGGACTCCCTGATTCAGACCTGTCATAAGGGGCCTATCTGCAGATTAGTTGGCGCGGAGGCTGATGAAGCTTCCAGATCACGTAGATTTCCCAGGCCTATTGTAGAGCAAAACCAGAGAGGAAATCATGGTGTTTTTTTGGTGGTTTTTAGGTGCTTTTTTTTTTTTTTGTAACTATGAAAGTGCAGTAGTCCAACAACAAATGTTAAGAGTGGGCCTCATGAGTTTGCAGTGATGGAAACCAATTTTAACTATTTTTTTGAAACTGCCTTCTTTTTCTGTCTCTGCTGCACTGAAACACTGTTTTAAGAACACTTACTACTTTATCCTAACAGCTGAAAACCTTAGAGTCTTTAAAAAATGTCTTCCAATAATATCTGTATGAATGTAATGTTATTCCCTCTTTACTATATGGAAAGAAAGCAACAAAGAAGTTGCAGCCCTGATCTCCAGAAGGACTCAGAGTTTTGGTGCATGCATACTCACCTCTCGTACTTGCCAGAAGTAGTGCTTGTGCATGTGCTGCCTGCTGTCCCTACATCAGCAGAGGAGGAAAAACTTGATATTTACCTCACACTTATGCTTGTACAAATGCTGTTAATTAACTTTTCATCTGTTCTGTGCTATCGTCCTCAGAGCAGAGCCAGTATCTGGCTCTTTTCTGCCTCTGGTAAGCCCCTTGAGCTACAGAATAGCAGTTTTTTAGTCTGATGAGTCTCAGATTCCTCTTTGCAGAGGAGAAACCCTTCAAGAGGAATCTTTCCCCCTAAGTCTTGAGATGGGGGGTAATTTCCTTATAGGCAGGATGTATGGTTTGAATCCTTTCTGCTTTTGTAGGACATGCAACTTGTACATCCCATGTCATCAGTCCGTATTCAAGCCACTTTGGTACTGGATAAAATAGCAATACCCTTTTAAAAGGAAAAGATTATTTCTGCTTCCAGCTCAAAAGAGAATAAATGTATATGCATCAGCCTTGATAATGAATAGTGGGGTCTGACATAAGCAACAGTTTACAGCTCAGAGAGGTCCAGGTCCTGTAAGAGGATAGAATTGAAGTTGTCAATTTAATTTGGCATCCTGTCCTGCAGGAAAATGTGATAGTGATAGACAGTCATGAGAAGTGTACACTGCATTTTTCTCTCCTATTTGAGACCTGTGGGGAGACTTTATGCAACAGGAGATACTCCTGTATTAGCTTTCCTTGTGTTTTGAAAAGACAATGGTATGGTGAGTGTTTCATGATAATTTCTCAAGGACAAGAAGGAGTCAAACTGTTCTTCTTCACACACGTTGAAAGCTCAAGTATTCTATTTATTTATTTTAGGTAGCAATGACAATAATACTAGGTTCTAGAATTTTGTGCATCTTTGAAGGGAATTACATAATTGTCACAAACTTGCCAAAGCTTGAACCTGGATGTGACCTTAACATACGTGTCAAAGGATCTAACTGGTAGAACCAACAAGAATTATCAAGAAGAGTCTTGTTATATGGCAGATTTTTTTTTTCCTCCTAATTTATAGAAAGCTTTCATTGTTAAAAACTTAGGATTTCATGAAGAACCAGATTATTCCATGTTTGGAATGGGCGGAACGTAATTATTGGTCTAAAAATCACCAATTTAGAGCAGTTAGAGATGAGTTGTTCAGGTAAGTTGGTCATGGATTATTGATTTAATTAAGCTATAATATTGTACTTAGATATTACAGTTTTAAACAGCTGTCCATGAGACTTTGAGTTTGTTTCCACAAACTCGGTACTGTTCCTCTTCCACTGCTTGTGTGGAAGTTCTTGATTAGCTTACTACCTATGATTTTAGTATTTAAGGACTGAGAAATAAGATGGGGGAAATCTGCATCTCTGTACTTTGCACCCGACTGGTACTACCTGTTACGCACTCCTTTCGCTATAACCTACCGTGAGGTTTCAGTACAAGACCGGAGTGGTGGATGGAGGAGTTTGGTCAATGTATAGTTCCTGATCGACGTCTCAGTTTCCTTCTGTGAAGGAAAGATTTGCTACATATTCAAGGCTTACAAGACATTTCTGTCTGTGATGTTTGGCTGGACACATAAGCTGGTGAATTCTTCTGGGGAACTTTAAATATTTTGCACATGTTGATGAACAAATGCTAAATAAGTGAGGTATAAAGTATCTAAGGGACTAGAAGTCCTTGTTAATGTTATCTTCCTGTGCAGCTCCATGGCTGGTAATGATGGTGCTCATAGTAATGGTATTTCCTAGCCTTTGAGCTACCAACTCTGAGCAGGGCTGGAATAAACCAGTTAATACACTTGCCACTGGTGTTTCTCATTCCACTGCTTGAACTGTACTTGGGTCAGGGATTGCAGGACATCTTGTAGAAAAAGATACAAGTGTGGACACCTCTGCTGAGCATCATCACTAGAACTAGGAAAAGACCCACACCTCTTGTTACCACTTTTCTGATTCACAAGCGGACTTGCTCATCCTTGAGATGATGTGTCTCTGGTGTTGGGTCAGGATAACTCTGCAGGTACAGTAGGATTAAAGCTGTTGATTCTAGGAAAAGTTGTAGGAGAACAGATGCCAAAATAATTGTGCTGATTTTGTTCGACTCTCTAATATGACTATTTTGGACAACTAAGTTCCCCCTCATTGACTTAGCAAATGGAAAGCTAATGTGATGGATTTCTGTGTGTGCTTTTTGTGCATGTAATGCAGCAACTTTCATTACCTTAAATGTAAAAGAAAGTGGCAGGCAGCAATGGGAAGAACTTACTGGTTTTGCTGGCCACTGGAATGGTGCCAGTGATGGGAGCAGTGTGACGTGAGAAGCAACACACTGTCAATACTGATTCCCTTCGGTTGACAATACTGGGTGGTAAAATACATCAAGAGATTCAAGCTTTGTGTGTCCTAGCCTGTTTTGAAAGGATGTAGAATAAATTAATGGCGGAACAGGAATGGTAGAGATTTGCTTGGAGATGGATCTGTGCAGGATTTGTGGAAGTGAGGCAAGCAATCCACTCTGCAGTTCCCTGCTTATTCTGCCCGATTCAGGTTAGATTATTTCATACTGCCTCGTAAGGACTGTAGGAGGCTTCATTTTTGTCTAAACTACGTTTCCAGGACAGTTCCCTCTTCCAATACCACCAAATGGATACGGCCAAGATGACTGAGTCAAGTATACTTGTGGACTTGCATTCACGGCTATACTGGCTAGGGTCCTTAGCTGGCAAATTCAAATGGCCACTATCGAAGGGTTGGTGTTGCTCTTGTGAAGTTGGTAAAAAGAAGGATAAAATGAAATTTAGGTTTAGAACTAGCACCCTGTCAAATTACTAGAGTTTTGAGAATGGAGACTGTGTTCTTGTTCCTCCCATTGGTAATTTGCTCATTTCACATAAGAAATGAAGTGCATGGTTGTTTAGCCATAAGTGCACTCATTTTCAAGTCTTTCAAGCCTCTGTTCAGGGAAAAATTGAAGTTCTTGATTCTCAAAATTCTTCAAGCTGATGTCTTCACTAAAAAGGACTAGTGGTTTCTGTAAGCTGTCCATGTAGACTTTTTTTTTGCATGTTACCCTGTTTGTCTGTCTCTGGGTTCTTCTTTCAGAATCTTTCTACTGGTTGTCCACTTCACGATGCTGTACTGCCACCTATTGCCGTAATACCAGCGTGCCGCCAGTGATACAAACTGATAATGAAAGCACGTTTTTTCATGAAATTTCTAAATTTGCTAGTCTTTGAGCAGGAGTAAAATTCTGATTGGGATTTTTTATTTCTTTAAATCAAAAAAGAAATTTGGTGAGTTTTGCTCATCTTGCAGGGATTTGTTTGGAAGAGGACTAACAAGTACCATTTCAGTGGCAGAGAGGGAAAATTTGTAGTGTTCCTATGTCCATGAGAAGTTGATTCCTCTTGCCGGAGAATAGTTGGTCTTCAGCTCTCAGACGACTTGTTGGGCTCATAATGACTGACCAGTCCCAGAGCAACGCCGGGCAGCAATGGTTATGGACAGGACTTTCGCTGCGCTAACTTGTCCGTACCTTTGCCACATATGGATGGGGCTTGTTCTCACAGGTCACCTTGAGAAACCAGTAAGTTCAGGAACTTTCAAGGGGAGACCATTTTTTGTTGCCCGCTACTGCGGTGAAGACTAGGGTTTGTCTGGCTGAGATCAACAGCTCAGAAAAGTGAGACTGCTTGCTTCTGCCGTAGTACCTGACAGACTGGGGGCTGCATTTGGCTGGGCTTGTGGGCCCGGTGGCTGAGAGCACTGCTGGGGTGTCTGCACTGACTGTACAGATCAGAGGGCTCTAGAGTAAAGAAACTTCCACCAGAAGCATGCTGGGCAGCAGTTCTGTTATATTGCCCTAGGAAAGTGTTTCTTGGTTTTTGTCTTCTATTGCCCCCCTTTCTGAGACCTGTGTAAACTGGCTGCATTCTAGGTTTTCTCATTTGTTCTCTCATCTTGAAGACCATGTAGTGGGATGGGGACATATCTCAGGCTGTTTGGACTTCTAATGTACACAGTGTGCTGTGAGGATTAACTGCAGTGTGGTAAGACTGCAACTAGCATTGAAATATGTTTCAGTAATGCAGAGCAGACACCCTGCAAAGGGGGATGACGAATGGTGTTGGTGTCACTCGTGGACCACTTGCGTTCGGAACAAATAGAGGCTTTAGTTCTTTCAGTCTGAAGTCAAAGGGGTGGAGCAAAATTTACAGATTGCCTTCCATTTAACTTAAAAATTCAATAGTAATTTATAGTAATTTTTAAAAATTCAGGTGATTTCTTCCTGCTATCACTCCCCTTCACCATGAACAGGAAACAACAAAAATCTCTAGTATAGTCTTGGCTGCTGTTCAAAAATGAATGAACAGTTGATGAAAAGAGAGTATTTGAGCATGGTAACTGTGAAAAAATTAGCTATTATGTTTAGGAGAATATGGAGTTACTGCTTTTACTTCTGTGTCCATCACTAGTGTGAAAAAAGGATACATGTGGACAGTGACTTTTAAATAGGTGACAGCTGCTGAATGGCAAATCAAAGATACCTTTTTTTCTTTTTTTCTTTTTTTCTTCCCCCCTCTTTTAAAGGCTTGGGATGACATATGGCTCCTTTTCAAAGCCAGTAAATTTTTAATAGCTTCCTTTTTATCAAAGAGTATTCTTGAGATCAGATTTGTGGTGAATATAGGAAGAGAGCAATATTGCTCTGTAAAGCATATTTATCTCTTGCCGTTAGAGGTATTCAGCCCGGAGGGACTAGTTATTAGTTCAGCAAGGCAACTAGACCTTTGGCAGAAGGAAGGGGGAGTATTGCCTCTGGGCTCTGGCTGGGAGAGGTCGCTGGAGGTGGCTGCGGCTGGCTGCAGTTGAGTGCTAGTGGTGGGAGGGGATCTTGGAAGTGAAGAGGAGGATCCTCAAAGAGCACTTGTAGGCAGCGTGTGTGGTGAGCTTAGGCTGAAAAGGAGGTAAAATCGGTGGGTGAAATGTAATGGGCGATAGCACCTTCTGCTGGTCCTGGGAGAAGGGAAAAGAAGATTGGGAATGGTGAGAGGGATCGGGACATGGGCTCTGTCAGTCTTAACATGGATTTTTCTACAGTTCACTTTACTTACAAATCTACATATCATTATAACTGCAGTTAAATGGGTGAGCAGATGAGTTGTGCTTTTACTGGTTGTGCCATGGGTGTAGCTGAATGCTCCTATCCTGTTAGGCTTAGATGAAATTGTATCTTATTGTCATGGTTTGTATTTTCTGTTCTTTTCATATTCTCCACATCTGAGAGTCTTCGTGTAATCCTGAGATTGAGTCTGTTCACAATTTTCATGTTAGCTGTGTAGATAAAACTGTGTGAATTTCTTCTTTAAAAAAAAAAATTTCTTTCAGATATTTAGGGAAAAAAGACCCACCACTAGATAAAAATTGTAATGTGAAAGAGATGTCATCAGTGCCAATGTATACTTTGCAGACTGAATATGCATCTTACTTTTTGTGCAGTTTTTACTAACCACATCCCAAATAATTCCAAAACCAGGAAGCTTTCCCAGGCCTTGTAAATCAGTGCCTTAACTGGGGTTTGGAGAAGGAGGCTCTTCGTTACTTGCTCGTTTGTCTTCGCAAGTCTATGTTGTACAGTAAGAAATTTCAGTGGAAAGGTTGAGGATGCTCTGATAAATTTGAACTCTAATCTAGTGGTTAAACCCACAGCTTCCAAAGAGGTGCTCTGGTTAGTTACCTCCTGGTCTCCTCTAACCACTCTGTGATGATATCAGAGGCAGGTGTTCTTAGAGAGAAAGCAGTGCTCTTTGGAACAGATACCACATTTTTAAGTGAAAAGTGAACCCCTGCTGCCTTCTCAGTGTCCTGAAGGACCGAGCAGAGGCAGGGCTTCAGGCTCACCCCTTTTCCTGAGGATTTCCTGGGTTTTGTTTGTCTCCAGGCTCTCCCTGCCCTTGAAACTGATTTTCATCTCCCTGCCTTGACACCTGTGTAAAGCAGATATAAAATTAAATTTTTATGGTACCTAATTTGTAAAGACATGGATCCTTTTTGGGATACAATCCTAAATTAACCAGCAGTCTAGATAATGTGTTTAACGCAAATGCATTCTAGCATAGGGAATAAACACTTGTATCTGGAATACCTGTGAGGTTTGGCACAAACATCTTGTATAAAGAGTGAAGCAGGGAGTCTTGCACTAAAGAATACTGCAGATACACGATTAAGGGCTAGATTGAGTGAATCTTTAAAGAAAGAGAGGCATGTCTGCACTAGCTCCGGCAAAAATTTGTATCCCTGCCTTCAAAATAGGTATAATCATTTAAAAAGAAAAAGAGTGCACCAAAGGTTCAGGGATGGGGAAGATGATGTTTTGTTTCTACTGGCGTCACTCTTAGAAAAGCTGGAATTGTTTTTGGATGATATCTTCTAAACCAGGCACTTTGCATAGATTAACTTTGTTGTTGATCAGACAGAATAGTTTAGCAAAGTGAAAATGGTCTGAAAAGCAAGTGTAATAAGCAGCATCAATCAAGTGCAATGATATGAGTGGTAGTATTTGCATGTAATAATAATCACATAGTAATAACGGACTACAGTATCATAACGTTGCAGTAATAGTCTTCCTCTGCATTTTCCTGAGTGGTTCCAAGCCTCAGCTTGGACCTTGCAGCAATAAGTCCCGTTCAAGTTGCACCCTTGGTAAAGTCTGTGTGGAACAGGTATTGTGCCTTTGTTTTTTGTGTGTTGTCAGGTGAACTGCTAAGCAATTCTCTGTGGAAGAAAAATTGAATTTGGGGAGTCGGTGAAGCAGAGGGGTTGTGTGAGTGGCTGCGGTCCCTGTTGCTATGGAGAGCTTTCTCATATGCTTCAGCAGAGATGCTGCCTCTGGCTTCGGCTGAGGAACTACTCGGGTAGCTTTGCCACGCTTTAAAGAAGAGGCATTGGGGGAAAAAAACTACTTGCACCGTCTGGAAATCTGTGAGATGCAGTGATTTATAACTGGAATCAAGTGCCTGATACTCTGGTGATGCTATATGCTAGAGTGTTCCTCAAACGTGCTGGGGGGTTAGGCTATGTCTTTAGGCATCGCCTGTTTGCAGGATGTTTACCTGACCCCTATTCAGGGTGAAAATGACCGATATCAATCATTTTACTGTCTGTATTCCCCATGTGAACACTTGAATGACAGCTGTGAACCAGAACCGTTGCACTAAGCAACGGGATGTCATGTTTTGCTTTTCACTGTGAATTACATTTGCTCAAATATCACTGCCATGTCACCTGACTATTTTGAACTTCACTGGAAGTTTAGGTAAACCAAGATTTTGTATTGGATATTATGGGCAGTAAGTTAGTACTACAGTCATTAACCTGTGTGCAACTTCTTCACTTTTGGAAGACATTAAAAAACACAAATAAAACATTTTAGTTTGTTCTGTCCTCACTGGACTGGCAGGTAGAAAAAGACTGCTTTCCAATAAACAGTATAGTGAGCTTTCAGAAATTCTGTTCTAGATTTTTTCTCCCAAGATTGTAAAGGTAGCCCTTGCTGTCTATTGTAATGCTATATATATTACATTCTGGAGTCAAATGAAAGTATCAGGATTGTTACAATTTTGCATTGCTAGAATTGGTTGATTTTTTTTCAAGACAGAGAGGTGGTATTTTCCCCGTTTCCCCATCCCCAGGTAGTAAGTGGATTTAGATCCTTTCAAAGCAGGTCAGTTACTCTGTTATGAAATCTGTTTGGATCAATGAGTGGATCCAGGCAGCTAGCCTGAAAGCCACCAGTAGTCATCTGTATCACCTGTTTGGCAAGGGAAAGGACATACACGTTTTCTGGTATTGTGCTGGTCTTTAAGCTGGATGTATGTGACCAACTGGTGCTTAGGAAGAATATTTAGATGGCGTTAGTTCTGTTACTGATCTCATTTATTGGCTTGGTGTCAAGCAGGCACCATGAGCATTTGAATGAGGATTTAATTCTCTTCTGTTCAGGGTTCTTTTGTCATTAGTTTTTTTTTGTGTTTGTGTGTGTGATGTTGGAAAAAATAAGTTTGCTTCTTTCTGGCAACGTTCTTCAGGGCCTAGGAAATTGTATAGTTTTCTCCCACTCAGGAAAAATTGCTATTAAAGTGTTCAGGTGCTGCTGAATCCCATAGGCTGATGGAGGTGAGCCTGCTGCAGCTCCATGTCCTCACATCCATTGCAAGGCTGAGTACATATTCCCAACAGACGCTCATGCACGCAGATGTATATAGATAAGCACACAGACTGACACAGAAAATGCAGCCCTCATGCAAACACAGAGCACCAACAGCTTCGTCCTCTTCCCCTCTCTGGCTTATCAGGACAAAAGCTTGTTCGTGGAAATACATACGTACAATATTGATCCCTCTAGCGGCTGGTCTTAGACAACCAGCCTACCCAGTAGCTGGCCCAGGATCTCCTGGTATCCCAGTTGTCTCAACACAGACACATATGTACATGCAGGTTGGTCTGTCCAGCAGCTGGCCCAGAACTATGACCTTTCTAGTAGATGACCTCCAAATCCTAAGGTCTCCAGTAGCTGGGTTGGACCTCCTGGTCCAACAGTAGCCAACTGACAGACACCTCAAGACACAATCTCAGATATCTGACCCAGACTTCCTGCCACACCAGTACTTACCTTCCAAGCATCTTAACCTGCTCTTTGGCTAGTCTGGCTTGATTTTTTTTCTCATGATTACAGACCTACAGAGTAGAGAGCCGCTCATCCATAAGAAGAGTTAGAAACAAAGTTTAGTGAGGTGGTGGGACGGACTACTCTGATCAGGTGCAGGGCATGGCCGGACAAGCGTACTGACCAGATGCCAGTTTTTACATGGCTTTTATCGCCTTTCCCACTAGTCTCCCACACCTGTTCCTCCTTGAGCTCTCCCTCTCCCCACCTTTGGTGCTTGTCCTAAACATCCCATAATAAATTTCACACTCCCCAGATGCTCACCCCCTGCATCCCAGGGTGACTCCCACACCCCAAGACTGATGCCCTCAGTCTGAAAGGAGACCCGGAGAGCCTCTCCCACAGACCCAGGCCATGGGGGTCACCCCTGACCCGTGGGGCTGAGGCTCCCTGTGACAGCCCAGGAGGGGTCGGGCAGGGGCTCCTTTCTCTGAGCAGGTTGTTGGGGTCCTTCTGATTATTTGGGTGTGATGAGGTTCTGACATTACAGAGTAGATTGTATGTGTACTAGTGGGAATATCAATATGAAGTGTTTTGTAGGTAAAGACAAAAGTGGATTTTATATGCATCCTTTATATATTTAAAGAAGAATTCTCAAATGATCAGAATAATATTTTGTTTTCCTGCTGTACTTTTTCTGTTTGTTGTTGTTGTTGTTTGTTTTTGTTTTTTCCTGCCCCCCCTCACAGAACTTGTAAATGACTGCATTTTGGGGTATACAGTGTAGATTGTGACTGAGTTTACAGCTGAACTGGACATCCAGAGACTTTGGGACTTCTCTGTGTTAGGTTTTCTGTACATGCTGTCTCAATATCTGACAAGGAAGGTCAGATAGGAAGTTCTCAGAAAGTTCTGAGAGCGGGCTAGATACTGCTAGGAAGTCTGCAAATGACATAAATACCAGTGAAACAATTATTGTGTTGTACCTCTTTCCATCTCACTGCTGATTAAATACTATTGCTGTAGCAAGTACAGCTTCTTGCTTTCCTAACTGTGCTGTTACATTTTTAGCATCTTTAAATTAGATTTAGTAGCCGAAAGCAGGGACAAGAAGTGGTGCCCTGTAGCCAGCCAGCTTCCATAGAAACACTGCAATAAGGAGAATATTCTGTTTTGGAAGATTGGCTGGAGAAGAAATCATGAAACTTCTCATGGCAAGGCATTAGATCAGCCAGACAATGTAAATGGGAATTATGGTAGTAACGGAAGCAGAAGTGACACTGAGATGGTGGTGGCAGGGAATGCTTTAATTGTCCTATTCTCTGCTCACAGTACTTTACTCTCATCGGGGATTGCTGGGAGATTGCTGTGGAATGCTGCTGTTTTAAGTGCTTTATTACTTGTAGTATTCATCACTGCCATTCACATTCTCCATCATGAATAGACAGGGGTACTTCCTGGCAAGTGCAGTCCTTCTGTTCCCCCAGTTTTCTTGTGGGGGGGGTGGAAATGTAATTTTTTGGGGGACAGAAGCTCTGGATTTAGTCTGCTTTTTTGTACCACCTTTGACTTACTCTCATGTCTGTCAAAACCATTCCACGCAAGCACTCAACAATTTCTTCCAGAAGACTGATAAAATACGAAGCAGTCTTGCTTCTCCTGTCACCTCTTGTATCCGTCTCTGTGCATCTTTCGTCACTTGGCTCATGTTCGGACTCCAGCAGGCTTTATTTTTGTTGTGTATTTGTATTGCTTATGGCATAACTGGATCATTTCTGTGATACCATAGAACAAACACCAAAGTCAGTCCTACAAGGGTCTAAAATTTTCTACTGCAATTGCCTGAATTAATTGGAAAAAGTAGAAAATATTAAGATAGTGTTTTTGTGTTGTTTGAGTTTAATATCTGGATTTTTAAGAAGTATCTAGAACAAGAGGGGGTGGTTGGGTTTGCCTTTTCTGTTTCTTGTGTGGGGTATTTGTTTCCCTTAACCTTTTCAGAGGAACATCAGCTACAGCCGCTTTGAGACTGTATCAGTCTGAATCAGGTGTTTCTTTGTACCTCTTGGCTTTTCCTGGCTTTTAATTTAAATACTGTCCTGCAATTTTCCACCTGAGTCTGGTTTGGTTACGGTGCAGCCTGTTGCCTTTTACAGGTTTGTCTTGTCCCCATTTCTTAATGTATCTAAAATCCCCTTCTCGACATCACCATCCCATTCATGAATGGAGACTCCAGATCGCCGCCTGCCTCTCAGGCTTAGCATGTAGAGCTGGCCGTCTCTTCAGGAAGGTGGTGATGAAAGTCCTGAGCTTCAGGATCCTGCTTGGTCACCTGAATTTAGCCTACAGAGTGTCCCTCCAGCACTTCCCTCTGTGTCTGGTACGGGATTGCAACCACTGACCCATCCGCTGTTCTTTCTCGGGAGCTCTCGGGATGTCCCAGGAGGTCCTTGCCCTCTGCCCCTGACAGGCAAGACGTTTTTGTCTCTTAGCTGTTCCAGTTTAGCCATTCCTACCTGAAGAGAGCAAGGATCTCCTTGTACTGTGCGCACTCACGCAAAACCTGCCCTTCAGCAGGCAACCGCATGTGCTGCCAGCCCCAGCTCACCGGTCTCGCTCACTTCCCACTGTTCTCCCTCCTGCCTTCCCTGGGCAAAGCCGCGGTGCAGCCTGCCCTTGCTGATTGCCCTTTGTTTACCTCGCATGCTCCCGCCACGAAGAGATGAGCATTTACCCTGTTTTGTTTGCAGTGCACAAGTACCCTCTGGTTGCTGCTTGTAGCGTCCATCTTGTGTTTTGCAGGTACATCCTGTCTCTGTCTTTGTAGGTTACGTCTGGGACACTGCATGTGTATGTACAGTAACACTGTGTGACTGCTAATTATCAGGAAATTACACTGGGATGCTGCCACTTAAACTTCTTTTACATGTCCATATTCTTTTTGGAGCACATATTTTAAAAGATCCAGTCCTTATTGTGCCCACTTCACCTAAACACTGGTGTGTTAATAGCAAAAGGGAACATTGCAAGGAACATCATGTACAGGTCAGCAGAATTACTATAATACTTCCAGAAAAAGCTGCAGAACTCAACAGCATATTACAGAATGTTCCTTTATTTCCCTTATAAAAATCTGTATCTATTATTCTTATTTTCATCCAGTACAGTTCTCCAGTGTTCATGCTAGGTTTGGCTAAGTTCAGTATTCTATATATGCAATTTAATTTGAAAAAAAAAAATTGCTACCACACTAAAAAGAAATTTTGACTGTAACAGACCTTTGTAAAAGGACAGCAAAGGCATCCTTTTTTTTTTTCTTTCCAATTTTCACAATATGGTCAGTAAAAGAAAGGAGTCTGGTTAAAGGAAATACTGAAGCACCTATGCAATTTGCAAAGACTGATACTGTGTGTGGAACCAGACTCTGGAGACTTATTTTGGTTATTTTAAGCATTTATGAAAGTTAAATTGCACTTCAGGTTCTAAAGGAGCTGAAAAACACTGAGCTACTGTTTGGATTCTGTTTCTCCAGTGATTTGTTAGAGCATAACATGGACAGATCTAATTAAGTATCAATCTGACTGCTTTATATTTATTGGCCCTAATCCAGCTGCTATGAGCTGGTTGCTTTGCAACTAAAAATGCAGTTCACAAGGTCAAATACATTTCTATGTGGTAGTGCCTAAAATGAAGAAATTACACGTGGAAATGTATAGGAAGGACAAATAGAGCCTTAAAGCCTCTAGTATTTGTATCCATTGCTAGTAAGTGGTCTTGTCTTCATGCAACACCATGTAGAGAACTACCAAAAATGATTGCTATTTGCATAGCAGACCATTAATATTAGTGCAATTATACGTATCTTAGCATCACTGATGAAGTGGTATAACAGTCTCTGCCCATACGTTCTACTGTTTTCAGAGGGCAGATAACTTTGAAGTCCTGAGAATCTTATATCTGGATGGGAATTTCCTTGCTCTTTGGGGGTGGAGGGAGAGCTGCGGAACGAGGGGAGGAGAGCTGCTTGCTGTCCGTGAGCCTTCCCTGTGGATTGAGAGGCAGGCAGGCTTTGGCTCTGCTTCAGTCTTCTCTCAAGGCCATCCTTGTATATTGCATAGTCATATCTATCCAGTAATACCAGTCTGGAAGCATGAGACCACTCCTTTTGTGTATGGTTTCCGTCCTGTATGTCCGGCTCCAGTGAGAAGGAGGTCATCTCTGAGACTGCTGCACCAGCTTGGGGCGAAATGGCTGCCATGTTGCTGCAGGGCAGAAAGAACGTATAAATGTGAGCAACAAAAATAGCCTGAGGCTATGTGAAGTGATTCTGCACCTATCATACAGCCAGTACATAGCTCTGTGTTGGAGCCCCGGGTGGCCAAAACACCATGGCATTTCCATATATTCTCACTTGCTAGCATAAAGTATGTCATGATCAATATCAAGATAGCAGCAGCTCTTTAAAATATGTTTTGTCTGATTGCTTGCTTTTTAAAGAATAGAATTTCTAAAATGTTTTATTTTAGCTGTGGGCTTGGTGTGTTTGGCTTTAGCACTGACTTACCTGAGCTCCCTAAAGAAAAACCTGCTTTTGCAGTGCAACAAATTAAATCAGTTCTGCAACACTATCGTCATCTTTTAAAGACAGTTTTTCTGGGAGGAATAGCAAATTATCCCAAAAGGCTGTTTTTTTTTCCTAAAAAAAAAAAAGCAGCATCCATCTTTGTGCACATTTTTGCTTTGCTAAGTAATAGTTGAGATCATTTATCTAATGCATATCTCAGATCTAAGAGCAAGCTCTTATCTGGTGTCTCTTCTTATTCAGGCAATACACAAGCTAACTTATACATTGTCATCTGTAAGCAGTATTTACACACAAACTTGCGTTCGTTTACATAAATCTGCTTTAAATGATCACTCTTACTTATTCAGTGTCAGCACCTCTGTTCAGAATAAAATGAAATTAATGTTCAAGTGGTCTTGCACCTGGAGTACCGGCTATTTTGTGTCAGGGTGACACATGAACTCAGCTAGCACACCTGGGGACAAGCATATTGACAGAGTGTGCTAAGGTTTTTTGGTGCCCAGCTTTATTAAGTGAAAGGTGCTTTAGCTACTTATTTCAATCTGGTAGCACAATCACTTCTCCTGGGCTTTGATACTTTTATCATGAAGCTGCTTTAATATGTCTTGTTTCTCACGCACACTCACACGAAATTGCAGTGTTGCTTGTAACTTCTTTATTTTGCACATGTTGCCCAGTACCTTAAGTGTTTTAACCTTTGCAGTGCTAGGGGCCTTCTCCTTGCAATTTTATCTTGTGCCTTTCACTTGGCCAGCTCTGTACCTTTTACCCAAGCTGCCCTGACAGTGCTTTCCTCTTGTTCTCATGCAGTTTGTTTCTGTGCTGTTATTCTCGTGGCCTCCCCCTTGCAAACCCCAAGGCTCTTGCCACGGGTTCTCACCTGAAGTGGTTGCCATCGGTGGGAATATTGACCCTTCCTTCCCCAACCTGCTCCTAGCTCTTGTTTCGTAAACTTTGGTTTAACCCTTGGGGAAAAACAACACTTAGTGAATACTTAGTGAAGTGGTTGCCCTGTATTAGTGAGGATTTAAATCCATCCCCTCCAATGCAAAGCCTGGCAGATCAGGAGCGAGACTGGAGAATGATCACCTCTGTGTGTGTTCTTCAGCCACTGCCGAGGTCCTGCAGCTGGAAGCACTCTGGACTGGGAGGGAGAGGGCCAGAGCCGCCTGACAGATGCAGAGTAGAGGTTGCTCTTTGGCAGATTAAGTCTGATGATGTTTGCACTAGCCTCCAGAAAAAAGGCTAACGGAAACTGGGCAGTTTTTAATCAAAGAGGTCGAAGCATATGGAAATGTTAGGGACTGCTCTGCTGAGCTTTGACTAATGAGTTCAGACTTTCTTGTATTTTAATATTACTTATTCTTCCTCAAGTATGGGGGGTGGGGGTGGGTGGGTCATATCTGCCTGCCACTAGTCTGAAGGTGGCAGTCGAAACGTCTAAAAAGGCTATGTCACTTTGACTTTTGCCATATCAATTTACTTCATGTCTATAATGCTTCTAATTTCTACAGTGGTTTCATTAGCTATGTCTTGAACTAATTTACTGTTCTTTTCATCTTCCTTGAATTAATAATTTTTGTGAAGTTTTAAACTGGAGATGAGCTTGTACTATACAATCTAGATGAATATTCAGAATTGTCCTTCCCAAGCATTTGCATGTGTTCAGCATGTCTATATAAGTCACTCTTCATTTTGACTGAAATTGTCTGAAAAGCTTATAATTTAGATTTCAAAAGTCCAAAGAACAAAATAAACAGAAAAGGAGCTGAAGTGTGTGAAAGTAATAGCAGAAGCAATGGTTGTGATGTGCATATATGTCCATACAGCTGAAATTGTCTGAAATCATGAGTCATTTTTGGCAGTTTGTACTGAGAAGCCATACACACGGATGTTCCCTATCTCCTGAATATCAGGCTTAGCGGGTCACCTAGGAGAATCACTATCTGCTCTTGCAAAATTGGACCATAAGTGGCTTTCCAAAGTAACATGGCTACCTAGGGAACCCTGTGATCTTGTCTCAGTACTCCTGTTTCTGGTCTCTCATTCTAGGCAGTGGCCAGGCTGTGCCTTCGGAAGCTCTAGGAATCAAATTTTCATATACTTATTTAAAAAACAAACAAACAAACAAAACTTACGTTTGTGCTTCAGCTAAGCTGTTTTTAAAATAAATTTTGATTTTCAGAACGATTCACTACATTGGAAGTCTTAATTACAAAATCCCTGCTGGCTGTTGAGTGCTTTGAGTTATTCTGATTAATCAGATACTACCACTGCGTGGAATAATTCTGCCACGACCTGGGGAGTCTTTTGAACAATTTGCTGCTGCTCTGGGGTTCCCAAAAGATTGATTGCAAACTGAGACCATCTCAGGAGCATGCAACAAAAAAAATCATTCTTTGCTTTTTTATGTCTGACATTTACAAAGTCTGTAAAGAACTGGGGTAAAGACTGAAACCTGGCTGTAGATATGGAAGTGATTTACAGAAAGTGCCTTTGGTCTACGAAGAAGACAGTGGTCAGACTGAAGAGTTTCCCCTCATCTCCTTTTTCCTTTAACCTTTTGACTCTTTGATTGCTGAACCTCTCGGGTGCAGTCAGAGAGAGATTTTTTGAGAATTGGCTTTTTGGCATGGTAACTACGGCTGGAGCAGCATGTAATAGCAGTCACAGATGCTAGTAGTGTGTTAGTAGTCAACAAGGAGTATTAAATTAGAGACCTGCGCTGCAGCAATACTCACCCAGGAAATACACACTAGATAGTGCCCTGCATTTCAGTGAGGCAGTGGGGAACCTTGGTTTGATCTGAAGTCTAAAGGTGAGCTTTTGCTTTGTTATGCTTAACTTCCTTTTGTATTGGGAAACCAGCAGTAGAGATAGCCACCCCAGCTGGCATAGAGAGGGAGCTTCACTGCCCAAAATAAACAAACAAAAAAGTGCAGGTTAAGAGTAGATCCTATGAGATGTTGGCCTGCTTTGTAACCTTTTTTTTTTTTTTAAGGAGGGGAGTAGCAGCAGGCAGCCTTTAGTCTCTTAACAAGAAAATCAAGTGTGGTAGATCTGAGGCCTGCCCATGGGACAGAGCTGGAGCCGGGACACGGGCACACCGGCCGCGCTGACGTGCGGGCTGGGTGCTTGGACTCCCCGGTGAGGCTGGCCGGGGCCATCAAGGCTCTCATGGCCAGCTTGTGCAAGACTTGCTCTGCACGCAGTTCCGAACAGCAAGCGTGCAGGATCAGCGTTCTGCACGGCGCTATGCCTGTGCCGAGGTGCCTGTAACCCTGCTGTGAGTGCTGGTGGCAGTGCCTGGTGTTTCTCTGGACACCCTTCTGGCCTGCTTTGCCAGACGCCTGTCTACATCCCTGCTTAAAAAGCTGAGAAAAGCGGTAGGTGTGGTGGCTTGCCCAAAACCCAGCAGGCTGTGTGACCTGATCTGTAATATGCTTCCCTCTCCCTTTTTCACAATAAAAGAAATTTTATTCTTTAGAAAGCATTCTTATAGCTGTAAATTTGTGAATTGTCTGGCAACTTCTCCAGGGTTAAAAAAGAGGTTGCCTTTAATTGAGTTAGTTTGATTTTGATGTCTTACCCTTCATACAGGTTTTCCTAATACGTGTTAGTGTCATATGCTCCCCCATGCATGTTTCATGTATTTTTTGCGAAAGATCACAAAAGGGTAAATCAATTTTGTCCACAAAAAGCAAAATAAAGGACTCCAGATGATCCTGCTACTGGTACCAAACAAACTGCAATTATCCTGGAGCTTTACCTCCACCTGTGTGATACTGTGTAGAGGTAAGTAGAGAAAATTAAGTTTAAAGGTACATGAGTAGAGGCTTTTAGGTAAATGTACTGGGAAGAGCTTGTGAAAATAGCCAAGTACCATTATTCCATCGAAATGAAGAGGTGAGCTATGTACACACTGCAGTGTTAATGGAGCATCTGTCTCAACAACAGAATCATCGGAGTCGCAAACTTTGCTTTGAAGATTACTTAATTTTCACATTTGCCATAAACTCCACTGTATTTTTCATTTTGTTTACTTGCATTTCAATAAATGTAAGAAATCCTATTGGGGTTGTACTAAACCTGATTCAAAAAAAAAAAAAAAAGAGGGCTTGTAAATAATAGTAGATCAAAGTCATCACCAGGAGAGGTCTGGCTTTTGCCTGGAAGTTTCTCTTTCTCTTCCCTCCCAACTTTGCAGTTGGTTTAATGGAAGCTACTGCCTCCTGTGCTACCTTTGCCTCTTGTACTTTGTGTAGCTGCATTTCTGTGTTATTCTGAAACGGTAACTTGCGATTTCATTTTTTTCTGCTTCATCCTCTGAAAAGTTGCGAAGCCCTTACCTATAGAGCAATTCCATGAAATGTACAGGACTACTCCAATATAGCTTTAGTAATGGATATTGAAAATGTGTAAAAAAAATTAAATAAAATTGATGAACATTTCAGATAAGGTAAAAATGCAAAATTAGTAAATTAAATTAATAATGTTTGCAAACATACCACTTGGCAGAAAGAGGTTACGTTCAGAGAAAAAAAACTACCCACTAATATCTACTATAGCCAACATAGCATGAGAACAGTCTTTGTAAAATCTTGTTTTTAAATGTGACAAGGAATTCTTGCAAACAAAAAATAACCCTAAGAAGAATTATGTGAGTAAAGAGGAGGATGCTTATATTTCTTTTTCAACATTTGTTCCGTTTCCCAGCAATGTGAAATGGATAAAAGTTATCTTTATACCATTAGTTAACAAAACAAATGTTACAGTAGAGGAAAGGGAATAATTTCAGTGCCAGTTGCATCGAATTACAGTTTTAATGTATTTTCAAAGCAGTGTGAGTCCGGTAATTGTATTATCAGTGTTCACTGAAGTGGGATGTTTGAAGGAAATAGCAGCTGAAGCAGGTGATGCCTTCTGGCGTCTCTGGTAGGCTGCAGAGAGGAGCACTGAGGTGTGTTAGTGCTGGTCGCACCGAGGCAACGCTGGGTGATGTGAGGAGTGAACTGGCAGCACAAGAGGAGTCTTCTGGCAGCTTAGTTGAGGCCCTTCATCGCAGAGAGAGTTAACTAAAAGATTAAAAGTGATAAAACCCCACACAGGTCAATCAAATGCTCTGAGGTGGTGCTTCTGGGGTGCTGAAGCTATACTTTCATACTCCCAGCAGAATTTGAACTTGGCATGTGATATGCATGTTAGGTGTAGACTCTTCCTTTCTTTTTTTCTTTGTATTTGAGAGAAAAAAAACTGTCTCCCTGTTTTGTGGGTGGAATTACTCTTATTTATTAACCTGACAAAGGAGTTGGAAGAGTAGAGGAAACTGTCCATCTGCTCCCGCTCTTCATTCAGTTGTTCATAGCAGGAGAATGCAAGATGACGTAAGTCCTGCTTTCCCCATCTCCGTTGTCACATCTTGGCGGGGTGGAGAAGGCACTAAGGCAGCTTTAGGCTCACACTCATCCAAGTCAGTGCTGGGGCAGCCAGATTCATTGATGGGGGCCTGCTTGAAGGGTGGAAAGTGATGTCAGGTCTCAGTTCTGCATTTTGTTTTGGTTTTAGCTTTTTTAAGTAGGTTTGTTTATCATGCAAGTTTCCTTGCATGTCTTACGGAGGTTCCATCATCCCAGCAAAGGAAAGCTAGTTATGAAATATTTTACAGCTAATACATAAATCAAGCAGCCTGGGATCCATAGAATGACATAAAAATGCTTCCCAGTTAAGCCTGCTCATTTCCAAGGAATGGAAATAGTCCTTTGGGTCATTCCACAATTCTCTTAGTGTGTGGCATTATAAAATTTGTTTTTTAATTTTCTTTGCAGACTATCAAGTAACATTAAAAACATAGAGCCTTGAGAGAGTAATGCGTTCCACTGACATTTGCAAGGGAGCTGTCAGTAAAACATCAGGGACATACGTGGTATATGCTTTCAGAGCATTGCAGAAGCTGCAGCTACCTGGCTGCCATTAATGTTTTAATGAGATGTGGCAGAAATCATTGGCCAAGTATTTGGCCTGGGACATTTTTTTTTTTTAAACCAAACCGGACACTTTGCAAATTAGATACATAATAAGTGATGCATTCTTTAGTTTAAGCATTTAAACTCAGAAAAGGCTATTGACATAGAGGTGGTATTTACTGCTCTGTGCTGCCAGGTTAAGACTTCTAAGTAGGCTATTAAACAGCAATTAAAAGTAAATATTAATGTACATACAACTCAAAGATTAATATTGCGTTAGTGTTTTTGCATTTGCTTATACCCTAGATTCTTTATGAAGTATCTATCTAACCATTGTAATTGTCAGTTATGTCTCTCCATTAGCATATTTTACCAGTAAGGCTTGAAATGGTAAGTTAACTTTTCCATCCTTGAAATTCCAGGAGTTTTTGATTTGTTTGTTGTTGGGACACTTTGAGGCATGAACCTCAAAATGAATAATCTTCACTAAAAATAATTTTATAGGAGTCAGGGAAGGGCTATGTCATGTACATTCTGCTTTATTTAGGATACGGATGGGACACCCTTGCTCTCCTCAGTGCAGACTGTGCTGAGGTTGAGCTACTATTGAGCTACTTCATCAAGCAGGGCTAAAACGAGTCAGGCTTTAACAACATGTTCTTGAGTTCTTATGTAATGATTTTTTTTTTCATTATTATAGTGTAGTTTTTTGAAGTTGCATTGAGTAGGCTCCAGGGGCAAATGAAACTCAGGAAAATGCTGTAGGATTTTTTTTTTCTTTCTTTCAATCTAGAACATCTACTGTTTTATTTCAAGTTTCTTACTTTGCTTTTGAAGCCTTCCTGTAGTATGCTTTTAGAAAAGAGATGTCTTCTGAAGGCACTTCTCATACATAAGGAAAATTAAGACTTTTAAAGCAGCATCATAGTCTGTGATACTTGTACACTTTTAGCACAGAGATCCAAATGGGTCATGGATATGGAGCATCCTGAGGCTTCTCCTCACATATTAGTGAGCTGGCAGGACAGGGCAAAAGGTCGTCATATAGCTCCCTGTGCTGAAAATTTTCCCCTTCCAGGAGAGCACTGGAATGTCACAGTCTGTCAGTAATAACTATTTCCTTTTTTTAAGAAAAAGAAAATAGGATCACTTTGATGGTCTGAAAGAAGAAATCCATATGCTGGTTTGTGAAAATGAAGATATCCTAACTAAGACATTTTGGAACACAGGAGGATATTTTTACTGCTGTATTTGTATCATTTTCAAAAAACGAAAGATTATTATGAGTTGTCCTGTATTTTCCTCCATTCTGACAGTAGGTCAGAACTTTGTATTTCTGTGGAAATATCTTTCAGCTGTTTTTCCCTGAAAATGAGAAGTTGTTCCTGGGAAGTTTGTCTGGCAGATGTGAGACTTTCTGCAGCTCTTACCCCATGTTCTTTGCAGAGCAGGTGAGCTCCCTTCCTGCCCAGCTGTGTCTGTTCTGGCAATCTAAAACGACCAGCACTGTGAAGCCCTCTGTTTGCTTGTATTGAACTTGCCTTTAAAGCTTCTAGAGTGACTCTAGTGTGGTTTTCCTTGCTACACATCTGGTAGCGAATGTGTTTTAAATAGTGCCAATCAGTTGTCTGCCACTGGAAAATCAGAAAGAGTCAAGGTAACTTCTCATGGTGCATTGGGCTGTTGTTTGAGTGCCTGCTCATTAAGTATTACTTATGCTGGCATTGGCACCTTAGCACCTGAACAGCATATCACAATGTCTCCTGCAAAATTTCTGTAACTCCTTTTTAGTAATTTGTTTTTTTTAATATAATGCCCTACCCAGATTGAATTGATATGAGAAAATAACTCTTATACATATTAATTAGTTTGTATTTGAGATGCTCTTACAGTTTATTCTTAATACAAGTACACTGATGGTTTGCTTTCAGACTTAGACGGCACGTGGGTAACGTACTTGTAAGTAGTTATTTTCTTATGTGACTGTGCACCATGTGCAGTACTGTTTGTTTTCCAGCTTTTTTCTTCTGTCATTCATTGTATATATTAGATATGATTTGCTTGTTTCCAACACTAGTTTTATGTCTAGTTACTTATTTAAATAAAACAACCCAAATACATTTCAAGTCCAAACAATACAGCTGTGTTTTTTTTAGCTGTGGAATGATTTTGCATTTTGTATTTGTGAATATATTCATTAACTTGTTTCTGCAGTCATTGCTGAGTGCAATCAGTGAAATAAAAGCTGTATAAAAATTCAGATAATCTTCTTCATAAATGAACCAAAAAAAAATGTTTAGAAGCAATTAAAATTTTGTCCGTTCAAAAACAATAATCAATGGTTTAAAAAAAAAAAAGCTAAATCTTCTGATAGCTTCTTAAAGGTTTCTTCTGAAAGTTAGCAAAAACACTTCAGTAAGGAACAACTTAGTTTTTCATTTGCAACAACTCAAATGGACTAAGACTAGGAAAAGATGCAGTACTGCTTTGGATTGCCTCAGTCTGTTGAAGTACTTCATATAGTGGCCTATAGATGTAAGCAAGGTCAGGTTTCTGGTGAGAAATAATGCCTTTTGTCCTGCTGAGGGGTGTAGCTGGAAGAGAGCAGCTACATGACATGAGAAGCAGACAGAAGAAGTTTTGTAAAATTTGGTATTCTGAAATTAAAAAATAAAAACTGGACTTTGTGCCGAGGGCACCCCACTGTTACCTTACCAGTTGTTGTTGTTTATTTTAGGGTGCTTTAGAACTGTAGCCCAGATTCTGCTCACAGGTTAATTCCTGTCACCTGGGCTGGGCGCTGGACATGTGGAACAACAGCATGTGAGAAGTTGTTCAATGTCACGTGAACCTTCCTTCTTCATCCAAACTCCATCAGTGGGAATTATGTCCAAAGTGCAATGCATTGTTGTGTTTTGGGATTGGTGTTGGATAATGTCAGTGTTAGAAGGAAGTTCCTGTTTAAATTTGTGTTTTTCTTTTTTTAAACTATCTTAAATTCTACAAGACTTTAATGTAACAAAAATCAATGTGAAACCTTATGAAAGGGAAATATGACTTTATTTTTTAAACCACGCTGATTTCAGTCCTTATTTGCTAGATCTTGTTCTCTTGCTGTCTTGGTGCTCATAAGCACCAACGTGTGTGTGTGTGTGTGTGCGCGTGTTCAAGCAGTCAAGATTGCTTGTGTGCAATTGAGAGGACAACAAATAACTGTTTTTTGAACAGGTCTTTTAAGCTTGTTAGAAGTCAACAGTTGCTACAGGAGGGCCTTCTGCCTCAAAGTCTTGCTTGCTTCACCCCCTGTAATTCCTTGGCAAGGTGACTGCCCCTTCTCTTTGTTTCATCATTTTGGGAATCCTTACAGCTGCTTTCACCCACACATTCGTTTCCATCCATTTTTCATTCAGGCTGATCTTAGTATTTCTGTTTCAAATCTCTAGTGTTATATGCCTCATGGAAGGATCCACACATTTCTCTTGTATTTAGGTCACTACTTGAAGTATGCCAAACACCTGTGGATAAATCAACAAGGGCTTTTTCTTTGGCTGTGCTGTCTTAGAAGACCTTTCAGTTTTGCAATAGCAATTTTCCAGAGATGACTAAAATGGGCAAGCTTAATCTTGCTTTTCTAATTCACCTGGAAGTGTACAAAATGCTTGTATGTTCCTTTTTTAAGGTATTAGGACTAATCATGTAGCTATTACTCAAAAAATGAAAATTTTGTTTCCAGGAAATGGAGTTACTAAGCTGAAAGGGTTTCATCTGTAAATGGACACCTTTATGGAAGAGCTGAAATTGCTGTAGGTTTTTGGCATAGGTTTTTGTTCCTACCTCGTCTGCAGAAGTGAAAAGAAGTTGCTGGATTGTTTTTATTTTCTGTTTGTTTGTTTCTGTATGGCATAGAGATACCTGAAATGCTTTCATGGGCTGACAATGGATGATTCTGTACAAAAGAGGAGCAATTACACAAATGTATCCTGCAAGGATTCCCAACCATTGTGACATGGTAATTTTTTGTGGGAAAGCAAAAGGGAGGAAGTGGAACTGTAGCCTTTTAAAAATAAAGGTGAGATATGTAGAATTATGAAAGACAATTGTTGTAATACAAATAACACATACCTTGTTTTGTAGTGATAGGTAGATTGAATATTGAAAAAGTAGAGGTCAATGATGCAGCAACTAACATCTTGGTTATTTGTGGATTTATTTCCTGTGTCATTAAACCTAATGATTTTCTGGACTTAACAGTGCTGTGTTGCAGAGAATGGACCTGGGAACAGCTGTGTCTCTTGCTGGGATGTTTTTGAGCAAGGAAAAGGGAATTCTGTTGTTAAGAGTGAAAGAAAGCAGACTGGAGAGTAGACACTACAGAAGTCTTATAGCGAAGTTCTGTTGCAAATGGGGGAATGTAGAAAAATGAAGAGAGGAAATTTGGGGACAGTCGCCAATGAGAATAGTTTTCTTAAGTGAAACCTTAGATCAACAGAATCTCAAATTTTACTTCAGGGCTTTATAAGGCTTTACGAAAACAAATCAAACAAACAAAACGCAAAACCCTGCCTCTTGCATTCAGTCAGGCCGGAAATGTCACCGTGTTTTTGACAGTGAAGCATCTTCCCTTTCCCAAGGTATTCTGTGGGAACACATCTTCCCTTTGGCAAACTGGAATAAATCTGATTTGGCTCGTATTTCTTCAGTGAAATGCCTCGCTGTGGTAACCAGACAATATTTTTCCATGATTTTTTTGGTGGTGTTTGATTTAGGGTCATACTGATTTTTTTTTCTGTTTATAACTTAGTCTTTCAGAAATGCGTCAGAGTTCCCAGCTCTGCTTTTATTCCTGATGGGTGTTGAGTCCATTCACAGGGCTGGGAGGAGCAGAGACGACTATTCATTGCACTGTCAGCTGTGGAGGGGAAAAAAGAAATGCGTGTTTCTAAATATAACATAAATTAATCCCATTGTGCAGGACATATTAAGCATATGTTAATTTCTGTCTGAAGACATCTGTGTATAAAGAATCAAGAGCAAATATGCCCAGCTGGTGACCTGATGATTGGCTGCAAGGCAAAAATGTATAAAGAGTAAAATTTTGCTTCTGTTAACTTGGCACTTTAGAGAAAGGGAAGTACAGTCAAACTAATGCAGAAATCGCCTCAGATCTTTTTTGGTTGTGTAAAGAAAAAAAAAGTCACAAGACTGTGTGGTAGGACAGAAAATAATTTCTGCTCTATGAAATAGCTGTAAACTATGGTGTCTTTCAGCTACAAACTATAATTTCAGCTTCGAAGGAGGACAGAAATTGATGCTACTGAAGCAAAACTGAGCAGCATCTGTGATGTGAAAAGGCACATCTTGGTGGCCACATCTCAGCAGCACCATGCCTGTATGTGAATTGCAGGTGCGTGGGGGCAAAGTCAGACAAAAAAGGAGCATCTGAAGAGATGTGACAGGACTTGCGTAGCTGCCAACAGAAGTGGCTACAGGCTATCTACAAACAAAGCACTGGTGGGGGATAACATTATGATTTAAAGACAAATCCTAAATGTACTTGCTCCTTTGTTAACACTGCTATTTACAATTAAATTCAGCACAGTAGTCAGGCGAGCCTAAATAAGTAGCTGTGTTGCTTGACATCACCTCATTTGAGAAGAGCTACAATTGCATCCCCCTCAATTGTTTCATGACACACGGGTTCAAAATGGCCCTTTTCTGAGTACTTTATAAAACAAAGGGACAAAAGCTTTTCCTCTTGTACCAAGGACGATGAAAAACAGACAAACTGGCTGTTCAGAAAAAATTACCTACTTCACTTGCATCCCAGCCCTTGTACTGCTTCAGTAAGGTCATCAGATTTGTTCTCTGAGGGCAGCTGGCACAAAGCCTGGTGTAGAGAGGCCAGGTGCTTCACTGGGTGTGATACTAGCTTGGCAATGGAGATGTGGGATCCGGTACTGCTTCTGCTAATGAGTTAATGTGTGTTGGTGATGCGGGGGCCGATGTTTTTACCTCTTCTGTATCCGTTTCCTTTTACCTAGATAGAGAATATTTTTACCAGTTATCTATCTAGGTAAAAGGAAACAAATACAGCAGAGGTAAAAAGATTAATCCCACCATCATAGGGTCTGTCATGGGGGTCATGTAAAGTCCTTGGCTTTAAAAATTTTTGGTTGTATTTTTGCAGTAAGTAAAATAAGCTGGTCCCTTAGGCACTATGATTGAAAAAGTTAATAACCTTGAAAAGATTTATATTCTTGTGGTGAGAGCAGTAGATCTGGACATTCTTTTTCAAGCTTTTAATTTCCTTGCTTAGCTTTCAAAGGCAGTGCTACACATTTGTCATATTTTCCTGATGTGGGAACAATCCAAGGTCCTGAAGTTGCAGAAGCAATATTCTTTAAACTTTCATCCTTCCAAGGAGCTCGAGGAGTTTCAGGTTCTTTGCGGTCACCAGTTTTAAAACAGAGGCAAAGAGTTCAGACAAGTCAAGTGTACTTCAGAGGAATAAGCGGGTTTGGTTATTTCCTTGATGGGCTTAAATGGTCTTGGCAGTTGTTGAAGGACTGTAGTTTATCAAAAGGGAGAAAATGACTGTTCCCTACCCAGAAATTCTGTCCATTTAATGGGACAGTATGTACAAAATGTGAGATGGGAAAAAATGGCAGTGGGTATGAAAACTGGAGAATTAGCAGTGTAGCACTTTCTTATCTCCTCTTAGATACATTTATCTGAAAGAAATAAAAGTGGGTATCCAAGATCTTTAGCATGATGTAGTTACTCTATAATCTGCCTGTCACACAATAAATTATGAAATACTAAGGACAAGATTAAAAAAGGTCATGAATGGACTTATATTAATGATCATTTCCTTTAGTCATTTTGACATTACAAATACAATTGTATCATGCAAGTTATGCTTGCTGTAAGAAAAATTTTCAATTTCTTCATACACGTTTTCTGACTTTACTCCATCTTCACGACAGTCCTGAGTCTATTTTTACATACTTCTTTATGTGGTGCCATGTTAGGACCTAAATATTTGAATTGCAAACTGTCAAGGGCCAATAATGCAGGCAGTTGTACTGATTGTAATACTGTTCAACCTTTAATGTACAACACCAGAGAAGTAATTGTCTACCAGTGAGGAAAAAAAACAAAGTGAAATGGCTGAAAATGAAATAATATCATTTGAAAAGAAGAAAGCAGGGTATAACTTGTAGGTATAAATTAACTGCCTTACAGTATTTGCTGTTTGTTTACAAAAAAAAGATATTTTGCATGTGTATATGCACATGTGTATAATGTATAGATATGTATAATTTGATAAAAATTTGAAGCCCAATTCAAGATTTTAAGGACTTAATTTTTACAAAAGATTACAAGTAAATATCAAATACAGACATGTATAGCTTTATAGCAACAGCTATATATATATAAAGAAGCTTAGAAGAGAAATATTTATTTTTTAAGTTGCACTCTTCAAAGAAGACTTACTTCAATGTATGTTGAAATGTAAATTTATTTTAAGATCTTTCAAATTGCTGGACTTCAGTTGTTCAGAAAAAATATTTTTATACTGTTATGATAGTTCTATTTTGCAGGAATTTTATGCACTTTTATGTGCATTTTCCCCCAACACAGCTCACTGATCAGGTTTAGTGAGAGGCTTCAATTCAAATACAGCCCAAATCTCAAAGCAAAACTTTTGCTGATGTTACATGATTACCCTGGTTAAGCGAGGTTATAAAACCCAGTCATGTAGGCACGTTATTCCCCAAGAACCATTCATCCAAAAGCTGGGTTTGACTGTGATTCTTAACTGGGATTATTTGGGTTTTCTTTTTGATCCAGTTTTACATGTTCTTTTATTTTGTTTTGGCAAATTGCTTCTATCTTTTTGCACTTTATTGAACATTTGCTATAATAGTTAAAAAAAAAATAGTTTTTACTTGGCAAGTGTTGCTTATGCTGTTAGAGAGTTTTGTTCATAAAATGCTGAAGTCAACAGAAGTACTGAGGGGCTGAAATACCAGAGCTAGCCCAAAACAAGAAGATAAATGATGGTTTGATTAGCATCTAAACACTGATTGATGTCTGTCCTCGCCAAATTGTTCTATCCTCTCTATTTGCAGCTTGTGTTAGAAACAAGTAGAAGGTGAGCTCAGCTGGCTCTAAGCTGGCAAGGAGATGAGAAATGGGCAGATCCTGTTTTACAGGATCATTGTCAAAGGCTAAATTCAAACATGTATCAGCTGCTGGGGTTTGGCAGAGTTTGTTATCACTTACTTCCCCTGTGCTGTGCTAGAGATACAGAGGCAGCTCGGAAGCCCAGTTACCTACCGAGTGTAAAACCTTCCTTCTGGGGAGGAAGGGGAGAGTTCCTCCTCTCTTCTCCTGCCTGTAACCACACAGGCAGGGGGCACGCTGCCCTTGGTTTCGCCTCCCTTCCACTGTAGCAGCTTTTCCCCTGGTGTCAGAGACAGCAGGGCTGGTAAGTGCTGTGGCACAGGATGCAAGCTGAGAAAGCAAACAGATGAGCTTTTTTGAGAGAAGTGCCTGCTGGCTGGGTAGCAGGACTGAGCTATGTTCCCAGCCAGCTGCAAAGATAGGCGAGGTAGAAGCTGCCTTCCTGAGCTGGGCAACAGGCTGGCAAAAAGGGAGAAACATAGACATGCGATGTTTTATTACTTGGGAAATAATTATTTGCTGTTGAATATTGTTTGCAAGTCAGGTAATTGTAGCACGTGTAATTTATGAAGTATTTTGCTCAGTTACAGAGTGACAAAGTAAGGAGGTATTTGCAGGCAGGCCTGTGGGGCTTCCATAAGGCTATGTGTGGGACCGAGCCCTGGTCCAGGGTGAGACCTGGGCCCTGTAGAGCCCTGTGGGTCGGGGCAGGATGGAGGCAGGTTTTCCTACTCTGTGCTTAGCTCCTGGTAGTAGCAAAGGGGCTATGGCAAGTAGGGGTTCCTGAGCTGGCATTGGATTTGTGACCCACAGGGGTCCAGAGGCAGTTTTGTGTTAGTGCCGGTAGGACCTCTGGTTCCAGCAGCAGGGTGTCAGAAATGAACAGCAGAAGTAAAAAAATGAATGTGCAAATGTGTAACATCGATTGTTTTCCTGTAAATATTAGTTTTCTGTAAAAATTGGCAAGGGTAAAGAATCTAATTCTTCAACTTTTGGGGCATAGCTGGAAGTTGATGGGGAGGACTCGTACCTACTGTCCCCACCGTAGCTGCTGCCAGTGGACTGTGTGTTTAGGTCTTGGCCTGGGCAATGCTGCAGCACAAGTCAGTGACTGTACCTGCAAGGAAATCTTACATTCACTTTCTGGGACCAAACTGCTTTGAACTAGCTACTCTTCTTCCATTTCTCCCTTTTAACGATACGCTTTCTTGGGAACAGAAGCCATGTGAACAAATATCGCACTCTAAATTAAAGGGCTTCCAGTATAATTAACATCTCTGCTGAAACGCTCTGCAGGTAACTGCTTTGTACCGGGCACATCTGTGCTTGATGTGGTTCCCCTGGGCTCAGTTTGGTGACCAGAGCTTGGAGCTGATCCAATGCCTTACGTAATTATACTTCTAAGTCAATACTTAAGATGTAAGTAGGACAAAGACTTTTTTTCAGCTCGATATCATGTTTGAGTGTAACAAGCTACCTATAAGGTGCAGCTTGTAATGGAGGGCTTGTTTCGTTGCTGTTGTGTTACGATACTGACTCCTTCAGTTTGGAATCCAAAGGCTGCCAGTGTGTAGAGAGGGCATGCTTTGGTGAGAGCCTAGTGCTGGGGAGAAATGTAATGCTTCTTGGCTTCATGAATGCTTCTTTCTTTAAATGATTCTGTAAATTATTTTTGTTTCTACGTATGAGGAAATACACCAGGAATGCCCTGTGTTCTAGGCATGGACAGAGCCCATTGACTGGCACTTTAAGCAGAAAATCCGTGAATCATAGTCATGAATGCGAATACCAATGATAGCTCTACCCCAAGACTTAAGTGTGAATGAGGATTCTAAGAATAGGAGTGAGGAACATTATCTTAATTTTAAGGAGATCACCTGATTTATGAAGTGGAGGAAAAAAAAGGTTCATTGTACAGCAAATCTTGCTGAAAGGAAGTTCTCCTGCAGCAGACGCTTCATCTTGGATATAAAACATTTGGTTGCATATGTGCACAAACTGAAAGTCAAGGAAGTATGTTAAAACAGCAAATTTAGTCAAAATGATTGTCCACTCCTTTTAACTGGAGTGCAAGTGTTATTTTATCACTGAATTTTGAAGTCAGTAGCTGGAATGCTAGAAGAGGTTTGATTTGCTTTCAGAAAGCTTAATTTCTGGTTGGTTTTATGTTTTTCCATGTATAAAGGCAACTCTGACAGTCTGATGACTATATTTTTTGAACGAGAATATGCAAGAATTATAAAGAATTACAAGAATTTGGCCCTGCTTGAGCAGATGGTTTGGACCAGATGATCTCCAAAGGTCACTTCCAGCCTCGACCCCTCTGTGATTCTGTGATAAAGTAATGCACTTCTTCATGCTGTATAACCCAACATGTATTCTGATACATCCCTGCTCCCTCTGGAGACAAGTAAGCAGACAGCATACATTTAATATAAGAAGGGTATTTGATAGCTACCTATCATGGGTTGCCAAAAGTGTTTCCAGTGAACTGCCTTTTGAGTAATGCTTGTATTTTAACAGAATGAGTTCTGCAGAAATCACCTTCCTCAAAATAACTCAGAAAATAACAATAATAATAAAGAGTGTTTGAGAGTGTAATTATTCTGGTGTTTCAGCAAGAGTTTTTTCCTGTTGAAGAAACTGATAGAAATTGTGACTTTTTCAGTTTGTCATTTTTGGTTTTTAATCTAAGGTTTTGATGGAAAAAGCCCAGTTTCCAGCCTTTTTTGTTGCTTCGTGATTTCTTTTTTTATGAAGAGGGCTGCCAGCTCCTTTCCTGTGACACTGCAGTGAGTGTGGGTAGGGTCTGCAGGAGGCTGTCTGATGGGAAGGACATTTGGCCCCTGAGAGCCCTGCTGTAGATGGAAGGGGAAATCAGCAAGCAGAGGAAGGCAAGCTGTGAGAAGGAGGATTTTGCTAGAGCATGGACTTTGTTTTGGTTCAATTATGTGCTGATGAATGTTAACAAAAATGTGAGATGAATGTCATACCCAGCTAATGGGTTGGGTTCCATGAGTCAACAAAGAGCAATATTTCTTTCCCACCCCCCGCCCGTATGGCTGCATGGCAAATGCATTTGTTTTAGATAACAATTTGTAGTTTCCATGGAGATCATCCTTTTGCTTTTTAAAGGTATTATTAAGAATCTTTTGCCTTGTTTGAGTTAACTGCCAAGAGCTATTACTTCAAAACTATCTCAACTGTTGATGCCTGAATCAATGCTTTGTGCCTGGCAGTGAAATCTGAGGAGGGTACAGCTTGGGAGAGAAAATTAATTTTTTGCTGCTTTGAATCAAAAATTATGCACCCTGGTAACATTTATTGCTCAGAGAACATTACTTCTTGCAAATACAGTGAACTTAAAATGCTCTAAAGGCTTGAAGGGCATTTTCTGGGCAGCATGATGGGTTAGACTGTTCTAGTTATTTTCCTCAGCTTACTTCTGTGCAACTTTATGTACTGTGTGGCTACTTACCTGTGATATTTCTCAATTTAAAAAAAATGCAGAGAATGACTGGAAACAAGCATCCTTTCAGTATGAATACAGTGGAATTAGTAATGTAGTACATGGAAGTTTCTTTCAATATTGGTATTTGTGATACAAGAGAATGAAATGAACTCTGACCTTGTTTGGCAGGTTTTATACATATGTTTGTTTCTAACAGGAAAAGAGCCGTTTATCATGCAGTGGTTACCTATAGTATTTCCTATTCCTCTTCTTTACCTGGAGAAATTTTCAAAGACAGAGAAGCTGGATACTTCCCTCCTCCTCAGTCTGTGTACTGATAAGGTTGCCAGCCAATGTCAGATGTAGTAAGGTTTTTATGTAGACATAGCTCATTCTCTGAGAAGACCAAAGATACACTTTTCCTTTTGAAATGAAAAACATTATCTTTTTCTTTCAGTGTTGGAATCCTGTGCAACTAATACAGGATATGCTTTGTCACACGTGATTTTTTATAACTGTTGCTCGCATCCCAGTCAGTACTGACTTCCAGATAGTAAACAGCAAGATGCTACGTTTTCCAGCTGCTTGTTCACCCTAACTTTCCCTGGATATCTCCCAGCTAACCAATACAGTCCCATGTAGTTCATGAATTCTGAATCCAAGGTGATGTAGCCCTGGGCCAGTTATCCAGCATAAACACCTCAGAGAAGTACCCATGATAGAAAACAACAGCTTTGCTCACTGTGAGGACGTGCAACAGCCTAGTACAGTTGTAACCCACAGAGAATATCAGTGTTAGATTACTGACTTTCATGGGTTCAGCAGCAAATGACTAGTACATACAGAACAGAAAAGTGACTCTACACATTGTGAGAAGATTCGGAGTGCAATTGCTGTAATGCTTCTTGAATTACCTTGTTGCCTGGAATGTTGTTATCCTCTTCCATGGAAAGGAGTAGCTTCTGAAAGGTGAGGAGGAACAAAATGGAAAATGCATGCGGTTTGTTCTTAAGCTTCTTAATATATGATGCTGTACAAAGTTTCTCATGTAATTTTTTCTGAGTGGATGGCTGAGAGATGCATGAAGGGAAACACTTGATTTGAAGGCATCAGCAGAAAGTGCTACCAATCTATGCTGAAGCTGATCTGCCTCATCAGATTAGAATGGCTTATAAATATGCAAATTACTCATGGTTGCAAGTGCGTGTGTGGGGGAAATGTTTCCCTAGGGGATATTGACTCATTAATATTCCAGTGTCCCAAGTGAATGCTTCTGCCTTCTATTGTTGGTTTTTTGTTTTTTTTTTGCCTTCCAGGTTCTGACTTTTTTTGTCTAAAGAGTTTTTCCTCATCTTAGAACCAGTACTTTTGTGATTTATTCTTTCTATTTCCATCTAGGATCAGTCAGCACCAGAGCTAATTTCATTTCCTTGTGGTTCTGTAATGTATAAATGACAATATGACATAATTTGTAGAAGTAATTCAACAGCTGAAAATCTACAGTCTTAAATCAGGCTTCTCTGTAGGACCCTGAAGAATAGTTCAAGAATTCTCTAGCAGCTTCTGAAGAATTATTTTAAAACCTCTGATTTTTTTTTTCCATTCTTCATTTTTATTGATTCTAATGGAGGTGAAACTCACTTTGGAAGTAAGGTTATAAAATAAATGCAGTTCAAACTAGATGAAAGATTTCAATTAAAAAAAAAAAAAAAGCAACTTCTCCACTACTTCAGGGCATTGTAGTAATATATTATTACTATGTGAGAAGTACTTTAATAACTGGAGAGTTAAAGATATTTTTGAAAGCCAGGGATTTGACTGACTGAATATCTCTTAGCAACTCAGGAAGCTTTAAATACAACTATTGAATATATTGTCAAGCCCAAAGCACCTGCCAAAACCAGATGATGATTCCATTCTTTAAAATGTATCAGCTGGTAAATACGTAACTCAATATTTTGTCAGCTACCAAAAAGGAGTTTGCATAAGACACATGACACTGTACGTTGAAAACTGAATTGCAAATGATATTTAAGCACTGCAGACCTAAAGAGTACGTCTGTGAGGTAGATTTCAAAGTTAATACTGCATGCTCTTATTGAAATGGTGCATGAAGGATACTGTTTGATGTAGAAGCTAAACTTGACTTTCTGGAATTTTTTGGTACTTGCCTGATTTCTTGTATATGTGTTGGCCATATGAACAGTATATTCTTGCTGGCATTTTGGTTGTGTGTGTGGGCAACCACAGGAAAACTCTACTCAGCAAATGAAAGCTTGGTGGTATGTGGTGTTTTGTTTTTTTAATTGGTTAGAGAGAAAAATCAAGCTAAAGAATGCTATTGTCAACTGTGGAAGACTGCAGCTGCTTTTTCGTATCTCAATCAGCAGCGTAAGACGTCTTCTCTCATTGTGTATATTGTTTACCCTATCAAAACACTAACAAATCTGACATTCTCATAAATCAATTGTTTTAACTGAAAAGAGCTGCTGGTGTCAGTAATGTATATTATCAACTACATGCAGTTGTTGATATAGTCTGTGTAAGAATGACTTTTCTCACAGGTAGGAAGCTAAACTCTACTTTGCATGCTGTCCAGCTGCAGTGGAGTAAATAGGACTGTTGTGTTGAGCAGTGTTTTTATGTTGGCAGCTATGCTTTGGTTGGTCTGGTGGTCCTGCACAGTATGTCTCCAAGAGAAATAAACCCAAGGAGAATCCTGTTTTATCGGTATGATACTGGCCTTTACTATGGAGTTACTGCTGGTGCGAAACAACTAGCTCACACATGAGCTATGCACTGAGCACAGCTGCGTAATTTGGCTAATGCTGAGAATTTTACTAATTCACCTATCATTCAGGCCAGTTTTTGCCTGGTGCACAGTGAACTGGATAACAAAGAATGATTGCAGTACTTCTTCAGTATGAAGATTTGAACATAGTTTAATCTCACACAACTGAGCTATTACACTTTATTTTTGTCTTGGATCTGCTGCCTGGCAAGATGATTTACTGTCTGTTGCTTAGTACCCTATGGAAAGAGAGGCATTTAAAAAAAACTACATTGGAATTGATTAGCTAGGAGATAGTATCATCAAGAGATACGAGTTCTACTTGAGATTTTTCTCCATTAAAAACACTGAATAATTACTAGGGGAAGTTGTATAGAGTATATTCACTTTCATTTCTTTGTCAGATCATTTCATAAAAGGGTGAATGCTTTCTGAAAGTAACTCTGCTGCCTTGTAAGTTTACGAAGAATGCTTGTGAACCCCCTGAGAAAACTTTGCATGTTTTTGTGCTGCTTTTGTGATGTTTATGTGACAAACATTTAGATGAAACATAAGGCAGCTTTCAGTTTCAATTGAACAACTCGCTTAGAAACACACAATCTGCACATATCTTTAAAAATATGTGCTTCTAACTTATTCTGGTTGCCTTGCACGTTCTTCTGCCATGTTCCAGTTCTAACGTGCTTTGAAAGTCTGTTTCCTATTGCTGTCAGTGAGTCTTCAA
Organism: Chauna torquata; assembly: GCA_013399475.1. Lineage (NCBI taxonomy): Eukaryota > Metazoa > Chordata > Aves > Anseriformes > Anhimidae > Chauna > Chauna torquata. The sequence continues at coordinate 16,141 of VXAL01005197.1, read as the reverse complement.
ATGCTGTGTCTGAAGACAGCACTAAAAATTCAAGCTGTGGGTGCTGGAGCCTGAGCCAAAACCGTGTCTGTGCAGGCATGGGTGGAAAGCTGGGGCCAGGTTGTGTGTGTGCCCTGCTCAGCTGCGCTAGCAGAGATCCTCCTGCCTCCTTAGCTCTGCACCGGAAAACCTCCATCTGCCTGGGTACCACAGAAAGCGTCTGCCGCAGTGTCTGATGAGCCTAAGAGTTTGCTGCCCCTTGTGCATCACCTGCCTCGGGAGGGGAGAGCCAGCGCCAAGATGATGGGCAGCTGAGAAGCCAGACCGAGCTGCCTGCTTCTCACCGCCTTCTCCCTCCTTAAGGTCGCTCCCCAAGTGCCCGCACAGGTGTGGGGGAAAGGAACGTCTCCCTCTGGGCAGAGGCACAAAAAGAAACCTCTTGCTGTGCCAGTGCATGGTGCAGCTCCGTGTATGTCGGGACTGGGGAGCCGAGCACACTGAAGGCAGGTTGTCATTTCAGTGCCAGCCACCCTGGGCTGACCTGGCTTGGGGAATCCTTTTGTGTGCATAAAACACACTATGGGCAAGTAAGCGTCTGTGCCGTCATACAGTGGGCATCTGCATTTCCTTCACCTATGGGATTGTCTTTAATATGTATTATTCTGAAGTGGCAAAAGCTTTGAGAATTGTGGCTGGCTTGTGAAATTCAAGAACAGACTTTAATAGTAAATTCATCTTCATTTTTACACCGTTCTATTAAGCCTTTTTTCCTGGTAGCACTCTTTTTTGCTTTAAAATAAAATGCAATTTTAAAAAAAACTGCTTGCTAAAGACAGCTTTTTAAAGGAGAGATAAAATCCTGTATTCTGAGTTTTTTGGCATCTTGGTATGCAGTAGAAGTGGCCCAGAGCTGCATGCAGAACAGAGCTACCAGAACAGATTGCTGCATGTACTCTTATGCTGCTGCTGTGTGAATTAAAATCATGGAGAAATTTGGGCTGGAAAATTTGTTTCTATGATGTGATATTTCTCCCTGAGATCTGGATAAAGTAAGACAATGATAAGAGAAAAATAGTCTTTTAGCTAATGTAGTTTCTCTGCTTCTGCTCCCCATCCATCCATTCCCTATTTGAAACAAATGTGTAAGGCTTGAATATTCAAAACAGTGGGTTGCATTCAGTGTGTTCTTTAGTGAAGTTATGTGCATGAAATGTTTTTTTTTTCCTGTCCTATTTGTTTAGTTTGTTTAGTGGCATGTTATTATGTATATACAGAATCTCTACTGGAGGAGGGGGGGAGGAAATATCTTCTGGATGTGGCTTCACAGAGGCCTGTCTGTGCCATTTCGTTGGCTAGTGGATGGAAGAGCAAGCTGCTATGAGCCACTTACAGACACACAGATGAATACTACATATTTATATTTGTTTACTTACAGTGTATTTTTGTCTTTAAAAAAATTATGCAGTAATTAATAAAGTATGAGCACTTTAGCAGATTTCTGTATTTGGATACTCTGGCTCACTTCATGTATGCGTCAACATAAGCATCTGAAAACGTGGTTTGGATGTCCTGCCTAGGCAGTTGCCTCTGAAAGTCTCTAATTCATTCATTACTGGTAACTGGGAGGAGATAGTTGGGGCGTAATTGTTTCCAGTCACCGGATTTACCAAGCCACTAGCCATTTCACAGATCTCTTAGTCTGTGCAGTGTGATGGTTCAAATCAGTGACTCCTGGCATACTCCAAACAAGTACCTTTTATTTGCAGTACTAGGGAACATTCAAATATGTTAAAATTATTGTTGAGGTTTTGGGGGGTGGTTTTTTGTTGTTGTTGTTGTTCATTTGGTTAGGCTTGTTTGCTTTGTTATCCTTCCTGTCTCCACTCGCAGGTAACATCATGGTGCTGTGGTCAACTTGCAGAACATCGGTACTTAAATCTGTAACAAATCGATTCATTAAGAATTTGGCCTGCTCGGGGATTTGTGCCAGCCTAGTTTGCGTGCCTTTTGACATTGTTCTTAGTGCCAGTCCACACTGCTGCTGGTGGATCTATACGATGCTCTTCTGCAGAATTGCCAAGTTTCTGCACAAAGTCTTCTGCTCAGTGACCATCCTCAGTTTTCCAGCCATTGCTCTTGACAGGTAAGAGGTCAAATTTGCCAGGATGATGATCCTTGATTTTTCTCTTTTCTCCTTTTTCTCCCTTTTGATACCCTTTTCTCCCCCTTCATTTTTGTAAATGCTCTTGAGTGTTGTTTTATGCTATTACTGGCACAGGTTGCCCAGAGAGGCTGTGGAGTCTCCCTCCTCGGAGATCTTCAGAAGCCGCCTGGACATGGTCCTGGGCAACCTGCTGTAGGTGGCCCTGCTTGAGCAGGGGGTTGGACCAAATGACTCCAGAGGGCCCTGCCAACCTCAGCCACTCTGTGATTCTGTGATTACATGAACTAATCTTGTTCCAGTGCTTTGCTCACAGTGTACAGTTTCTTGCTGCAATGTATTGGGATAAGTACTCTTCTCTGTAACATTGAATAGCTTTATTTTTCAGTTCTATAAAGGACTTTGAGCCTATAGATTTATCTTCAGAGGAGTTTTTATCCTTTCTTTCTTCCTGTTAGTAATTCTTGTTCAGTAATGGAAATTGAAGCCAGACAACTTCACACTATAGACAATGTACATACTTGTAACTGTGAAAGTAGAAAGCCATAGCCCATTAGAAGAACTTACCAATGCCTGGGGTAGGTTGTCCAAAAATGTCAAATTCCAAATCTAGATTTCTTTAAAAAAAAAAAAAAGCCACTATTAATACAAATAGAATTACAGAATTAATTCAGAGAAATTTTGTGTGTAGAAGATAAAGGTCCACATCTGTTTTAGACTTGGGCTGCATAAGTTTTAGGATTCCATTAGCTTTGCTTATTAACTGTCACTAATCTCAATTAAATGCACAGTTCCATCATTTTGAGAGTGACTGTAAAGTATTTTTAAGGAAGGGTAGATACTGTTGTAATATAGCTTCTATTACTGAAACAGTGGATTTATATACATTAGGTAAAATTATTGTTAGTCTGTTAACGTGTCTCACTGCAGAATGTTAGCTCTACAAAAGTAAATTCTGTAGCTAATAAAGTGATTAAGTCTCTTACTCAAATGTTAGTAACTTCATAAGTACAGTATCACTATCTGTAATGCACACTAGTGTTGCCATTGGAACAGCTATCATTTGCCCTTCCCCAGTAAAATCTGTGACCTTCCTAATATAAAAAGCACAAGTTGCTACAGCTTATGAGGATAAAAGGTTACGTCTCTTATGGAAAGTCTGTGAGCTTAAAAGTCCACAGTAGTAAGCAAACAGTGAATCAGTGAATGAAAATTTGATCATGTCAGAGATGTGTGTTTTGTTTTTTTTCTAATGTAAACAGAGTATTCAGTGTTTGACTACTGTTTTGCTCAGGGCCTTGCCAACCAGAGCTTGTGCAAAACAAAACCCCATTTTACCTCCAGTAGATTCACGTAGGTACACGTAATTTGTAGCCAACAGATGTTTTTTCCAAATATAAGGGGAAAACCATCATAAAGTAGCTTTTCAAATTAACTGTGATTCTGGCCTTCCAGAGCTTTATAACTAGGTCTGTCATGTTTTCTGAGCAGTTGTGCTGTGTGCAGTATACTGTCCAGTCCACAAGTAGGAAAGTCATTGATTTTTCATAATAATGTTCATGCACATTGACATGAAAGATTTTTTTACCATTAATGTGATCCTGAAGTGTGAATATTCAATCTTTTTTTTCTACAAACAGACCTGCAAAGCCAGACCCTTGTTTCTTTTCTCTCATAAGCAGGTAGTCAGTTGACAGCTCAGAGATTTGGGGCATTATGTTCAGACAGCTCATGAGAGGCTTCTCATAAGCCCTGTGCTCGCTCTAAACTTTACCCTTTGCATTGTATCAGTTACATTTTGTTTTGTTTGTGTGTGTGTGTGTGTGTGTGTTCTTTTTTTCCCCCAACAGGTACTACTCTGTTTTATACCCTCTGGAAAGAAAAATATCTGATGCAAAATCCCGAGACCTGGTTATCTACATCTGGGCCCATGCAATAGTGGCCAGCATTCCAGTATTTGCTGTGACCAATGTGTTCGATGTTTATGCCATGTCTACGTGTTCTGAATCCTGGAGTTACTCTCTTGGCCACCTGATCTACGTCATCATCTATAACATTACCACTGTGATTGTACCAGTGGCTGTGGTATTTCTCTTCATGATTCTTATTCGCAGGGCACTGAGTGCCAGCCAGAAGAAAAAAGTCATCATAGCTGCCTTAAGGACCCCACAGAATACAATTTCTATCCCTTATGCCTCCCAGCGAGAAGCTGAGCTTCATGCCATGCTGCTTTCTATGGTTATGATATTTATTTTCTGCAGCGTCCCCTACGTGACTCTGGTGATTTACCGCACCATACTCAACATTGCAGATATTTCAGTCTTCTTGCTCCTCACTGCCATTTGGTTGCCCAAGGTCTCTTTGCTAGCCAATCCTTTGTTATTTTTAACTGTTAACAAATCTGTACGGAAGTGCATAGTGGGGACGATAGTACAGCTGCACCGAAGGTACAGCAGGAGAAACATTGTCAGCTCGGGTGGTGTTGCAGATGCTAGTCTGGAGCCCAATGTCCGTTCAGGGAGCCAGCTTCTGGAGATGTTTCATATTGGGCAACAACAGATCTTCAAGCCAACAGAGGATGAGGAAAATGAAACCAAGTCTGTTGGTTCTGGTGACTTTCAGCAGAAAGAAATTCCTGCCACCAGTTTAGAGGTAGAAGGGACTTTGGTTCACAAATTTATGCCACAGACAATTGCAGACTCTGCAGCTCAGGTGGCGCCAGCTGTGCCCACAGAAGCCGATATGGGAAATGACAAGTATTCCATGCAGTTTGGTTTTGGACCCTTTGAGCTGCCTCCACAGTGGCTCTCAGAAAACCGAAACAGTAAGAAGCGACTCCTGCCTCCTTTGGGGAACACCCCTGAAGAGCTAATCCAGACGAAGCAGCCTAAGTGTAAAGCAGAAAGAAAAATCAGCAGAAACAATAAAGTCAGTATCTTTCCCAAGGTGGATTCTTAGGAAGAGCAGGAGCTTTAAGTGACAGATGAAGGTCTCCTTCTCTTATATGTGTGATCCCATGGATCCTTGTTGTGCTGAAATTTGTTACAGGCTGATATTTTTTTGGTGCCAAATATAATTAAAACAAACACAAAAGGGAAACATACATACAAGTGTTCTTTATTAATGTGTTTTCTTGAAAATAATATATTGAAAGATAGTGATTCTTAGTTTTATTTGTGAAATACCTACAACAATACATTCCTGATTATCTTTCAAAAAGTACACTTAGTTCTGAGAACGCTTTTCTTATGGCTGAAGTATGGAAATATGGCAGACAGCTTGCTGGGAACCCTCATGTTTTGTTAAAATAGACTGTGTGTCAAAGGAGCTTAATAGTAAGGGCTTTAGAGAGCACAAGAGGATGCAAAATGGATAAGACCTAACCTTATGTAAATGGACACAGCCAGCTTCTGTATATTTCATTAATCAAGATGGACTATTAAGTACATTTATTTTCTTTTAAGCCAATTTCTTAAACCAATGTTAAAAATAAAATTTGCTGGACTCTTGCACAAATTAGTTACCAAGTATCTGTCAAACAACTAAGCTTTTTTAAAATTTAAAACACTATTTTTTTGGCTTAAAACTTCAGCAAAGCCAAGGATACCCAAATTGTCATGTATGTTACAAACCTGATAAAGAAATGGTATTTCAGGATCTTTTTGTCTTTTTTTAAAAAAAAACATACATATTCTTGTAGTTCTTAGTAAAAGCTGGATTGGAGACAATGCAGGACAAAGCCTGACCCCAGTAAAAAAGAATGTATGTGCCAAGGGCATAAATGTAACATTTTGATCCTGTGATAAAGGGCATACACGTCCCAACAGTGTTGTTATGCATTGTGTACATAAGCAAAGGAGTTGGCCTTAAAACAGACTCACATCTACGGGTGCGGTCTGCTTGTTTTCTTACGGGAAACAAATGAAAGAAAAGGGTTGGAAATGCTGGTAGCTGTGTACTGAACTGCTGAGTGGGGAAGCTGATGATGGACCTTGAAGGGCAAGGTTTGTTAATGCTGTTTGTTAATGTTGTTCAGTATTGTTAGAGGTAGGGAGATTTTCCTTTTACCTTCACTGATATAAATACCAATCATCCTACTCCACTCATCTCACAGATTAGATCACCCAGTGTACGAACGTGAGACTTCCAAATCTAGTGCCTAATTCCCGAGTGAATCAGAGTCACGCCATCCCTGGTATCGGCACGCCAGCCTTTCTATGAGAGTTCACTGTTCTGCATTGTACTGCAGCTTGCCCCCTGCATCATCACAGGCATATCGTCTCGTTTGTACTGTGTGAACTTCGAACTGTATCAGTCTGTTGACCTCGAAGCTATTGTAACCCTGACATTTTAATCCTTGTTCAGTTGCAAGTAGTCTTTCCTTTCTTATCTGCATTCACTGTTGTCTCAGTGGGTAGTTTCTGAAAAGCACAGTCTAGTACCCAAATACTCCTTGTGGTTCTCCCGTAGTTCAGCCCTTTGGTGCATGCTGGACCTTCAACCTGTTGTTACTGCCTGTTTATGAAAGCAGTTTTCTTTAAAGCATACTTTTAAAAAGGACAAGGTGAATTATCTTGCTGTGTTCACAGTAACTTACCAAATCCAACTGGTTACTGTTAAAAGTGAGAAAAAATTCTGCTGAGGCAGAACTTGGAGATGTACCTATTCTTCTTTGACATATGCAAAGCAAGTCAGCAGCTTCTGGTGGCTCCGAGGTGATAGATTTCTACATGGCATTCGAAGCAAATGTTTTAATAAAAATGTAAAAAAAAAAAAAAGTTTCTAAATTACTGTGTAAATGATGGTTTTCCCTCTTTCCTCTTTGGTTTCAGTGCTCTTCACTTCTTGCTAGTTCAAGAACTTCTCAGCTTGGGAGTGAGGAGCAGTCTTCAGTGGGTGGTGGGAACCCCAGCTGCCCTGCCTCTTAGATACAGAGATGAGAAGGCAGACATAGTTTGCTTGGAACGAGACAGAAGAAGTACTCCAGGAAAAGGTGTTCCTTCTGTGACAGAGGTAGAGAAGTACGATAGCAGGCATTTTTTTCTAAGTACTGATAAAAAAAAATTAATCAAGTGTTTGTTTTTCTGAAGTTAATAAAAACAGAGTCCATTAAAAAAAAAAATCCCCCAAACCTCAAAAGTAAAGTAGAAGTTAGTTTTCTTATGAAATTTGATTAAATTCAATATTTATGGCCCACTTACACATAGATACCGGTCAAAGTCTCTGTGATTAATGAATGTGGATAAATGGCTACTCAGATCTGAACTTTCTTTGAGGAAAACAAACTTAGTTTTGTCCCTTCCTCCTCTCATGAGGAATGAAATGTCAATGATAAATTTGAAGAGCCAAATTCCATAGAATTTAGTTTTATATCTGGAAAAGCAAGGGGTTTGTGGTGTTTTTTGACTTGAGACAAAAATATATTTTTCTTTCAAACAGGACGTGTAAGAACTTGCATATAGTTTTTTTTAGCAGGTTGTGTCTGAAGACATTGAAACCTTTCAGCTAGAAATTAACTAAGGAATCTTCTCTACACCTGAAGAACTATTTTGGAATGTAACAGCTGGGAATATTTTATTTTAGTCTCTCTTTCAACAGTTTATCTATATGAATTTTTAAGGGAAGTGGAAAACAAAGACAACACAAAAGCACATCTTTGCATAGGACAATAAATCTGTAAAATTCATAATACAGCCTCTGTAGAGAACTGTCATCAGAAAACAGTAATTCAGGAGACTCTTCATGCAAGACAGAATATTGTAGCAGTGGTACCTTTGAGTCATTACTGCTGTCTGTTGGCTTGTTTGAACAATTTCTACAAGGCAAAATGTTCTCCAGCATTCAATATAAAAAAGTCAAGACTTATTTTCTTATCATTGCACTAACGATAAGCAAAAGATATTTTTTGTTACGATGGTTGTTTTAACCACCACGTGTTGGTAAGATACATTCTTCTCTTCTGATTACTGATTAAATAAAGTGAAGTATGAAGCAAAGCTGTGGGAATAGAAGAAAGGAAAGCCTGGGGTAATTTGGGCTGTGCAAATAGATTTAAAGGATAAATCTTACTACTGGAGAATTAACTTGCATGTGCACAGGAGCAGTTCTCTTCTTCCTTCTCTGTGAGGAGAAAGCGGACTATTTTTTTAAAGAAAGCATAAAAAAAATCAAGTCAGATCCAATTCCTGAATATACGTTTGTTAAGGCAAACCAGGTTTTCTCTACATCGCTGTTCTTTTGCATCCCTATGGCTAAACATAATGCACCGCGATGGTGACTTTCTTCAAAAATTCCTTTGTGCACATTAAGCAGTATTCTTTCTTCTGTGCCTCCATTTTCTCTGACACCAAACCTTGTACGTTTTGCCTGGATCATGTCCTGCCTCTAGGCTTTTGGAGGATCTCATTGTTCGAGTCCCCTTGCACCTGTCTAGAAGCGAACCCCAGTGCGCTGCACCCCACGGCACCCAGACAGCTCAGCACAGCGCAGCCTGTTCTGAGCTCCTGCCTCCTCAACGCTGCTGCTTTCCAGCAAAAGAAGGTGTGGCAGCACAGAAGACAGTCTTGCCAAGGCAGGAGCTTTCCAAACGTGTATCAAAGAATGAAAATCTGGCTTAAACACAATGGGAGTTCTACCATTGATTCTGGATTTAGCATTTTAGTTCAGCCTTTCCTTAGCTGACCTGTTACTGTGCTGCATCACTATTGCTGATGGAGCGTACTGCAGAACGCTACTCATCCTCACGGAGGTTTTCTGGAAGAGTCGGAATATAACCCAGAATTCCTGACTTTTTGCCCTTGACTTGGCACACACCAGTCAAGAGATAATAATCTATTTGTCCTTTGCAAGAAACGGGTCTGTTTATTCCCGTAACATTTAGGGGAATTAATATAATGAATAGTAGCTGTGCTTGTCCTGATCTGGGCAGTGGAACTGTTACAGTCTACCTTAAAAATATTGCCTGTCGTAAAGAAAAGCTACTTCAGGTGAGTACACAAAGAAAATTTAAGATATCAAAGACAACTAATAAATATTAAACAAAAGTATTGATAATTTGCCCTCCTACCTGTACGACAATGAAGGTGGTGTTTTGGCTACCAGTGTGTGTATTAAAACACTCTTTAGCGAAGAAGTATGAATACAAGCAGTACTAATGGGAACAAGTTCCCTACATTTTTTTCCTCATTTGTGTTTCTTTTTGACTGGATTAGGGAGAAAAGGATAAATGAATTCTGTTACTATGGTGACCGTGTTCCGAGTATCAAGACAGCTTGTCTAAATGTGTCTTTATGATGTTGTAACCCGTCTTTTAGGATGAAAAGCACAGCCTGGAGTACTTTTCTAGCTGTGCCCTTTTCCTTTCTAGACAGTTTTCTCCTATTCAACCACCCCCCCTTTTTTTTTTTTAAATATCATACTTCAGATAAGTCTTTAGTTTATCATGGAACAAAACTGACATGTTCCCAGAAAGGCAAAAAAGAAAATCACATCCCTTTTTCTGCCTTACTAGTTCTAACTTCATTATAAATACACCTGCCATCTGTAATATTTGAGATTCTTTAATATTTAATGATGTTTACAAAAATTCATCTCTAAGAAGAGGACTGAAGACTCTTGCGGCCTGATTTGCATGTTACAGCCCTGCTGAGCTCATTTCAGTTGCGTGGTGGGCACATCAGGAAAGCATCATCATCAGTGCTTACAGGGGTCTCACAGGTTGGATTGCTCTCAGGTCTTGTCCCTAGGGGTGTACAACTCTTGGAATTTCAACTGTCATTAGAAAAAACCCTTTTGTTTCTAAGCATTGTAGATAAGAAAAGTTCAGAAATTTCAATGTAAGGTTTCAGAATACAGAAGATGGAGGGACAAAAATTTTAACTTTAACACTGGCTAAAGATTTTGTGATATTGTGAGATTTCTGAATGTTGAGACACACTGTCCCCCGAGGTGTTCCGTACTGAATTATTCCTTCCAAGTGTTCTCCACAGACAGAAACCACATGGAGAAGAGAATGTCTTCTCAACAAATGTATGAAAAAAAAATAAAACACAACAACAACAAAAAACCACATTCCTTTCAGCAAAAAGAAAAAGGGTGATATATATACCTGGAGCTCGGCATGCTCAAGTAGGAGGCTAAAACACACACAGCTCGCTGGAGTATTTTCTGTCTTTATTTTTAGCACTTAATTGTAAACCCTATTGTATCATTACTGCACTAAATACCAGAAAAAAATGCCAGTAAAAGAAAGACAGTTCCAGTAATGTAACAATAAAATGCCATACACTCTTAAGTATCAATAAAAACTCTACTGCAAACAGCAAATACACACCCCCAAGAAAGGAAGAATTATTCTGGCAGAAATATTTACCAATCAAAATCTTACTTTGAACATGATGCGGTTTGTTTCTTCAAATAGTTTTTTGTAGATTTTTGCTGCCAGTGCAAACCTGGCTTTAACGTATACAGATATAAGCAAGCTGCAGGGGCTTGTAACAGCCTCTACATTTCTTACAAGTCAATCAGAACACTGCGATTAATCCTCACATCCTATTTAAATATAGAAAAAACAAAAAGTTGGGGTGGGATTAGAAAGTTAGGTAATCACACTCCTGTTATAATTCATTATTAACAGTGAATAATCAGGTAAATAATGCTGACCACATTAGTTTTAAGTTCTAATAAGTTTATTTAAAAGTCATTCAAGCATCAGGCTTATAATTAGGCCGTAACACCATTTATGCAGATTAGACGGGCTACCAAAAGAAACAGTGGCAACTCACAGCACGGGTGTATCATTTTAAAAGGCTTTTTTTTTCTGTTGGATTAAACACTTCCAAAGTTGTTCCTTTGCTGAAACGGGAAAGACAACAGCGACAGAGCTGTGCTGCCAGGAAAACGGTTGCAACTCATGCCTGCAACACCCCAGCCCTTGCAGCCGACCCCAGGGGGGTCGCCACGTTCACCGCGCCCCGCGGCAGCGCGCACCTGCGGCCGCCGCCCGCCCCGTGACGGGGCAGCCCAGCTACTTGCGAGGGCCCCCTCGCGGGAGTAGGACGCTCTCCGAGAACTTCTCGCTATCAGACGGAAAGCACAGGCTTTAATGACGTCTTTCCCGTCTCTCGGGAATCGTAAGCAGGTGACAGCTTGCTGTTATTTTCATGTCTCGAAGGAGGCTAGGAACAGCTCCTCCATCAGCACCCCCGTCCCGACAATGGTTCCGCCCAGTCTAAACCAGTCTCCTGCGGCTCTCGCGAGAGGCCGGTTGAGGCGGTGACTGCGGGGGGGGGGAGTCGTCATGGCAACGGCGCCGCCGGCCGCTGTAGCGGTGCCCGCCGCCCCCAGGTGAGGCTGGGGCCGTGCCGGGCCGGGTCCCGGCCCGC